>PISX010000854.1:20071-133198 GCA_004024625.1 Mellivora capensis | reverse complement strand
CACGACGATGTGGATGGAACTAGAGGGTATCATGCTTAGTGAAATAAGTCAATCAGAGAAAGACAACTATCATATGATCTCCCTGATATGAGGAAGTGGAGATGCAACATGGGGGACTAGGGGGGTAGAAAAAGAAGAAAAGAAATAAGATGGTATTGGGAGGGAGACAAACCATAAGTGACTCTTAATCTCACAAAACAAACTGAGGGTTGCTTGGGGGGAGGGGGGAGGGGAAGGGGGGTGGGGTAATGGACATTGGGGAGGGTATGTGCTATGGTTAGTGCTGTGAAGTGTGTAAGCCTGGCGATTCACAGACATGTACCCCTGGGGATAAAAATATGTTTATAAAAAAATAAAAAATATATTAAAAAGAAAAACCCAGCACTTTTTTTGGTAGAAAGTAACAAGCTGATTGTAAAATGTATATGGAAAATGCAAAGAAAGTCAAAGAGTCAAAATCATTCAAAACAGAACAAAGTTGGAAGATTCATATTTCCAAATTCAAGACTCTCTTTAATACTACAGTAATCAACTATATAGTAACTCTGCAGTAACACTACCATAATCAACTACAGCCATCAAACTGCAGTACCACTCAATAATACTCCAGTCACATGACAGTAACTCCATAGTAACACTATGGCAACACTACAGCAACAAAATAACACTACAATAACACTAAACTAATCAAACTATTGTAACATTTCAATAACATTATAGTAATCGAACTACAGTAATGCTACAGCAATACTGCAGTAACACTACAGCAATACTAGAGTAACTCTAGAGTAACACAGCAGTACTGCTAGAGTAACTCTACAGTAACACAATAGCAGTGCTAGAGTGACTCTATAGTAATGCTATAGCAATGCTAGAGTAACTCTAGTAACATGGTAGCAACAGTAAAGTAACTCTATAGTAACATGACAGCAATACTAGAGTAGCTCTATAGTAACACAACAGCAATGCTAGAGTGACTCTGTAGTAACATGGCAGCAACAGTAAAGTAACTCTATAGTAACATGACAGCAATACTAGAGTAGCTCTATAGTAACAGAACGGCAATGCTAGAGTGACTCCATAGTAACATGGCAGTAATGCTAGAGTAACTCTATGGTAATACTAGAGTAATTCCATAGTGACACAACAGCAATGCTAGAGTGACTCCATAGTAAAACAGCAGTAATGCTAGATAACCGTTAGAGTAACATCATAACAATGCTAGATGTCGGACGTCACAGCACCACCTCCCAGAGGCAGCGTCCATGGAGGACACAGCGGGTGGAAGCACGGAACGATGCACGAGCTCCTCAACTGGCCCCATTCCACACGCGCTCTGCTTCCTGGCTACGCCCGCTCTGCGGTCAGCAGGCAGGATACCCTCCAGGCGCATTGAGGCATCTCATTCTTCCTAAAATGGTCACCTTCCATGCCATCCCTCCCAGCTGACTCACCAACAAAATCTATCTTCATTTTTATGGGTTTGTTTTGTGGCTGGCGCATTTGACATTTCTAGGAAAAGAAATGAATTCTGGTTGTCCTCAAATTCCACGAACTTTCATATATAAACGTTCCCTGGAGTGCTGCAGCTTTTTTGTGTACTTCCAAAAAGCCAAAGGCTACATGGCAATTTTATGAGCTCTCATGACGTCACGTTTTAAAAATGTGGGCTGTTCCCGAGGGGCTATACCATGAATGACACCGGACACAGTAGACCAACCGTGTAAGGCACGTTTCCAGGAACTGGTGAGCCAGGCCCAATATTTCTTACATCAGAAGGAGCAAATATGGGAAGAAAATAAAATTCACATTTAATTTCCAAATGATCTGAAGTTGAGAGCTGAAGATCATGCTTCATGCATAGTTTGCACACATTTCACATTTTTTATTGGGGTGTTTTCCTCAGCGTCCTCCAGTTGGGGTGGGCATTGGCCACACACAGACTGACGGGTGCACACGCATTCATGAAGCACGCACGCGTGTGGGGGCCTGGCGTCCTCCGCCAGCAGACCCGAGAGCCTTGCCCTGGGGACCTACCTCCAGGATAAGGGGCTTCACGGCGTGCTTGCTGGAGTTTGTGGCTGGAGCGAGCTTCTGAATTTAAGGCAAGGCTCTGCACCCCCAAGCATGGGGCATCGGGTCACCTATGAGCCTTTAAGAGCCTTGGTTTTCAAATCTGTGAAATGGTTCTATACACTGAATTGTGTCCCCCCAAATCCATAGGTTGTGGCCCTAAGCCCAGTGTAATGGTGTTTGAGGAGGTGGGGCCTCTGGGAACCATGGGGGCAGCCCCCATGGTGGGATCAGAGTCCTTCTAGGAAAAGCAAGCTCGAAGCACGGCTGGAGCTGTTACAGATTGAGCCAAAGCAGAAGCCAAAATCTTGGACTTAGGAACATGGAGATAGAGCACTATCCTCAACAGGGTGCAGCCTTGAGGACAGGTCAGTGAGGGATGCCCTGGCCCAGGCTGGCTGGGCAGGGGAAGCCCAGTCCTGACTCCCTCCCACACTCCTGCCTCTAAACCTACAGGTGGGGGCACCTGACGGTGGCCCCGGGAAGGGACCTGCGTTTGTCAGCTGGCCTGGCCAGAACAGACACAGGTGCCTTAAACAGCAGACATTTAAGTCTCACATCTTGGAGGCGGGAGGTCTGAGATCCAGGCGTGGCAGGGCCGGTCCCTCCTGAGGCCTCTCCTAGGCGTGTGGACACATCTCCTCCCCATGTCCTCACAGGGTTGTCCATCCGTGCGTGTCTGCGCCCTATGTCCTCCTCTGATGAGGACCCCAGTCGCACTGGGGTAGAGCCTGCCCTAGTGACCTCGTTTTGCCTCAATCACCTCTTTAAGAGCCCTCTCCAAGTACAGTCCTGTTCTGAGGTCTCGGAGATCGGGGCTTCACCCCGTGGATTTGGGGGACATTGTCCCATCTGAACGGTGCTCAGGTCAGTGGAGAAAGGGGATACGGCAGCATATGTCTTCCGCAGAATGAAGGAAAGGAAGGAAGAAATAAAGATGAGATGATACGCGCTGTGTGAATATTGGAAAAAAGATGGTTTTTGCTTTAAAAAAAAATGCCACTCTTGGCCAAGACAGAGTAACAGGGACCAGATCTACCCACCTGACTGAAAAAATTAAAGGAGCTGCCAAAATGCTGAAATGGTGGTTACGGAGACCCCGGCTCTCAGGCAGGATCCCCAAGATGGGAACATGAGTCCTTGTGTAAAGAAGCAACGGAACCCACAAGGACAGAACCTCCCAGAAAGCCCAATGTGATACCGCAGGAGATGCTGAGGGCAGCGCCACTGCTACAGTGTATCCCACGGATCAAAAGGCCAGAGAGAAGATCCATTTGCGCACGCAACAATGTAAAAAAGGCAATACGTGAGCCGAATCATGCTGGAGATGGAAAGCGTAGGGCACAGCATTAACTCAGGGAAACACGGTTGCAGACACGGCGCGGCGGCCTCCGTGACTCTGGACCAGTGCGTGGGCTGGCGGCCGCGCTGAGCGCCTCGCATGGTGACATGTGCACGGAGCTGGGGCTGGACCTCTTGCGTGTGTGTGACCGTGCATCAGGGGCTCACTGGGTTCCCCCTCTGGCCACCCTTCCCCACCTCCAACAGAGAAGGCACCACCATCTCAAGGCGCCAGAGGAGTGTTGTGCTGGGACTGTGCTTCGTGAAGCCACACGCAGGTAGCGCTTCCTCACGGTGTGCTTGGACGGCTGCTTCCGGAAGAACCCATGCCTCCGGGTCCTGCAGCATCCCCCTGTGCACCGGTGCCGAGCGCCCCAAGTCCCTTACCTCTGTGCTTGGTTGAAAACGCTTATCTTGAAAATAACCTATGTGTGCTCTTTCCAAGACAGTTTCTTTGCCGATGCTGTGCTCAGGAAAGGAGAGGAGGAAGGAGGGAGGGTGGCGAAGCAGAGCCCCGGGTCCAAACTAGACTAAACAAAAATAGACTAGCCTTCCTTTGCCTCCACTACGGCCCACGGCACATAAATAAACGCAGCATATTCACTAAAGGACAGAAGTCAGAAGCGCCGTCGGAGAAGCCTCCCACCATCGGACAGTAACAGTCAGTCTCCCTGTGCAAAAAACAAACAAAACCCGAGTCCCAAAATAAAACGTGTTTGGTGAATTATCTAGGTAAATTGCAAGCTTGCAAATATCACTTCATTTGAAATTAAATCACATGGCAGCCCTGTGGCAAGGACCAACAGCCCCAAAGCCACAGGTCCCGGGTTGATGCTCACCAGCACATGAGGTGGCCGAGTCGCTCAGCGGGGTCTGAACTAGGGCCGTTGTCATGTGGATCCCATAGGCCTACCACGAAGACGCCATGTTTTCATACTTGTAAATTGCCGGGAACAGTACCCACAGTTACACTAAGTGCCCTGGTAGTGGTTGTTAAAAACAAAGTAGATTGGATTATCTGCATTCTCCAAAGCCAGTTGTGGAGGAAATGTCTCAGGTGTTTAGGGCGGTCCTAATGAAAGTCTGCAGACCAGGCCTTCTAGAAGGTGGATGTCCCAGGTCAGGGCACTGGCAGACATGGTTCCTGCGAGAGCTTCTTCCCAGCTTGCTGATGCTGACCTCTCACCACTGCCTCGCGTGTCGGGGACAGGGACAGCTTCCTCCTCTTACAAAGGCACAGATCCCATCACAGAGGTCCCATGGTCATGACCTCCTAGAGGCTGTCACACTAGGGGTTAGGGCTTAGGAATTCAGGGGTGGGAGCATAAACATTCAGGACACACAGCAGGCCTGGGTCCAAATGCGTGCATATGTGCACTCAGTCATGGGAGCTGGGATGAGGGACGGGAGGCAATGTCTTCTCTATAAGGCACGTGTGGACACCTGAGGGCCAAGCCAGGGACATGTCTGCTCTGGGCGGAAAGTGCTGGCACTTTCCGCCCAGAGCAGCTGACCCCAGGGAAGGGATGTGGCCAGTGTATGACCTTGGAGCTGTTGCGCTCAGAAGGCGGTAGCAGGAACTGGCTGCATGGGCAGAGATGGGCTTGCGAGCCAGTCCCAGGGAAAGGAAAGCAACCTAAGGGGGATGTGTCCTCTTTCTCCCACTGCAAGTCCTCAGGGCCTGTCCTTCCTGGGGGAGGCGGACTCTGGTACTTCTTCAGGGGCAGAGACTCAACACAGGCTGACCTGCATCCCCCAAGAGAGCCCCGCGGGTCTGAGCTCTGCTTCTGTGTGTTTCCATCCATGTCCTTCCTCGGCGTCGTCAGAGGTGACCACCTGCTTCTGCAGGAGCAGTGCAGAGGCTCCCCCAGACAAAGTGACAGGAAGGGGAGCCAGGTTGTGCAGGGTCACGGGCATAGCACGGAGCCCACCTGACCCTCTGCACGACCCAGAGGTCCCAGGCCAATATCCCAAAGTGAGAGATGCATTCTCCAAATAAGGAGAAACCCACGTTCTCACCTCTACTGTAGTCACACTTGTTTTCAGGAGACCTGGGGAAGCTGAGGACTCATCTGTTAACTCAGATTCCCAATCAACTCTGGGGGGAGAGACTGAACAAGGCACAGTCCTTGCTCCAATGTCTGCCCCTCAAAGCCGCCGTGTAGAACAGGTGTGCACAAAAACGGGAAAGAAGGCAACAGAGAGGCTCTGATTTTGGAAGTGCCAGAGCCCTTCCATACTTACACATCCTCAAGGTTCTGTGGCATCTAACTCAGGAGTGGGGGCACCTGGGTGGCTAAGTCAGTGAAGCGTCTGCCTTCAGCTTGGGTCCCGATGTCAGGGTCCTAGGATCGAATTCCGCCTTAGGCTCCCTGCTCGGCGGGGACCCTGCTTCTCCCTCTCCCTCTGCCTGCTCATGTTCTCTCTCTCTCTCTCTCTCTCTCACAAATAAACAAAATCTTAAAAAAAATAAATAAATAAACAACCCAGTGGTGAATTGTGGGCAGCCTCGGAAGTGAGGGGAAACTGTGTTTTATAACTTAAGAAATGAACATTAACTTGCACAAGGCTGCGCACAACATTGGTTTAGGAAAAGCACAAAGTGGGACTGAAAGGCGGGAAGACCCGGGGGGTTCAGAGTGAGCAGGTATAGACCCAGCTGTGCTCACTGGGAAAAGTAATGCTGAGCTGACTTATTTGAAAGAAGAAGTGACGGTCCCACCTGAATGAGTGCATTTCAAAACCGAGAGAGATTTGGGACTGCCCTAGCTCTCGCATTTTTGTTGGTAGCAATCCACTCATATCTAATAAAACGGTGGAAATAAATGCTTTTCTGGAAGTAACATCTTGGAAGCAGGAAGGCCAACATGGATCTAAGGACAGTAGCCCTGTGTCTTTATCAATCTGCAGCAGGATCTCAGGCAATCAGCCAGATTTAATTAATCAGGGGACCCAGTCTGAGGCACACGGGGCTCTCAGGGGGAGAAGGGTGGGTGCCTGCCCCCATGAACCAGTTCTGACCCCAGCTGTAGGCCGTGAGGATTCGGTGACCTCACGCTCACGCAGGGACAGGAGTTGGCATGTGGCTCGAAGATGTCACTGTCTTCGCCGAGAGCCGTCGGCATCACCGTAATGACGCACCACCAAGGGCTCAGCCCCACCTGCCCGGTGCTCAGGACACACCAAATACTCACGAAGATGGAAACGAATGCTCCACGCGCTCTCGCCTTTTGGCAAGGAAGCCAGCGCACAAGGACAATCATTCGTAATTGTTCGAAGTATTTTGAAAAGAAAAAATAAGACACACCTACTGATCTTTTTTTTCCCCTAAATGAGAAGGTCCTTCAACTAAGATCAACCCAGGAAGCAAAATTCTTCCACTCACCTTTTGGTCTCACCATGTCCAATCAATTCTCACCAGAGCCGCGGACGCCAAAACCCACATGAAAGTGGACGGGGGAAGCTGAGGCCGGCAGGGACAAGAGGCAGCTCGGGTCGGCTTGTCCCAGGGCTGCCAGCCCCTGGTTAGCATTCGTGCCATTCGTCTCGAAGACACTTCCCTTAGAAGAGGGAACCAGACCACGGAAAATGTCAAAAACCTGCACTCCCTGTCACTGCTCAGGGACTCAAGGGCTTTCTCTCACTGGCTGGGGGGCTTTGCCCCCAAAAGGGAGAAATTGACCATCAGACCTGGGGTGAGCTCGTGAGCTTCTGTTCTCATGACCACTCTCATGATCAGTCGCTCTGATCGCCATGCAGGCGGTAAACAGAATACTTTCGCTTAAAAGGGGCAAGGAGAGGTTCAGTGTAAATAGAGACCCTGATTTCTAAGGAAGGACACCAAAGAGGGAGAGTCTATCCTTTATCCCCTCTAGCTGTGCTGCCATGATTCGATCAAGCAGGTGGGCCATTGGGCTCAACTAACCAAGAGCCCAGTGGAAGGGCCAAGGGCAATGTGCTCTGGAGGGGAAGGGCCTGCCCTTGGCTTCCAGCCCTGCACACACATACCTCAGGGCTGAAGGACTCCCCAAGCTGTTGCCCAAGAAACCAGGGCGTGGAGAATTGTCATCACTTCTCAGGCACATTGGGAAGACGATAAAAATGATAGGAGCACATCAGTATAAACTTCACAACCTCCCTGGGCTTATGTCCTCACTTACACATTTTCTCACTCGTTCACTCATGAAAGATTATTCCCAGGGGCTGACCACAGGAACCGGCCCCTGCTGGGCTCCAAATACACGTGTATGAACAGTGTAAACCCAGACCGTCTGCACTCCGTCAGGGGTGGCCGAGAGTATGCAGTGAGTGCTGCGGACAGGCCGTGCAAGGGCACAGAGGAGGGTCTTTCTCTCCTGGACCATGAATGTGCCCGCTGTGGCCACGTGCGCAGGGGGGCGCTCGGCCGGGCCCTTCGCTTCCCTGGATCCTGAGCGCCAGGCCGTGCAGGCAGACTTCGTCCTGCATCATTGTCCGGCTGTCAGGGAGATAGGAAGGAGCAGTCTGAGTTTTCACCCTCGAGGGTGGAAGGCTGGCCCGGCCGCACCAGGCCGTGGGCCTTCGAACCGTGGACGTGTTCACCCCTCCCCCGCTCAGCGGGGAGGCAAAAAAGGATCTGGTTATTGTCTTCATGAGTGTTTCTCTGACCACTGCTGCGCCCGAGTGTGTTTCCTTACTGGAGAGGATGTTTGCGTTTGGAGAAGTATTAGTATCTGTGCCTTCTGGCTGGTTTTGCTGGTTTGTTTGTTTCCTTATTATTGGTCCAAACCGCTGTTTGCAGCTCCAGATGCTCCTGATCTTTTGTCTCATTCTGTTATTGTCCGTGGCTTCAGCAATGCGGTGGCCCGGTGAGGGACTTGCTCGGGGACTGGACTCCGCATGCAGGTCACCGCGGTCCCAGTGGGAATCGGGGGTGGGAGGTGGTGACAGGGACAGCAGTGCAGGGATGGTGGGTGTGGGGATGCCACACCTCCATCTCCTGCCACCCCTGTCCCCACACGCGTGTGCACCTTGCGTGTGATAGCCTCTGTCAGTGGCTCGCCCCTCAGTGGCTACACAATCTCTATGTTCCTTTTCCTGAACCATCGTCCAGTCGCCTATAAATCAAGCTTCTGGATTCTCAGTTGTGTCCCTCGGTCTATCTGTCCATCCCTGAAGCCAACGCCTTTCTGTCTTAATTCCTGCGAATGATAATAAATACATTGTGACATTTAATAAGGCAAGTAGGCCACTTGGCTGTTTCCATTCTTTTGAGATGTTTTGACTGTTCTCATCCCTTATCCCTTTACTGTCCCGTATATGCTACAACTTACATTGTAGTCACACGCTCGTACACGCAACAGTGACGCCGCAGTCCCACAGTGACTCGGGGCTGAAGTGGCGGCTGGGGAAGCTGCAGGAGCCGGTCTTCTCCCTCACACTCCCCTGCGGGGCATCTCCTGCATCCCCTCCATCTCCCTCTAGCCTCCAGGACTATAAACCAAGTCTTTCCGTTCACTGACGCTCCCTGTTCCCATAGGGTGGGGGACGATTGAGGACTTCTGTGGAAGCATGAACCGGGTCGTGACAGACTATTCCAACCTCCACAGCTGAACTCAGTGACCACCCCGCCCGCCGTCCTGAACACTGACCCATTTCTCAAGGCTACAGAAAGGAGCATCCCTCCACTCGGGAGGACTCCTCCCTAACCTCACGAGCACAAACCTGAGAGCTGCCACTCCCCACCTCCACAGGCTCCAAACCCAGTCGTAACCTTTATCTGAATGGTTCCATCCTCCTCGCTTGTGCATCTTCTGGGCATGGACGGGCATCTGACATCCACCAGGAGCCAGCACACATTTGTGGGATGGGAGTGCTCACTCGTGTCCCAGAGATTATAGCCAGAATGCAAACAGGGGTCTCTCTCTCCCCTCGTGCAGTGAGCCATCTGCACGAGGCAGGAACAAGGCAAGCAAGCTGCCCAGTGGATACAGAGTCACTGATCACTGTGGAAGCATTGCAAAGGCTGAGCGATCCTTCAAGAGGGGCTGGACCTGGGCCCGAGTCGCATCCTCCCGAAGAATGAGCAGGCATTGAGCGGAGGGTGAGGCTGAGGGTGTGGGTGGACAGTCTCCTGGTGAAGGTTTGTGCAGAACAGAGGGATGCTTATGAGTGACATCCAAGCAACTGGAGGGAGGCTAGCATGTGCTGCAACCCCGCTGAACCCCAGTTTCCTTCCCTGGGGTGCAGAGACGCCTCCTCATCCTGGGGGCAGGCTGGAAAGTGCTGCAGTCACTCTGCCAGGGAGTGCCCACCAGGGGAGCCAGGTCACCTGGAGCAGACTTGAGGGCAGAATGTGAATTCCACGCAGAAGTCATTCCAGCAGTGACTGTCGTGTCACCCAAGGGAGAGCCATCCAGCTTCTCCACATCCCCATCTGCCATGGATACGTTGTTATTCACTCCAATCCCTCTTATGGGTACCTGGTAATACCAGGTGGTAGTTGTAACTTCCATTTCCCTGTAGACTAGTGACACTGACCCTCTCTCCACAGGCCTATGGATCTCCACATCCTCTGGGGACATATCTCATCATTCATTTGTAATTGGACTTTTTTATTTCTTTCTTTTTTTTTTTTTTTTTACTGTCTCATTTTGAGTCCTCTCTGTATTCTGGATATGAGTTCTTAGCCATTGGCAAATATTTCCTTCAATCTTCATCTGGTCTCCATCCACCCAACAGAGTGCCCCTGTCTTCAACTTTGATGAGGTCCTAATGATCACATTCTCTTTAACTGATGGTGATTTTGGTGTCAAGCCTATCAAACCATGTGCCCTAGATCCTGAATATTTTCATGTGTGTGTGTGAAAGTGGTATAGTGCTGGGTTGACTTTTCAGTCTGTGACCCGCTTGGAGCTGATTTTTGCATCAGGTGTGGGACTTCAGTCGAGGTCAGATGTTTCCCCCTCGTTCCACCGGCTCCAGAACCTCCTCTCAAAAAGGGTGCCCCCCTCCACTGGAGTGCTTTTTCACCTCTGTCAGAAATCATTTGCATACATCTGTGCGTGTCTGCTTCTCGGTTCTGACTGTTCAATCGATCTCTATGTCTGTCTCACCAATAGCAATCAGTCTGGATCACCACAGCTTTATAGAAGGGATTCAGTTGGGGTAGAGTGATTCCTCCAACTTTCTTCTACCGTAAAAGTAGTGTTAGCTATTATAAGATCTGTGCTTTCAGTATTAATATTAGAATAAGCTCATCTAGGTGAACAAAGAAACATGGCTGGGATCTTGATAGGAATTTCGTAAGACCTGTAGATTCATCTGGGATCACTGACCTGTTTAACATGTTGGTCTTCCAATTCATGAAAATAGTATGCCTCTACACTCACTCTGGTGGCCTTTAATTTCCTTTGTTAGCATTGGGTCATTTTCACTAGAAAGACTATACATGTTTTGTTATGCTTATACCTAAGTATTTATTTTTCTTTGAAATAATCATTAATTGTATTTTAATTTTGTGTTCCCACATATTTATTGTCAGTACATAGAAATACAATTGAGGGCACCTGGGTGGCTCAGTGGGTTAAGCCTCTGCCTTCAGCTCAGGTCATGATCGCAGGGTCCTAGGATGGAGCCCTGCATCGGGCTCTCTGCTCAGCACGGAGCCTGCTTCTCCCTCTCTCTCTGTCCCTCTCCCCAGCTTGTGCTCTCTCTCTCTCTGTCAAATAAGTCAATAAAATCTTTTTTAAAAATGCAATTAATTTTTGTGCAAGGTATGTGGACTTTGCGTCCTTGCTGAACTCACCTGTTAATTCCAGATGTTTTTTGTTTTTTTTTTTATGGTTTGGGGGGAATGTTATCCGAAGACAATGTTGTCATCTACAAACAGAATAGGTCCTTGCAATCTTTATGCCTTTTTTCTCTTGTCTGACTTCGTAGGCTGGTGCTGCCAGAGCTTTGTGGAGGAGGAGCCATGAGAAAACGTCTCGTTTCTGATGCTAGGGGATGGCCTTCAGCCTCTCCCCATGGATGCTCTTTTTCAGGTGGAGGTAGTTCCCTTCGATTCCTAACTTGCTGAGGAAATGGGCATCAGAGTCAGTCAAATTCTTTCTGTTGTCAATCAAGGGGATCATCTGGTTTTTGTTCTGCCACCTGTTGGCCTGGTGGATTGTACTGGTGGATTTCAGAATGACGAACGGTGCTTGCATGCCTGCAGTAAATCTCACTTGGCAATGAGGTGTAATTCCGTTCATATGCCAGTGCATCAACATACCACCATTTCCTGGAGGAATTTTACATCTAGGTCCATGAGAGAGATTGGCTGCAGTTTTGATGTTTGGGTAGTGAATTAGAATTGTTTAGGGATATTATTGTCTCAGAATAATATTGTCCACATAAAATAACTTGTAAAGTGTTTCCTCCTTTTCCATTCTTGGAAGGAGATTATGTAAAATTAGTCTACATTTGTATTTAAGTATTTGGTATAATTCTCCAATGAAGTGACCTGTGCCTAGACCTTCTTTTTCTGGGACATCTCAGATTATAAATTTAATCTCTCTTCTGGTTATAGAATGATTCAGGTTATCTATTTTGCCTCTGCTGAGTGTTGGCCACTTATGGTTTTGAGGAATTATCCCATCTCTGCTAAGTTGTTGAATTTATGAGGGGACAATTTTTTTCAGTGCCACCTTATTATCATTTTAATGGCTGCAAAGTCTGGAGAGACGGTCTCTGGTTCATTCCTGATATTGGGGGTCATTTACTTGTTTCTGTTTTTGTCACTTTTATTAGAAGCTAACCAATTATATTGATTTTTTTTTTATGAAGAACCAGATTTTTGCTTCATTGACTTTCTCTCTTGCTTTCCCACTTTTTTAAATTTCCTTAATTCTTAGTCTTGCATTTGCTATTTTGTTCCTTCTCTTTCTTCTAGCTTTATTTTGTTCCTTTTTCTAGTTTCTTGAGGCAAAAATTCAGATTACTCACTAAGACTTTTCTTCCTTTTCCATAGGAGCATTTGGTGCTGTGAATTTCTCTCTTGGTACCTCTTGAGCTACCTCTCACCTACTTTGATATGCTGTGCTTTCATTTTCATTCAATTCTATATACACAGTCGAGCCTTGAACAACACAGGTTTGAATGGCACAGGTCCATCCGTAAGTGGATGTTTTCCTGATAAATATAGGTCAGCAGGGCAAACATATTCCCTCTTCCTTATGATTTTCTTAACAACACTTTCTCTTCTCCGGCTTCCTTTATTGTAAGAACACAGCACATGCTACATGTAACTTACACAAATATGTGTTCATCAGTGGTCTGTGCTATCAGTGAGGGTTTTGGTCAACGGTAGGCTATTATTGAGTTAAAGCTTGGGGAAGTCAAAGTTATACATGGATTTCTGCCTGGAAGGGGCTGGCGCCTACGTTGCCCACGTTGTTCAAGGGTTAGCTGCATGCGTGCACGCGCGCGCACACACACACACACACACAGGACTCCCTTGAGTCCTTGCCCTTCACCTCTGGATTATTTGGAACCATGTTACGTCACATGCGTGCATTCAGAGATGTGACTTTCCATATGATTTCTAGGTCAATTCCAATGCGGTTAAGGAAACACGTTGTGCATGATTTCAATTACTTTAAATTTGCTGAGGTTTGTTTTATAGTCCAGAATTAGCATATGGTGCACATCGGTGAATGTTCCCAAAGTGTTTGAAGACCTGCATGCTCTGGTGTTGTGTGAGATACAAATCGGATCTCACGGGTTGATGGTTTTTCTCAGACTTTTACAGCCTTGCTATTCTTCAATTAAGTAGAGATGGCAGTTGCCAAGATGGAGAACTGAAGTTGACGATACCCCCGTGGGTTTGTTTATTTCCCCCTCTGGCTCTCCCACACTTCGCTCACATATTCGGGGCACATCTATCCATCAGCCTACATCTTCCCGGTGTTTCCATCCTTTACCATTAGGTAATGACCTTCTTTTTTTCTTATAATTTTTTCCTTTGAAGTCTATTTTATCTGGTATTAATACAGTTATGTCATATTTTTAAAAATTAATGTTTTCATGATATACTTTTTCCATCTCTTACTTTCAGTCCATCCATGCTATTGATTTTGAAGTAGATCTGTAATAAACAATAGTGAATCGGCTGTGTTCTCAATCTGCTTGCCCAGCTCTGCTTTTTAAATGGAAGATTGATGTTGCTTATGTTCACTGTAATTATGGATAAGTTAGGGTTTACATCTGTCACTTTATTATCTGTTGCCCATTTGTTTCCTCTAATTTGCATTTTCCTGTCTCTCTCTCTCTCTTTTTTTTTAAAGATTTTATTTACTTATTTGACACAGAGAGAGAGGGAACAGAAGCAGGGGGAGAGGGAGAGGGAGAAGCAGGCTCCCCGCTGAGCAGAGAGTCCAATGTGGGGCTCGATCCCAGGACCCTGGGATCACGACCCGAGCCGAAGGCAGGTGCTCAACGACTGAGCCACCCAGGGGTCCCCCTGTTTCTCTTTAATTACTGTCCTTTGGATTATTGTATCCTTTTGGTATTCTAAGTACATTTATAGTGTTTTTTTCAGGTTTCTGTTAGTAAAGGTTTTCTTCGTGATCATTCTGGATGTGACCTACACTGTTATTTTTTTTCTTTCAGCTTTCTAAAATTTAGGATGTGTTCTTGGTTTGGGTTTCTTTGGGTACACCCTGCCTTGGATTTGCTCAGCATCTTGGATCTATAGATTTGTGTCTTTTTCCAAATTTGAAGAGTTGCAACCATTATTTCTTAGACTAATCTTTCTGCCCCAGTCTCTCCTCTCCTTCTAGGATTCCCAGGAAGCAACACTAACTCTGTGTTATTGTCTCAAAGTCCTTCCCACCCTGTTCTGTGTTCTGGTCTATTTTCTTTCTGTGGTTCAGATAATGTAAATTCAAATGTTCTGTCCTCGGCTTTACTGATTCTTTCTCTACCTACACTCTACTGCTGAGACAATCAGACAATGTACTTTGTTATTGCATTTTTCAGTTCATGATTTCTATTTGGCTTTTTTTTTAAGTCATTTCTATTTCTGGGTTAAGACTTTCTATTCGTTTTTTTAATTTGTAATTTCTTGTTGAATAATTTTGTATGCCGATTGCTTTAAAATTCTTAACATCTGGTTCCTCTCAGCGTTGACATCCATTGTCTTTCCTCAATTCGATTGTCATGGTCTTATTTCTTGTTACACTGAGTGACTTCTATTGTCCCGGACAATCTGCCAATACTTCAGAAGACTCTGGGCCCTTTTTTATTTCTATTTTCTAGTTCGGCATGCAGTCACCCCGCTTAGGCTTAGCCCCTCTCTTGGTAAAGGAGACCCAGTGACTGCCCCACGTTCCCTTCTCATTGTCAGGGTCTCGCTCCATCCTGCCGCTGCTGTGAGTATAACGTAGACGGCCGACAAGACTCCAGGTCAACCTATGTGGTACCTCCACAGACTCAAAGATCAAACAACTCACACGGTACAAACTTTTGGAAACACTGAACCTGAAACTACAACAGATATTTGATGTTCTAGGGACAGATAGAGAAATTCTCCGGTTTTTCAACCATGTTTGTTTTTGGAAATCCAAATCTTTGAGCTCGTTTCTTTGTTTTTACAGGCTTTTGAGCGGTGGGACGTTGGCCCACCCGCAGTTCTCATCACTATCACAGCAGACTTTTTGCTACACTTATCACTCTGTCTACGAAATTCTCACCTCACTTTGTTGCTTCATTCCAAGGTGCTCAAGGTGACAATTAATGTGACAACATGCTTGCAATGATCAGTGTCCAGTTTTCCACCGGTGCAAAAGTAATTCTTAAATTCCAACCTGTTTAATAGTCGATCCCAAATTCCCATTTTTAAGGTTCTTGTTACCCCCAAAAATCCTTCCTGAAACCCAATATGTATTAGTGAGAACACATTTAGAAAAGCAGAAGCCTCCCTTCATATTTTGAGTAAAGATATATTTAACAAGGGCAATTGAAGATTTATATCACCACTGAAAAGTCTGTGGCAAAAAGGGTCAAAAAGCCATTTTTAAAGAATCTGGTGTGCAAGGGTTTTTGGGAAACCACTGTTGCAGATCCCAGCTGCTCGCAGTACGAGGGAGGATGATTATCAAGGAATTTTGGAGTCTTTGAAAGTCACCATCAGTTACTTCACCTACTGTCTGAGTTGGTGCTGGAAAAAAAAAAAAAAAAGATTTTCCTTCTCTTCCATTTTCCAAATTTCATGTGAATGTCCTGCATTGCTGAAATAGAAACTGGAAACACAGAGAAAAAGCAATTGTGAAAAATGGGGAGCCCCCTTGGCTCTGCAGGACAACGTGCAGAAAGGGGAGGAGTTAAGGCTCCATTTTCACCAGAGCTCGCAGCACAAGGAGCACTGGCCACCTGTCATCAGGGACTCAGACCCACACCTCTTCCCACAGCTTCTCTTACTGACTTTCCTCCAATGCCACGAAACACTAACATCATTCCCCTCCCCCCCATTTTGCACTTAACAGTGTTTCCCATGCTTTTGTTCATGGTTTGCATTTGAAATGAAAATACTTTCACATGTTATTTCTTTCATTCCCTCTTTCTACAACTCTAAAGCACATGCTTTTATTTGTAATCTGGTGTTAAAATATTGAGGAAGAGGTCTTGCTGACCAGGACCACGTGGGGTTCCAGAGTGAACAGTCAAGAAAGAATTGACATGTCTTTGGTGCAAAAAGCATGGTTTTATTAAAGCACAGGGGCAGGACCTGTGGGCATAAAGAGCTGCACTGGGGTCATGAGGGGGGGGGCTGATTGTATTCTTTCAAGTTGAGAGGAGGTTAGGGAGAACGTGAGTCTCTATAAGGAATTTGGGAGCAAGGTTTCCAGGACCTTGAGGGGCTAGCTATTGTTAGAAAAAGGCCATGTACTACTGTCTGGTAAATCCTTAGTTATGAGACCTTCTGATATATATCAGGGGGCCGTGTGCTTGGAGGATGATAGCTAACACATATCTTGAGAAGGTAGACATAAAGGAAGTTTCCAAAGGGATTTTTACAGGATCCTAGAGATTGGGCTGAGGTCAAGGAAAGGCTGCCTTTTGCCTCTAGCAGAGTATTAACATCGAGGCAGCTGAGCTCCTGGAGGAAGGTCACTCTGCGGGTCCCGAGAACTCGTCAGTGGGCTCTTAGTTGTAAGGAAGTTTAATTTTTTTTTCTTTGCCTTTGTTCTCCACATCACTCCCCTCTGAACAGTTTTAACCCTTACATCTTAAAGGCTGCTGAGGGTGAAAGGTCATCAAGTGATGACCTTGTACCAGATCATAACATAGTAACTTCTTTCTACTGATTAGGGGCGTAGAGATGTCCCTACCTATGGGTCAACACTGGTCAGCTGGGAAGTTTTATACGGGACGTTCAAAAGGCAGAGGCAGCTGAATCCAAGGGATACTGCAAGTGTAGATGTTCCCAAGTGAGAAGGACCCCCTGCCAGCTGGAAGTTAGGGCACCAACGAGTCTTGACACCAGGGGGAGAGACATGGGAGAAAACAGCAGAATATGGTGAGAATAACAAAAGGAAAAGAAGCCCAAGTAAGAGTCCTTTGATCATTGACAAAAATCCTTCTCCAGTCCAGGAATTTAACCAATCACTAAAGGAGAGAGAGGGATTGTTTAAAGGGCCAATGTGAGTATTCATGTCAGCTAAACCCCGAAATAGTTTTGTGGGACTTACCTGGAACGTATAAACAGCATTCCGTTTTTATGACAGTGCACATCCTACCTTGTGCGGCACTTAAAACATCGAACGCCATTCCGTCATCGAACTACTTTAGTAGTTAGTAGAGAAGTGCTACTTAGGGTGTCATTTAGGACTTTGACCTTGTACTTACTAAGAGCTTCCGTGTGGAGGCACCCGGGTGGCTCAGCCATTAAGCATCATCCTTCGGCTCAGGTCATGATCCTGGGGTCCTGGGATGGAGTCCCTCATCGGGCTCCCTGCTCAGCAGGAGCTGCCTCTGCCCCTCCCCCGTTTGTGTGCACACGTGCTCGTTCTCTCTCTGTCTTCCACAAATAAATAAATTTAAAAAATCAAAAAGAAAAAGAAAACTTCTGTGTGCCGAAGGACATCCTCCAGTGCCAAAGAGGGAATGATGATGGACATTAGGTAGTCATAACAATGAAACATGGAATGTTAAATGGGGGAGGTTGGCTGAGTTGGTAATGGTTTTCATAATGCGTCTGTGCATCCAGACAAGAAACAGAGTACAGTAGCCTCTCTAGGCTGGGGAAAGACACAGACACAAGTTAGACACGAGTTAGAGCCCCATGGCCATTGGGTCCTTTGGGAGTCAGGCATCTGACTCCAGGCCTCCTTGAACTGCAGTCAGGATGTCAAGCTCCATCCGGTGTTGGAGGGCCACCTTCTGAATTTGTGAGTGACTACAGGCTGCACTGGGTTAAAAGAGGTCACGGTATGTTTGGCTAAAGCCTATATTTGCAATTTTACATCAATAGAGACCGCTCCTGGGGCAAATACGACTCAGGAATAAAACCATCAAGAAGTCCTTTGTTTGAGGTCTACCTTAGCAATTTCCTAATTAAGAAGACTCACTGGCAAGTGGTACAAGATTTGTCTCAAGAGATAAGGTCACTCCCAAGTTCCTCATCCAAACCAGTCGTAAGGAAAGTGGGGCCATTCATTATCTGCACGAGCCCACAGTAGAATCCCATGGAGTGAGGTAAGCTCTGCCTTTTAAGGCATTTTTTTTATCCCAGCCATGCAGAATTGGTCAAGGTGTAACTTGAGTTATAAAATTGTTGGGGAATCTATCCCACTTTCTGCTTGTTTAAATAATACTAATCCCAGGGGGTCCCGTTATTATCCCCACAGACTAATGTGCAAGAAGATTGTCTGTACGTGAGCTACAGTGGCCATTTCTCTGAGGTCTACCTCAAGTTGTCCAGCTTGGAGGCCAACAATAAAAACTCAATAATACAATACAATAAAAACAATATAATACAATACAATACAATAAAAACAAACAATAAAAACTCAACAAGAATCAGACAAGAATTTAACATCCACAAAGATGTGTTATTGAGATACAATGTTTCTCTCTGAAATCACTCTTGTTTTCAGAGATAACCAAATCAGGACTAATTCCATTTTTAACAAACTTGGTCTAATGATTTACATAAGTTCAGCAAGAACGGTGAGTGATCGTATAGATCTTTTAGAATCTGCTTTGCTGAGACTTTTTATAAGGAATCTCTAGGCTGAACTTTTAGTTGCCTCTCCAGGCCAGAAGCCAAGCCATGTACTTGCCATCAGACATGCCTGCAGTACCTGTCGATCTGGGCAGATGCTTCTTCCTGAGGTCCCCAAAGAATCCTGAGGTTCCTACACCTGCCAGGAAGTGACATTCTTCACTCCCCTGGTGAGGCTGCTGGGAACTCTGTAGCAAGGTATCAGGCCAACAGTGCCAAGGGGCTTTGTGGCTCCAGGTTTCATGAAGTCAACCTTAGTTCCTTTAAGCTGTCTGGTCCTATCTGAGTCTATGCATGTCTTTCTAAAATATGACATTCCAGTCAAAGCCTTGGTAAAATAACCAGTGTTTCCAATGGTGTCCTGTTAACAAGAAGACCAGATTCTTATTGAACTTATGCACACAACCATGATTGCCATGGAAGAAAGAATACTTACCAAGAACTTCTGAATTTCAGAGGGTTCAGGTAGAGAGAAAAGTTAAATTCTTCCATTTGCTCACAAATGGATACTTTATTAGGGTTCTGTAAGTCATGGATATCTTAAAGGGAAGAGTAAACATCAGAGGATCAGCAGGTTTCAAACAAGATTCATGAAAACCATAATCATCTTCCTCAGTTCATTTAGTCCCATCTTACTAATTCTTATTCTGTTTGAGCAGCTTTTTAGTCAGCTCTGGAAATTCTTACTCATTTCAGTTTTATGATCTTAAAGATATCAAATACATGTATTTTTCTTTAAAAATGTCCTTTTAAAAAAAGATTTTATTTATTTATTTGACAGACAGAGATCACAGGTAGGCAGAGAGTCAGGCAGAGAGAGAGGAGGAAGCAGGCTCCCTGCTGAGCACAGAGCCTGATGTGGGGCTCGATCCCAGGACCCTGAGATTATGACCTGAGCCGAAGGCAGAGGCTTAACCCACTGAGCCATCCAAGCACCCCTAAAAAGGTCCTTTTTAAAAAAATCTCCTTGAAGACTGAACTCATTTCACAAAAGCATCAGAACAGTAACTATAAATGACAAAAACTCAGAAACGGACATTGTTAAAGATCTGACATGAGAGTCCATTATAATGTAGCTGAGAAGGAAATTTGGTTATTTCTGGGACACAGCACACTTCAATAATCAGAATATTGAGTGATGACCTTGCACCAGGACATAACATACCACCAAATCAACAAGCTTAATTAGTCAGAGACTTAGTGTACATTTCAAATCTCAGGGAAGTTTGTTAAAACCCTTAGAAACTTTTAAAACACATGTCTAAGACGGATTAGGGATCATCAAAGACCTGATAAAGACAAAACATAGAACCTGGTTTTTCTGGGCAGATAAAGACAAGAGAAAACAACTTTGTTTACATTTTCTTATCAAGAGCAGACCAACGGTCCAAGAAAACTTGTCTTTTTGAACCGAGAGGAAGCAGACTTTCAACCTTATACCAGTGAGCTTTAAAATCCACTCATTTCAATCTCAGTCTGTCCTGACCACACATAAAATTCCTTTCCAAAGATTTCCCTCCAGGAATCTTCTACAACTTTCTTCTGTGTTCAGATTTTGCCCCAAGCCATGTTTCTCCAAACAACCATCTCATTTACGACAAAATGACCTCCTGTTACCTTCAACAAAAATGTGTTCCCATTTCTTATCTCTTTCTTACATAGCTCCCGCTTTTCTAGATACAGAGTTGCTTTCCTTATTCCCATCGGCCTTAATTACATTTAGCAGAATTTTAACTCTTAGAAACCTTAGTCTCCAGTGAAAACGAAGTAGTAACCAATTGTAAACTGTCACTCCAGAATTCTTTAGATGGCAAATTTGTAAATCAGTTAAGCACAAAGCATGTTTTCCAACCGACCCAAATATCCTTAGTTTCTCTGCAGTAAGAAGCCAGAAGCACAAAGCAACATTCGGAAATCAGTGCTTTAGCATTCCATCCAGTTTGAAAAAGACCGAAATGCCCAATGAATTTAACCTCAATTTATCATCCAAGCAAAACTTTTAAGTTTCAGGTCACCAAAGACTTTGAGAGCTATCTGAACACTTACCCTGGAAAACCTTGAGACTGGCAAAATTAACGATCATTTTAATTTATCATTTTGCTGTCAAATTGCAACAGAGATAATATGAGATTATTTGACATTTAGCAAACAGGGAGGGAGTGAAAGTTTCCTATTTAATGCTGGTAACTCTAAAGACATGTCTATCTTAATTAAACCAACAAACGTGAATTAGTTTAAATAACAGAATTATGTTCCCCCGGGCCCACCTAAGAGTCAACCAACTTGTCCTGCGCTGTCGGGCTTTACCTGGGGCCCGTGCGGAATCTGAAGGGAACAGTGTGAGTCTGGGAAGGGGGTGCTCTTTGCCTGCCAGGGGAGGAGGAGGCACCAAGGGTGGTTTAGGAACAGTGTGCGGGGGGCGGGGGGGGTGCACGCGCAGGATCAGAGGAGACAGAGAAGTGTGCACCCACCAGAAGGCAGAGGAAGAGGATTCCTGGTTCTAGACCTTGTCAGCCCAGACAGAGAAGCGGACGCCATGTTTTTTCCACCAAACTGGAAATATGCCGTCCCTGTCAGGCTGGAGAAGACGGGAACTTCCTCAAAACAAAAGGAGTCTCAGCAGCTGTTTGGGAATATTCCTTAAGTCCCCATCCTGAGGTAGACTAACCACAGCTGGCTCCCATTACAACCATGAACCCGGGAAATGAGGGAGGGAGAAGTGCCCCATCGATTAGGAGGAGGTTGGTGCTCCCTTCATCAGGGAGGGTCTGTGTTTCCTCCAGCAACCTGGGTTTAGGAGGACTGTTTAGGCCACTATCTAATACATCAGGAGTGGGGACACTGGCCTGATTAAGGGGACTGCAGGTTCAGCAAGAGCCCTCCGGTGGGGGTCCCGGTTGAGGGTCAGCAGGGCTGGATCTGCAGTAGCTCCGTCCATCTGCCCTGTTTCTTACAGAAGATCTAGCTGCTAGATCCCACTGAGGCCATGCAGTGTTACAGGAGCTCAGACCTTTCCTGAATTTTGCAGTGTGAATTTTTCCAATGGGTTAAAATGCACCAAGAGAGTCCTTGGGAACTGAAGAAAAGAGAAGGCCCATTACGTAGAAAATCACCACTGATGCCCAGGTGGTGTCCCACGGAGGATACATCAGAGGTTCCTGGTTCAAGGCAACCTGAGGCGTCCCCCAAACAAAATCACTATGACCACCGCCACCAGGAAGGCCCTGGAGAACAGATGCTAGCATCTCTCCACTTCCCCATTGCTTCTGAACTACGGATGGGTGCTGACCGATAGACCAAGGTAACGTGCCTTGTCTCGCCTTGCCGTGAAGGCTGTGCCACAAAGACGATGCCGTGCTGGGAAGAACCTGCCATTTTAAACCCATGGAGAACACTAGAAAAGTTTTACAAGGGGAAATTACCGATTTTGTAATTTAAGTAGTTAGTAGAGGACATTGACGGAAAATGGTAAAGATAGAAATCCTTCGTGATTCTAAGCAACATTCCAACACATGTGGTCCTGACAGCCAACTTCCCTAGGAAATGGTCCCCAGTTGCATTTTAATTCAGTCGGGTACTGGTTTCGGCCGGCTCCCAGTGGAGGTCCCGCAGCCAGAAGTGGCTAGACCAGGGATGTGGAGGGGATCACATTAGATCAACCAGGAGGAAACCTCACAAGGGAGTCTTAAGATTGGCAGCCGTCCTGGTAACTTAGGTGGCTGTCCCGTGCCAAAGAGAGACAACTTTATATAAGAACAGGCATAAAGAGAGGGCATCAAGTTTCTGGGTCTTATTACCATTCTGGCCAGGGCACTAACTTCCAGCCAAAAGGCAGATGTTCTCCTCCCCATAGAGTTGCCACGGGCTAGAGGATTACAGCCTGAGCAGTCGACATGCAAGTGTTCCAATAAGACTGCACTCCTTGAAAAGCCCCTGAAATGAGAGTAAAGGAAGAAGAGAGAAAGTACTCACCAAGTTTGCACCGAAGCTCAGAGTCCAGATGAGAAGTTGGGTCCCTTCATGGGCGCCAAATGATATGGGAAATGATATTGGGTTTCAGAGACAATAGTTAAGAAAGAATTCTTGAGACGTCTTTGGTGCAAAAAGGTAGTTTTATTAAAGCACAGGGACAGGACCCATGGGCAGCAAGAGCTGCATGGGGTCATGAGGGATAGCCCATTATGTACTTTCACATTGGGAGGGGTTAGGGATGGCGTGAGTCTCTAAGGAATTTGGACGCAAAATTTCCAGGACTTTGATGGGGCTAACTATTGTTGGGGAAAGGTTGTTTACTACCCTCTAATAAAACCTTAGTCATAAGACCCTTCAGGTGTATATCAGGGGCCATATGCTAG
The DNA here is from genome assembly GCA_004024625.1 of Mellivora capensis. Lineage (NCBI taxonomy): Eukaryota > Metazoa > Chordata > Mammalia > Carnivora > Mustelidae > Mellivora > Mellivora capensis. The sequence continues at coordinate 110,182 of PISX010000854.1, read as the reverse complement.
GGGGTACGGAATGATAACATATAGCTTGGGGGTGTAGAGGTAAAGGAAGTTTCCAAAGGGATTTTTATAGGATCCTGGAGGTCTGGCTCATGTCAAGCTAAGGGTGCCTTTTGCCTCTAGCAGAGTATTAACAGTGAGGCAGCTGAGCTCCTGGAGGAAGGTCACTCTTTGGGTCCCAAGAACTTGTCAGTGGGCTGTAAGGACCCTGGGGTCGAGACCTGAGCCGAAGGCAGATGCTTCACCAATGGAGCCACCCAGGTGCAAGGTTATAAGGAAGTTTAATTTTTTTCTTTTGCCTTTGTTCTCCACTTCATTCCTCTCCTCCTTGTTCCCCTTCCCAAGGGCAGCTGTATCCTGCCCTCTTCTCAACACGATCTTTCCTCAAACTCAGCTCTGATTGGGTTCCTTTTCCTAAAATCCTGTATATTCTCCTTTAAATCCCAAATCCCTCATCTGACATCAAGGCTCTCCAACGTGACCACTATTTCCTCTCCAGACATTTTATGTCTCATTGTTCATGTCACATTCTCTAAACCAAGTACAAATGAGCCCATTGTTCACCACTATGCATAAACTTGACTTGATCCTAGCACTACAGATCTTACTCATCCTTCCCAAGGGCATTTCAAAGGACCTTTACTGATGTTTACTTTGACTCAGACCCCACCTTGAAGAGAGCCCCCCCCCAGGCCAGTAGGAGATTGGACAAGCAGGTAGTCACCACTCATTGTGAGGTGACAGTACAGGACCCGATGTGAGTCCTGTCCCTCACTGCAAATTTATGACATGACATGACGACGTGTGGGGATACAACCTGATCTAGCTTGTGATGAATGAATGTGGGGGTGGGCAGGCAGAAGACGGGGTGAAGACCTTAGAGGCAAGGCAACAGGAAAAACTTCGTATGTCCGGAGACCTACAAGTTGATCAGGGTAGGGGACAGAGGAGTCCCCGTGTAAGGATAGAAAGAAATGGGGCTGGAAGGGCAATCTGCAATCATCCTATCAAAGATTGTGTGATCATGCTTCAAGCTCAGACTTCCTCTCAGAGATAGTGGGTAGCTTTTGAACACTAGTAGTCAAGAGAGTATCATAATAAAATTTGGATTTTATGGATTATTACACAAATAACCCTGCAAAGAATATATTGGAAGGAACAGGGATTGGACACTATGAAGTAGAGTCAGGAAGCTGTTCTCATGGTTCAGGAAGGACATAATGAACCTCTGCTGAAGCCGCTGGCTATAGAGAGGGGACCGTGTCCCCATCTCCGAGGGACACAGTAGATAGGAGACCGTGGGAAAGGTCTGGGTTGTACAGCTGAAGGATAGCAACTGAAAATAAGCAGATTAAGAGGAATCTGGGACTCGCTGGGTCTAAGCTTGGGTGAGCGGTCCAAGCAGAGATGTTCTGCGGCCACTGAGTGTGGGCATGGAACCGGAGAGAGAGACACAAGGTGGAAACATTGATTTGAGGAATACTATGGACCAGGGACAGATGCTCATGATAGACCTTAAAATTATTCTTAAGGAAAATGTATGTTGTGGCAGAGGAATTCAGCTACGTAGAGAAGATATGAAGAAGCAGGAGAAGGGGGTACGAAGATCTGAGGGAGGCAAGGCAGGAAGGAGCAGAGGAGCCCGGAAGGAATGGCCAACACGCAAAGGCACCAGAGGAGCCCGAAAAGCACACCAGGCGGCTGTCCTCGACCTCGGTGAGAAGCGTGCCGGCTGAAAACACGGAGCGGGCCTCCTCCAAAGCGGCTGCCCACGTGCCCTTCCTCATGGCACATTCCCAGCCCAGGCATTCCTGAGAGATGCTCGACAGTCATGCTGCGCCCCGCAGACGGATCAGACCCACCTCCCAAAGCTCATACTCTTCAAGCAGTTCGGTGCCTGTCAAAACAAAGCTCAACACACTCTGAAGAAAGAAGGCAAAAGCCAGTCACTCAAGAATGCAACATTCACCGTTTCCAGCATCCGGCTGCAACTTGTTAGTCCTGTGGGAAGCCGGGCATGGTGAGCCATAACCCAAAAATAAAAATCAGTTAATGGATACCGTCTAAAGGCGTGGATGCCGGAGACAAGGGGGCTGTAAGCAGGACTGCGAGGAAACCATCATGAGTGTGTTCAATTATTTAAAGGGAAGCACGAACATGATAAAAGGAGAAATTGAAGAAACAAACAAACAAAAGAAGTCAATGCAACTTCTAGAAACAGAAAACATCACGTCTACCGTGAAAATGTCTCTCAGGATGGAGCTAAGAGCAGGTCGGTAGGTGCAGAAGAACAGAGCGGAGGAAGGGCTGGACCATTTCAAAGCCCTTGCTGAGCTGCGGACGGGACCCAGCGGCCTAACGCACTTACACCTGGAGTCCCAGAAGGAAGGAGGAAAAAGATATTTGAAATAATGGCCCATTTTTTTCCCTCTGAATTTAATAAAAGTTGTATTCGCACATATACACGAGTCGAAGTCAGTCACAAAACGATAGGCACACACAGGGCAGAGCACCTCATTACGGAATCGCTGTAGTCCAGAGAGAAAGAAAAATGTTCTAAAGGACCCCTAGAAAAACATTAACTCTCCAGGCGGCCCGAGCTCAAGGTGAATGCTTGCTTCTTGGCGGAAACACTGCAAACCAGGAGAAAGTGGAGCAGGATCTTTAAAGTGTTCCAGGAAGAAAACAGGCACGAAGCCGGACCGGGGTGGGGTGGGGGGGAGGGGGCAGCGATGTTCCTGAAGATTCTGTCCAGCAGTTTCCAGCTGGCAGTCAGTCTTATCATCACCGAGGTCACACACGTCCTCAGGGTGGCTTGCATCCAAGGGTGCATTTGCATCCTCTTGCCTGCCCGTCTCCTCTGCGGCATTTAAAGTTAAAATAAAGACACTTTTCAGACAAGGAACAGCTGCCGTTCCCTGCAACAACATCGCAGACAGAGGTCCTGACTAGCCTCATCGGCAAAGATAGAAACATACATAAAAATAAAGCTTCGCCGAATTTTTTTTAAATACTGTATAGCAAACCATGAAAACACGAAATACATAAGAATAAATTGACAATATGTGCAAGACTTGTGTGCTAGGAATTGTAAAACGTTCCAGAGAAAAATGAAAGAGGATTTAAATAAGTGGAAATGTATATCAAGCTCATTGGTTCGAAGGCTCAATTAATTAAGGTAGTCTTTGTCCCCCAAATAGGTCTGTTTATTCAGCACATTTCCAGGAAAAATCCCAGCACCACAATGACTGACTTGGTAAGGTAATCTCACACGTTATGGAAGTGCAAACGTTTCAGAATAGCAGAACAACACTGATGGGAAAGAACAAATTAGGAGAATTTATATCATCTAATTAAGTCTCACAATGAAGGATGGACACACTGATCAATGGAATGAAACAAAGGACCCTGAAATAGACCAAAACATCTACATCTAAAGATTGTGACAATGTTGCCAAGGGAATTCATTGGGGGAAATGATAGACATTTAAACGAAAACGTCCAAACTAGTGGATAATTCCACAGTGGAAAATAGACCAAGCCCTATCTTAGCCCCCAACACACACACAGATAATTGGAGTGTGTCACGGACTTCTATGTAAAAGCTAAAAGATAAAACTTCTAAAACATAAAATAAAATGTAAAACCTCTAAAAGAAATCAGAGAAGAGTATCTTCACAATGTCATTGCTTCATAGAGCTTTCCTACTCAGATCCTTAAAGCACTAACAAAACCAAAACCAATTTAAAAAAATTTTTTTAATTGAAATTTAGGCTTCTATCAAAATTTCAAAACATTCTGCTCATAAAAGGACACCATTAAGATAACAAAAAAGACAAGCTGTTGACTGGGGGAGACTCAGCAAATGTAGATCTGGAAAAGATTTGTAAACAGAATGTATAAATAATTCATACATTACAAAGAAAAGGACAAGAAACACATTAAAATTTGCAGACACTTGAACAGACGCTTGACGGAGACAGAAAGACAAATTATTGATGAACGCTAACAATGTTCAGCATCATTAGTCATCAGGGAAACGCAGATTAGAGCCACAAGCTGGGGGCGCCTGGCTGGCTCGGTCAGTGAAGCCTGGGACTCTTCATCCCAGGGTCATGAGTTCAAGCCTCATGTGGGCGTGGAGATTACTAAACCAAGAAGTAAACTTTAAGATGTCTTTTTTAAGGTTTTATTTATTTCTTTATTTGACAGAGAGAGCGGGCAGTGGGGCAGAAGGAGAATCCCAAGCAGATGCCCTGCTGAGCAGGGAGCCCACCCGGGACTCCATCCCGAGACCCCGAGATCACTACCTGAGCCAAAACCGGGAGTCGGAAGCTCAGCCGAAGGAGCCCCCCAGGCGCCCCAGGGCTCTAGCATTGCCAGTGGCAGGACCGAGTTCTCCCACCCCCTCTGCTTCTCCCATGCACCAACTATGGGGCTCCAAATCCCAGACCTGACACTTGCCTCCAAAAGAGAAACACACGTCCATCCACCACCTTGTATACAAATGCTCCCAGTGGGGGCACCTGGACAGCTCCACCAGCTGAGCCACTTACTTGTGATCAGGGTCACGGGGTTTGAGTCCTGCATCAGGCTCTGCACTCAGCAGGGTGTCTGCTTAGGATTCTCTCTCTCCCTTTGCCCACCCCTCGCTTGTGCAAGTGCAAGTGAACTCGCTCGCTCTCTCTCAAATAAATAAATCTTAAAAAAAAAACAACAACAACAAATGTTCATAGTGGCCAAGACTGAGAAAAAAAGGAGGCAATTAGATAAAACACTTCGTGCATATGATGGCATAACACTCAGCCATAAAACCCAAAAGTGATGGACACACATGGCAAGAAGAACCCCACATTTGAGCAAAAGTCGCCAGACTCAGACAAAGGCATTTTCTCTGAAACTGTCTCTAGAACAGACAAAATCAACCGAAAATCTCAGGACAGTGGCTGCCTTGGATGGCGGGGGTGGCTGACTTCAAAGGGGCAGGACGGAACTTGCTGAGTGAGGGCAGTTTTAGGGGGGGACTGCAGGGTTAGGTCTATGTATGATACATCAACGTTTGGTAAGCCATACATTTAACATTTCTGCATTTTCCTGCATGTGAATCGTACCTCGGTAAAAACACACAGAGAAATTAGGTTAAATACTCGGGGCCCGTGAAACAGGGCAGTGTGGATTCAAACTCCATCGAAGTTAGTCCTCGGGCAAATCCCAGATCTGCCTCCTTGTCTTCCCCCGGGGACAGGAGCCCGAACCGTGGAGGGAGCTGTGGGGTTAACTGAGGTAACACGAGTTCCTAGAGCAGCACGCACAGGGAGGGAGCTGTGTAGACGCTAATTACACACATTGTTCCTACTGCTGCGCCAACACCCAGTTACACAAAGTGTGAAAACTGCAGCTCCCCCCATTACTTCCAGGGCTAGTCCCCTCCCCCAGTGGAGATCACCACAGGTAACTATGCAAAAAGCACCTGACCTCAAACCACTTCTGGGGGGTGGGGGGGCACGAGTTGCAAAGAAACCCTCCTTTGAAAAATGAAACCTTTAAAAAAAAAAAAAATTTTTTTTATTTATTTATTTGACAGACAGAGATCACAAGAAGGCAGAGAGGCAGGCAGAGAGAGAGGGAGGAAGCAGGCTCCCTGCCGAGCAGAGAGCCCGATGTGGGACTCGATCCCAGGACCCTGAGATCATGACCAGAGCCGAAGGCAGAGGCTTAACCCACTGAGCCACCCAGGCGCCCCAAAAAATGAAGCCTTTTTAAAAGACAACAAACCAACAAAACAGAAAGACAGCACTAGCTTTTATAGCAAAAATAGCCAAACCAAAAAAAAAAAAAAAAAAAGAAAGAAAAGAAAAGAATAAATTTGGCGGGTTTACATTCTCCATAGACGCATTTTAACAGCTTGGACAGAACAGCAGTGGAGAATAGGGAGCGAGATTTGTAAACATGACTGCAAGCTCTCGAGTATGCAAAATAAGTCAATTCACACCCGGAGTAAGAGAAGGAATTTGATTGATTTATCCTCATTCCCGGAAGTTACTGAAACCCACAAATATGATTTGAAAATACCAGTGAGAGCCTGGGGTTTTGTAGTCTGAGCACAGAGGGCGACCTTGGTAGATAGAAGGGGGGGCCTGGGTGTCTGCAGGGGGAGGGGAAGCTCACAGGCGGCCCAGACCGGCTGGAAGATGAAGGGCTCTGGGTGTGTGGGGGGGTGTCAGCGAGGGCCTGCGGCTCAGGGCCTTTGGGTGCAGGGGGAGGAGGCAGGGCGGGGTCAGGAGGGGCTGGACAGGCAGGCCCTGCACCTGGGCAACCAACCTAGGTCCACAGGGCCCCCGATGTGCAGGAAACCCCTTCTGGTATTTCAGGGAGTGCAACTCCCCCGCTTCCCTTCCTACCTCAACGGCTTCTCCTTGCTCAGGCCATCCGCATCCCCCTTCTCGAGGACTATCCCCAGGGGGTTAATTATGGGCTCACTGGGTGCACCTTCCTCGCTGGAGCACTTGGGTGTCTACTGAACCGGTGTGGGATGGGGAACAAGAGAACAGAAGAATGGGGCCCCAGAGGCACCAGGACAGGCTGTGGGACCTGGGGGGCCCCTGGGCAGGTGCACGGGCTGCACGGGGTTGGTGCCCCCCAGCAGGCCCTCCCGGCGGCGGGCTGAGAAGTCAGCGGAGCCCTCCCGAGGAAACCGCACACAACTGTCTGCAGGGGCAGACCACGCAGGTTCAGGTTTCCAGACTTACTTTTTGAAAAGCCTGGTTGGAGAACAAGGAAACCGGGATTATAAGTGGCTGCATTTCTATTTGCTCTGTTTTCATGTGGCTGCTGCTCTGGCTCCCGGCAATGCAAGGAATGCTAATCATTTCAGCCCTGAGCCTCTCAGCAGCCCGGCCTACATGCACGTCCCTGGAGGACCTGGCTGGTGGTGGAGACCTCAGGGCACACTGGCAGTTCCCCCGGGAGCAGGGGTCTTAACCCCCTCAAACTCAAACCCCCTCGAGGTTTGACGAGATTTGAAGGGGAAGCTGGACCACCTCTCTCTCCAAAGGCTCATCACAGAAAAGTATTTGCTCCAACAACTTACAATAAAAGTTTGACCCGCAATTAACCATCCAAATTAAAAACCAGAATCAATTCCCTGCCCCAACCTGGCAAAAGCACAGGGAGGTCTTGAGGCCAGCGGGCTTCTGCTCTTATCCCAGGTCACCCCCAGGGACCCACACACTACATGTGCTCAGCGGAGGACAGTTGGGGTGCCACGAGGTTCTTGTTCAACCAGAGAGCAGCTGCCTTTTGTAGAGTTTTGTGTACACGGAATCAAACAGTACGTGGTCTATTTCGGCCGCTTCTTTCACGAAGCATCACCACCTTGAAATTCATTCATGCAGGTGCATGCGTGAATTCTTTTTTTTTTTTTTTAAGATTTATTTATTTATTTGACAGAGATCACAAGTAGGCGGGGGGGCGGGGAAGCAGGCTCCCCGCTGAGCAGAGAGCCCGATGCGGGGCTCCATCCCAGGACTCTGAGATCATGACCTGAGCCAAAGGCAGAGGCTTAACCCACTGAGCCACCCAGGTACCCCTGTTTCCAAGAAATCCTTGTCCAACCCAGGCTCACAGTGTGTTCTTCTATGTTTTCTTGAAGTTGTGTGTCTTGTGGGTACGTTAATCATCAGTTCTGAGTTAATTCTTGCATATCGTAGGCAGGAAGTTTATTTTGGGGGGTACAGATAGCCGCTTGTTCTAGCACACTTGTTGGAAATGTAGTAAATCATCCCGTCACTCACTGCCCGTTCGCATCCATGGAAAATGAATCTACTGTATTTCTATGGGGTGGTCTGTTTTGGGCTCATTGATGTGCCTCTCTTGATTCCAATACCACGTGCTCTTCATCACGCTAGGCTTCAAACAAGGAGTGGACTGGGGGTAGAAGCTCTCCAACAGTGACCATTGCCAAGTTGCTTTTACTAGATTTCTTGCACATTCACGTGAAATTAAGAATCAGTCTTCCAGCTTCCACAGAAAACCACGGAGGTTTTGACTGACGTCGCACTGAAGCCCTGGGTGGATTTGTGGAGAATGGACAAATGCGCAGTAGCGGGTTTTCCGATAAGTAAACACAGCGTAGCTGTCTACTTCCAGCACTTTGTTGAAGGATGTTGAGAGCAGACACCCTTGCTCTTGATGGGAGCGTGTCTGAGTCGGCTCAGGGAACACCATAGACCGGGCGGCTTGCAAACTGCAGAAACTCACTTCTCACCATTCTGGAGGCTTCAAGTCCGAGATCAGGGTCAGCACGGCGAGGTTCAGCTGGTGGCCGGCTTCCAGCTTGCAGATATCCCTCTTGTCGTATTTTTGAAAGGTGGAGAGGCTACACAAGGTCTCCAGGGCCTCATATCTCCTCCCTAAGGTCCCAGCTCCTACTACCATCATCTCAACATGTAAACTCGGGGGACACACATGTGCAGGACCCAACAGTTGGGATCCGTTCAGTCTTTCTTCGTAAGTATAATGTTAGCTGTGGTTTCCATATCGAGTCTTTACAAGCTGCAACAGTTTACTTTCATTCCTAGCCTGTTGTCATTGCCATGTGTGTGTTGGATTTGCCAAATGTCTTTTCTGCACGAGTTGATATGATCACGCGGTTTTTCTTTTTAGAAATAGTGTGGTGTGTTGCCATCACTGATACGTGAATACGGAACCAGCCCCTTTCACACCCAGAATAACCCCACTTGGTCACAGTGTACAATTCCTTTCACATATTGCCGGATTCCAGCTGCCACCATCCAGTTAAATAATATCCCTCATGTATTCACACGGGAAGTTAGTCTGTTGTGTGTGCGTGTGCGTGTGCGTGTGCGTGTGCGTGTGCATGTGTGTGTGCGTGCGTGTGTGTGTCTTTGTCTGGCTTTGAGAACAAGGTAATACTAAGGTTCCTAGGAAAAATTAAAAGGTTTTCCCTCCTCTTCTTTGTGGAATAGCTTAGAAAGAATAAGTATTGATTCTGAAACATTTGGTAGAACGCCCCAATGAAACCATCTGACCCCCATGATTATCCGGGGCTGAGGAGTAATAAAAATTTGATTTTTCAAACAGCTTCCAGGACTCTTCAAATGACCCATTTAATACTGAGTGAGTTTTGATTGCTTGCGGTCAGGTCAAGTTCATACGTGCGGAACTGTTTGCAGTCTTCCCGTCACTCTCCGAGGGCTACAAGGTGTGAGGGGACACCCTCAGACGTCTGTGATTTCTGTCCTGTCCCCTTTGCTCTCTGTCTTACCACATGTTCCTCGAGTTTACTGAGGGTTTTAAAGAACCGCCTCCTTTGCCCCTTACTTTTCTCTATTGCTCGTTGTCAGTTGCATGGGTCAGGTGTTTTCTTTATTGCTCCCTCTTTTTGCTTGCTTTGGGTTTATTCTCCTCTTGAAGTTTCTCGAGGCGGGCATGTGTGTGATCGCTGTGAGCATCTCTCTCCTCACCGTTCATTCCGTGGTGTCAGGGGCCCCACCTCAGCTCCCCAAATGTCCACACACCGTGTTTCTGGTTTTCCACAATACAGTTCTCGCTGGTTTCCTTGGAAACGTCCTCTTTGGACCACTTCGGGGCTATTCAAACATGTATTTTTTTTTTTCTCGGTTTCCAAGTGTTTGTGGGTTTCCCGGTTACATATTTTTTTTTTAAGATTTTATTTATTTATTTGAGAGAGAGAGAGAGCATGAGAGGCGAGAAGGTCAGAGGGAGAAGCAGACTCCCCGTGGAGCCGGGAGCCCGATGTGGGACTCGATCCTGTGACTCCAGGATCGTGACCTGAGCTGAAGGCAGTCGCCTAACCAACTGAGCCACCCAGGCGCCCCCCGGTTACATATTTTAGGTATTTAGATATTTAGATTTCTACTTTCCTTTCACCGTGATTGGAAAACCATTTTTGAAATTAGTGAGAAATGGGTGAGAAAGGTGTGTGTCATCTATGGTGGGGGGACTCTGTCCTGGGCCACGGGGGCACGGAGCGAGGGGTCGGCACACTAGCGGCGGGCAAGAGGGCTGGGAGGATGGGAGTGACAGCGAGTGACCTCCTGGCCCAGAGTCTCCACTACAATTTTACAGAGTAATGACCAGTCCGACTTCTGAGACTCAGACGCTGAGGACCAGGCCAATCCGGCCCCCGAACCCCAGGGCCTCGGCTCTCCCGCTGTACCCCCTGCCATGGCCAGACAGAAGTACACGCCCCACACAGGCGCCGGAAGGGGGACACTGGAATTTTTCTCCTTTTATGGAAGACAACAGCGCCACTCAGATCAGGTGAACTGCCTCCCTGGTAGGCAGGTGTCCCCAAACCCCACCTACCCTGTATTTTGTCAACCGACCCAGATGGCCAATGTTTCAGCGCCCAGTTCCAAGAAAATGGAGGATCCCGGGTAGGGGGGATACATATGATCTCAGTTCCCATGCAGGAAAATGAGGGTTAATGTCCACAACGATGCGGTGTTTCCCTGGAGCAGCTTGGAAAGAACGTTCCTGATCATCTGCACAGCCCGGCACGCCCTGCTCTAGACAAGACAGCTGAGCTGGTAAACCCGGATCTCCTGACACGAATTTGTTCCGTCCCAAAGAATGTGTATGTGTGTTCTCCACCCTTCTACTCTAATAAAAAGTAGAGCAAAAACAGGATTTCTGCAAAAGGAAAAACAATCATAGTTCCTTGTTGATTGTGAGCATCAGTGGAAGCCCAGGGATGCTGCCCTGGGCTGGAAAGGGCAGGCTTCGCTGCGTGGTCTTCCGGAAGCCTGAGCCTGTGAACTCACCCAACACGACATTTTCACCGTCTGCAAGATCTCCGGTGGGGATGGGAATTGAGGGGGCGACACAGACCATGGGAGGACAGCCCTGCTCGGGGTGCAGCTGAGCTCTTAGGACAATCTCCATTCTCCAGGACTCTAAGTGGTGGCATCACTTCCTTTGAGGGGTTAGCGTAGAGGCGAGAAAGTGTGGGGAGGTGTTTCGAAGCCAACAACATAATCCGCAACAAGCAGGAGCGGCACCAGCGTGGAGAGCGACGTGCGCACCTGCCCGTCAGCCGCACACTCTATCCAATATCCAGCCCGGGCAGCGCCTTTCTGCAAATGTCAAATCTGAAATGTCTTTAAAATAGTATTCAAAATGTTATTTTAAAACTATTTAAAAATTATTCAATATTTAAGTGCTTTTAAAATAATATATTTTAAAATCATAATTTTTTTTATTTTAAAATAACGCATTGTTTAAAATATGCTGTGTTCCAAGAGCAGGGTCCGACGCGGACGCTGATGCTGACTCGCTGAAGGCCGGGCAGGGGAGAGGCCATCTCCTCAGAGAGAGAGAGCCCCGCGCCTCACCCCCTCGCCACCGGGGAGGGCGGCTCTCAGAGGCGAGACAAGCAGACCTTTCATATGGTGACTGCCAACCGTGTTGCCAAGGATGAGGGTCTCCTGAGACACGGGACTGAGTCCTGACAAATGAAGGAGCCGATCCCTTTCTAACTTGACCCTGGGGGTGTCCATCAGGCTCGTTGTGCTGCCTTGGTGCTGCCTTGATGCTGCCCACCATCTTGCCATATTCCCAACAGTGTTCTCCAAACAATTTCATTGGGTCCTTTCTCCCCACCTGGTGACAGCTTCTGGTCACTGAAGACTTCCAGCCATCAGAAGAGGATTCCTTTGGGATCTCCCGCCTCACATCTAAGTCCAGGTGCTCTGCCCCTGCCCGTAATCACCGTGCTCCCCTCCACCTGCCGCCACACCCACTTGGGGGTCAGACATTTGTGAAGGATTCCCTCTCCCGAGCATTTCTCAGCAGCACGCAGACATGCTGGCCCATCTGCAGACACAGGACACATGTGTGCACATGGGATCCGGCACTCCATGCCAGCCTTCTCCCCCCCCCCCTTTCTCTCCTTCCCTTTGAGAAATCTCTCCAAAAGTCCTCTTCCCCGTTTGCAACCCCTCTCGTCCCATTGTCTAGTGACAGTCCAGTTGTCCCCAGCGGCTGGCCGGAATGGCCACATTCATTGTGTTGCTGCCGCTAGAGACCAGCTCTGTCTTCCTCCCAGATGCCACATGTGACACAGGGAACCTGTCCCTGCTCCTGAGAAGCTCTCTGAATTGGCTGCTAGGAGGGACGCTACTCTCACCGACCACAGGTGTGAGCACCTACTTCGTGCACAGCGCTGCATTAAATACCTTGAATGGTGTTTTTGCAATATAAAACACATTTTTTGCTGTCAGCCTATACCCTTGCAATGAAAGCTGCCGGCTGGTCCTCGTCTGCTTTGCAAGAAAGAAAAGCCTTAATTTTGGTGAAAGACCAGTGTGTTCATAACTATTTTCCACTTGGGGCACATCAGCTTCTGAACTGAGAATCATTTTGTAATTTAAAGTGACCCCGAAACTCCCCGTTGCTTTGAGGAATAATTCTTAGATCCTGCTGGAGTTTTCATCAGCTTCTCGGCGAAAGCTTCTCGCACTGATAAAAATTTCATAATGACAGTAACAGAGGAAGGTCAGATTGAAGTTTGACGAGGCTCCCTGAGTCCCACTGCTCTGTCACTGCTCGTCCCCGACCTGTATCCTCACTGTAAAGTAAGGATGGTCCCGGAACATCACATGTTAATTCCTGCCTGTGATGGGGCCAGAGACTCGACTCGGTTCCTCGCTCTGATTCTCCCCATCCTCCCGGACAATGCCTCCTGGCTCCACGGCAGGGAACGAGGCTCCTGTCCCTCTGCCCAGCCCGGCCTGTGCTGCACACTGGTCCCAGCAATTGCTTTCAGCCTGGGGTGATGAGCTGATCTGTCCCCTTGAGCGCCGCGTCTAGGTTTGCTGAAGCACAGGTCGGGATACTGCTAGGAAGACATACTTCGACATGATTCACACTTGAATCAGCAGACTTTGAGGAAAACAGCGAGATGACCCTCCGCACCGTGGGTGGGCCTCGTCAAATCCGTCAAAGGATTTGAGAGCAAGACTGCGGTTTCCTGTAGAAGAAGGAATCCTGCCTCAGGATTGCAGCACGGAAAGCTGCCTGAGCCCTAGGCCTCCAGTCCCGCGGATTTTGGGCTGGGACTCCCCCGCTCCCCACATCTCCCGCCTGCCAGCCGGCTCCACAGACTTCAGACTCGCTGTCCCCACAACCGTGTGGGCCAATTCCTTAAAATAAATATCACTGGGGGTGCCTTGGTGGCTCAGTCAGTTGAGCACCTGACTCTCGATCTCAGCTCAGGTGTTGATCTCAGGGTCGTGGGTTCAAGCCCCGCGTTGGGCTCCGCGCAGGGCACAGAGCCTTAAATACGTACATATGTACATGCGTCTCACTCTTCGCCATTTCTCTCTTCAGCAGTTTCTCTCTCTTTGCATGGGGAGATCTGTGCATGAGGGGGTGTTACGAATGTGCATCCTTGCACGGGAGGGAGTTCTAGACACAGACATTCTGCGGGCTCTGACGTGCTGGACAGCCCGGACCGGTGCGGCTGGCTTCGTGTGCGTAAACACGATCTGAAACCATATCTGTGCCCTCCACCATGCATGAGGGCAGGTGCCCTGGGACCCCCAGCGAGAGGGCTTGCACACCACAGAGGGAGTGCTGGAACGGTGCCGCGGGCTCAGTGGCCTCCAGGGGCCAGGCCGGTATACGCCCGACTGGCCGCTCCCATCGCAGCCTGTGACAGCCCGAGGCGGAGGCAGGAGCTCTGGGCTGGGGGCCGGGGGGCGGGGGGCAGCCCCGAATCCTACCGCCCATGGACAGCCTGCATGGGGGCAGCGTGGGTGTCCCCCAGGAGCCACCCAAACACATTCGGGCTCCAGTGCCCCCCAAGACAGAAATGCGAGGCAACATATTTAGCCATTTATTAGGAACTTAGAAAATCATTTTTCCAAATAATTCTGGATGCGCAGATACTTAGAAAATAGCGCAGGGAGTTCGTAGGCCTTGAGCCAGCTGCCCCGAACATCGGGGTCATCCCCACAGGACACGGAGCACCTGCTTTCCTCGGGCTCCTCGGACGACCCACAGAAGCTCATCATCGGCTTAGGACACCGACGAGGACACCCCCTTACGTGTCGTTATAACCCATCAGTCTGGGAGGGGGAAACACTCCAGTTAAGATGATTTATTCAGGAGATGATAAAGGTGAGAACAGCCACGCAAGGGGGGAGAGGGCGGCTGGGGTCTCCTAGAGGTCGATGGAGGGGCTCAGAGCCGCCAGCAGAGGGGGGTGAGCCCGTGTCCCAGGACCAGGTGGCCGGGCTCCGGGGAACGGGCTCAGGCGAGCTCAGCACCCCACCCCCCACTGCGACCCGCCATCTCGTCGACTCTCCAGATCTGTGGGCACTGTCCCCAGTGTCCTCTCAGGGTCAGACCAGCATGTGGGTTCACAGCAGACGCCCGGGGTGGATGCCCTTCGGGGCCTGTGATGTCAAAACCACTGTGTGCCGCCATGTCACAGGCCCCGGGCTCAGGGCTGTCCCTGCACCAGCTTGTCCAGTGGGCAAGTGGGCTCTGAGTGCTCAGATCTGAGAGGAAGCTGCTGCTTAAAGCGCCCCCAGCCCACAGGGGAGACAAGCGGGCCCGGGCTCTGGGTCGGGACCCCCGCCAGACCATCACTCCCCACTGGAGTGGGCGCTGCCGCAGACCCCCGAGGCGTCCATGTGCTGTCCCTCCAACAGCTCCCAGCGCTGCATCCTGGGCAGGCGGCCTGCAGGTTGTGGGAGAGGAGAGCAGCTCTCAAAGGCAGAGAAATAAGAAACAGAGAAGTGCTCCGAGTCGGGGTGCTTGGGGCAAGCGCGGAGTCTGGATGGAGGAGGCGGGATCGCCGGCTGCGGCGCAGTGGGGATCACACCCTCCAACCCCGACGTCCCCAAGCCCTGGAGGGTCCTGTGCGCATGGGTTCGAAGTCTGTCATAAGAAAAGGGTGAGAACCCAAACAGGGACTGTGGGGGACACCTGGCCCCTCCCGTCTGCCCTCCATGAGCAGCAGCTGCGTCACTGCTCAGCTGTCCCCGCCGTGCGTGCTCTCTACGCCTCCCAATCGCCAGCTTCAGCCTGACCCCGGTCGTCCCACAGAGCCCCTGTTCCAGGAGTCCTGGCTTCCTAGTCCTCTCCCAGCAACAGACTCTTCCTGTGAAGCAAGCGCTGACCATCACACCGCCCCGCTCCGATGTCCTCCCCAAGGCCCCCTGCGGAGGGCTTCACCTTCTCCAGCTCCCGGACACCCGTGCCTGCCCTGTGCCCTGGCCACCTGCTCCACGGCTCCTGCCTCCATGGCTCCGTGCTGCCGATGGGCCAACCGGCCCTGGTCTGTACCTACTCCTGCTCGCTGGGGACCGTTTCCCTCGGGCCACCTCGTCTAGGCGCCTACCTTCCCCCACTCAGTTCCCTGCTGGGCTGTCTGGGTCCTTCTGCTGAGTGTGGCCTCCCGTGGCCCACACATCTGTGGCTCGTCAGCTGTGTGACAGCCTGTGTCACCAACCCTTTGAGCCTCTGTGACTTCCTCCAGACACATCAGGATAATCGTAGCAAGTGCTTTGGGTGGTAGAGGGATAATCCGAACACGGGGCTCTTGGAGAGCCCAGCACAGACCCCATCGCTATGAGTGTGTCCGCTGGTGTGGCCGCCCCGCCCTCCCCGGGGCCGTGAAACCCTCGAGGGCAGCACTGGGGCCAGAGTCGTCCCTGCAGCCCCTTCAAATAGCACAGTGTAGCCGCATGGTTTCCGGAGACAGCCAACGAAGGAGGGGGGAAAAGCAGAAGCTAACTCTCCCCCACGCCGTCAAATCATGGTTCCTCATGGGCTTAATGCACAGAATCCACAAAACCCATTTCCTGCAAGAATGCGGTGACCAATGGCGATCAATACAGAAAATATTTGCAGAGGTTCCCGGCACCATCTCACGGAATCGAGGGACAGAACCGGAGTGGACGCAGTTGCTAAACTCTCCTTTCCGATAACTCTGTCTTTCCATAGACATTTATTTTAAAAAATCATGAGGCAGCGGAACCACTCCTGAATGGAAAAATCTCTGCTCTGCCAAGAAATGCCAGAAGATTCCTAAATTCTCCGTCTCTGCTGAAGAAATGTCTTAATCACTAAAACAAGCCTCTGAAAAATGCCTTTGTCTGTCCAGACACATTCCTTGATGCTAAGCGTGACTTCAGGGCCGTCTGACCTTTCCTCCGCTCCCCACGCAGGAATCGTGTTCGACGGAGCAGAAGCAGCCACCGCGTGGTGCCAGCCTGGCCACCCCACCACCGTGTCGGCCACATGGCCACGCCAGGTGCGGGGAAGTGGCCCCAAGGACAGCACTGGGGAGCGTCTCCCCGAAGAGACCTGGTGCCCTGCAGAGTTCACTGCTTTTGCGAGTCCGTAGGGACTCGGCACTAGGAGGCCACGTTCTCGCTCCCCCGAGACCACCTCCCTGACCCTCAGAGAATACGGACCTGGTCTCAGTTCTCCACACGCTCTCCCTCCTCGATGGCACCTGGAGACCGAGGCTTCTCTCCTCCCGGAGTTTGGACCTTCCTTCCTTCCAGTGGAAGCGCTCTTGCTGGGTCCTCCCATTGGCTGCTCTTCTGAGAGGCCTCTCTGGTTTTCCTTCTGATACAAACGTGTGTTTGAAATCCGCTCCTCCTGTCGTGTCGGTGGATCTAGGTCCGGAGGCAAGAAGCATGCATTCCCCGGGCCTGCCCCATCCTTCTCTCTCCAAGTATCTCTGTTTTCTGCCGCTCTTTGCCCACCACAGAGAAGCAGTTCTAGCTCCGGACGTGGACCCCTGCAGCAGTCGGCATAGTTCCGGAGCCCTACGGCCCTCCTGGGGGGCTCCGTGGCCCTGCAGCCACGCTCACGGGCCTGCAGAAAACCTTCTGACTTCTCAGACTTCCGCATGCATTAAAACCACATGGTCTTTTCAAAGTGGAGATGACTTTTCAGGGCGTGTCAGGTGCTGTGGGCACTCTCTGAGGGAGGACATTTCATTCTCCAGGCGCCGTGGGTTCCGGCTCCTGACGGTGTCACCTCTGCAGGGGTGGGGCACTCCGTGGCAGGAGCAGCCCACATCCACTGCCATTGAACCTTCTAGTAGGCGGAGATTTGAGGGTCGATGGTCTTGCATTTAGGAGCACATGGACGTGGCTTCACGTGGAGCTCAGAAACCGTGACGGGTGAGATAGCATCACAGGGTCTCAGGAGAAACTCGGCCTCTTGTCCTGGGTGCTCTGCTGGCTGGGGAGATGCTGCCGGAAGGGACTCTCCACATGCAGCCCTGGGCATCATGACGGAGGTCCTGTCAGAGCTCCTCCATGAGCCACTCAGACATGACAGACCCTCCCCTCACCTGGGGTGGCAAACCTACTGCTGAGACGTGTCTTCGGTTCTTTAAAAAAAGAAAGTCAGTGTTTGTATCTTCCCTAAGAACTGGAAATCTCTGAGCCCCTAGAGTGGGGTTGGAGTGACCTTGAGCCAACTCTGGTTGACATTCGTCACAGCCCTTCTCCTTGCTTCCAGCCCTCGCCCGCTTTAGGGGTGTCCCCACATCCCGCGATGATGCAGACACAGCCTCTGGCCTCACACGGCTTTCTCTCCAGCGCATGTCAATCTGTCACCCCAGCACTGTCGCAGCAGTGATGCGCGCGCTTGTGGTGGACAAGCGAGCCGCTGCAGCCTGGGGAGCCGAGAGAGGGCCCCTCCACCCCTGACCAGCACTGGCCAGGCCCCGGACAGTAGCTTGTGCTTTGCTGGACATCAGAACTCAGAGACGACATTTCTGAGTCAGTGGCGGGTGGGAGCACGCCAGGTGGATAAACGACGGGTTTTCAATAACCAGAACAGTTCCAAGATGGAACAGACTTCTTCCCAGAATGAAGAGGTGCCGGCCAACAGCAGCCAGCACCAGGCACAGCCCTGGGACCGATGCTGGAGGCCTAGGTGCTGCTGCTCGCTGTGCTGGGACGTCGCTGGGACCCTTGGAATGTGTCCCTGCTTGGGACCTCCGCTCTTTGCTCAGACAAGGGCTGGCGTACCTTCACGCCTTCCTCTGTCTCGGACTCCAGAAGACACTTTCATATCTGCTCAGGGAGCGGGTACACATACTATGAGGAAAGCATGCTGAAAATCACCAAAGTTGAGGCTACAAAAGTGCTCCTTTGCTGATGGCGTATACCAGGATTTTGCTTCAAAATGCACCATTTTCTGATTATTTTAATCACTCTGAAGTAATGATGATAGAGAGATGATAAAACTGCTAAAACGATGGGAGCCCCTGGGTGGCTCAGTTGATTGAGCATCCGACTCTTGGTTTCAGCTCAGGTCATGATCTCAGGGTCATGGGATCGAGCCCCGTGCCAGGCTCTGCACTCAGAGGGGAGTCTGCTTGGGATTCTCTCTCTTCTTCTCCCTCTGCCCCTCCCCACACTTCTCTCTCTCTGGCTCTCAAAAAAAAAAATTGTGAAAATGAGTAGAAAGGAACACAAATCTTTGTTCTAAAAAAAGCCCTTTCTGAGAAATATACAAAGAACAAAGGAAATGCCTCACTATGTTCGAGTATTTTAAAGGCTGACAGTAAGTGATACTTTGAACCGGAACAGTCCCTTGTTCACACTCTCAGGCAGAGCGCTGTGATGTCCTGGTTAGGAGCCCACGTGACAAAAACATGTGTAGCTGCTCTCAAAGGGTCAGCTAGTCCCGCAAACATGTGTCGTCGTGGCTCTATCCTGCCGGGGAAATGTTGTTACTGCCTGTGAATGGGGGCGAAGGAAGACCCGGGTTGCCAGGCGCTCTCAACAGGCGGTCCCCAGCCCCCTCCCTGGGTTTTATTCTTGTCGGAGGGAAGCCAACAGCTTCATGAAAAACTTGCCCCGGAATTGCATCCTGAAAGAAATGAACGGAGTGGGTCGTCAGGGTCATGAGGCAGGTGGCAAACTCGGGGTGCAGTTTGGTTGGCTGTGCTTAGATGTTCCCACAACCCTGCTAACGGAGAATGCAGGGAAAGGGCCAAGAGAGACATGCGTGTTGTGTTGCAGGACAGACCTATGTGCATGACAGGAGGACTCAATCCAGGGACCTGACGGAATCCCGGGATTCTTAATCACCTTTCAGGGCTAGGAAGCTCTGTTCCACTCCACATGTTTTCCCATGAAATTTTCCAGTGAGGTTCTTAATAAAGGAAAAGGCCAGGAATTCTTGGCAAGAGAGAGACCGTAACATGTGTCTCTCTATTTACTCTTCCCCAAGGTTGCCATTGGGATGAACAACAGAATATACAACATTGGAAAACTCAAAACGGTGCAAGGAACAACCGATCCATGAGCCAGAAGCAGTGAGGAACCACTACGAGAGACATCATGGATGGGCTCAGTTTGGAGGGTGTCCAAGGGGATGAACACAATGAGGCCATGAGGCTCTTGGTGAAGGGACTAGAGGAACCTTCTTGACATACCCAAGGAAAGCTGGGTATTTGCCCTCTAGCCTCTGAATCCAGAAGGAACTGGACCCCACGGGGTACTGGGAAATCTCAGGATCATGGCTGAACTGTCCACCCCATCAAGCGGGTGCCCCAAGTGGACAGATGCCAACACCATCCCGGAGTACGGATGCCCGGTGTATCTCCCTTGGTTACAACCCAATCTTACAGCCAAAGTCATTCCCATAATGATGAAAAACGGACTGCAAAAAGGAAACTGCATTCAAAGAAAGGTGACAGCCCCATGAATCTAAGGACACGGTACCTAGGGACACCCCTAGGTAAACAGAAAGCTCCTATAGGGGTGGACACAGCATTACAACCACCTGAATCCCAACAAACTTCAGGAGGAAGAGACAGTAAAATCCGGGAAGCAAGAGTGAAGTCGAGAGAAGCGGGAATGCTAAGTTAATGTGATGACAAGGGCACGACGAAGCTGACGGACTTGGGAGATACTAAGTAAACGTGAAGGATGGATGTAAAATCTGGAGGAAAATGTACAAATGTATGAGCGTAATTCCAGAAAAGCCACAGAGCAAGGAGAACAGATCCAGGAAAGCCATGACCGTTCTCACGATGAGAAAACTGAAGAACGGAACCAAATCAATAACCAAAGAAAGAGTTGAAAAAAATCTCTGCACCAAAGAAAAATTCAAATATCAGGTGCAGGCAAGATTTAATGGGGGAAAAAGAGACAACGCTGGCAGGCTTTAGGCAAAGAAAACATAGTCATCTAAAAAATAAGCATATGTTTATTTCTTATTCTACAACACGAACATTTATAACAAAATGGAACGTGTTTAAGACAGTTTTGAGGAGAAACAATCTTAACTCTAAATTCTTTACACTGGATTTCTTGTAATAAAGACAAAAGAATGACATTTTCAGATATCCAGGGGGCATAAAACATCGACATGCATGCTTCCCGGAAAACACAGCCTAAAAATTAGCAGCAGCCAAGCAAGATTAACCAGGACACAGAATTCACCATGCTGAGTTTTGAAAGGAAATCGTGTAAAGAACGAAAAACAGTTACTTTTAATACCGATGTTTGCCTTAATTTTGGTTGAAAATCTAATGTAAGGAACAAAATAATTCTTGAAAGGAAAGTTAAATAATGTCAACTTAAAAAAGAGCCATTTCAAGCTAACCCTAGTGGAACAATAATATCAAGAAATATATTGGGGCGCCTGGGTGGCTCAGTGGGTTAAAGCCTCTGCCTTCGGCTCGGATCATGATCCCAGGGTCCTGGAATCGAGCCCTGCATCAGGCTCTCTGCGTAGCAGGGAGTCTGCTTCCCCCTCTCTCTCTGCCTTCCTCTCTGCCTGCTTGTGATCTGTGTCTGTCAAATAAATAAATAAAATCTTTTTTTAAAAAAGAAATATAATGAAAGCAATTATGGGAGGAGCAATTAAGTGAAATAAAGCTTGGGGCACCTGGGTGGCTCAGTGGGTTGAGCCTCTGCCTTCGGCTCAGGTCATGATCTCAGGGTCCTAGGTTCGAGCCCCACACCGGGCTCTCTGCTCAGTGGGGAGCATGCTTCCTCCTCTCTCTCTGCCTTCCTCTCTGCCTACTTGTGATCTGTCTGTCAAATAAATAAATAAAATCTTTAAAAAAATACTGGGCATTAGAGGAAAAGGGTCTTCAATGCTAGAATTAAAAAGAATACATAACTTCCAGAATATTAGAGAAACATATTAAAAATGAGACGTCCACTTAGCAAAGAAGAGGACAGTGGGGAGAGAGGAGATGTGGTAAAATTGAAATAATAATAGTACAATTCATAGATATAACATAGACACAATAGATATAAATGTGTTATATTCTCCTACTAAAAGTGATTATACATCGAGGCAAAAATAAAATCAATTTCCATTTGTAAAATATGCACGTAACAAAAGGAAGATGTGGTCGACTGCACTAGCAGGCCCAGCTCTTCAGCATGGGTTCTGCCTGTGCCAAGGGGCAAGCCCCCCAACTGGGGGTCACGTGATTCCCCAACCCTGGGCTCCATCATGTGACCTGACTTGGCCGAGAAGACACTAGAAGACATGATATGACAGAGTCCTGGGAATTGCTCATCGCTCCTGTGCTCTGCCGTCAGCAGGAGGAGAGCTTGCCTCTGCTGGCCCATTAGTTCCAGAAATAGGATGAGGACAATGTGCAGCAGAACCACCCCTGCTCAGACAGCCCTCGGCCAACCCCTGGAACCATGAGTGACCCCCACAAGGTCTGCTTGGAAGAGCGGAAGCCCCAGATGCAGGAAACAAATTGTTTCTGTTGCATGTCACCGACTGCAACTTATCACCCAGAGAAAGCCGACTGATACATTAGATCAGGCTTTTTGAACTTGGGTGCCATTGGGACTTGCCATGGGATCA
Organism: Mellivora capensis; assembly: GCA_004024625.1. NCBI lineage: Eukaryota > Metazoa > Chordata > Mammalia > Carnivora > Mustelidae > Mellivora > Mellivora capensis. Next base: position 88,315 of record PISX010000854.1, on the reverse strand, counting down.
TTTTTACTTAATGCCGTCAACAAACAGACTTCACGTGACATTACAGAACACCCCAGTGGCAGCAGAACATGGGGTCCTCTTTGCTATCTCTACAAGTTCCTGCCGAAGGCAATCTATAATTATTTATAAGTAAAAAGTAACTAACACACACTACATGTTTATGGCTCATGTCCTTCCATAAAATCTCATGGGAAGTACAAACTGATGACCAGCCAAGTTGCCTTCCATGCTGAGTATCCTGCGGGCCTTACTTGAGCTGCTTCTGGGTTACTACTTGTTGCTCTGCCCCTTCCCTTTTTAAGTAACTGATTCGAATTAAATTAATGCTTCCTGGCAACACAGCAATCTTAAACAGAAGCATAAATTTGGTCTTTGACATTGGGAGGCAGTGCTAAGGAATGATGTTTTACCCACATGATCCAGAACACACTTACATTTTCATTCTGCTTATGTCATGTATTATCAGAATGAAGACAAAAGAAAACACTAATTTTCAGAAATCTCACAAAATTCTGAGAAAAACCACTTCCAAATGAAAAAACACATCATGTCAAGTCGAGCTCAGCTGCATAATATGTTTTCTGTTTTAGCCTTGGTGTCCTCCATGGATTTCCAACCTTTGAAAGGGTGTAGACTGAAGCAATGAAAGACACAAGATAATGGTATTGTGCACAAACACTCTTGAGTGATACGATATTTTCAAAAGCAAAATACAGGGCTACCTGTATTCACTATAAACACTATTTTTGTTTTCATGCGTGTGTGAGCATCTGTGAGTCAGAAGATAAGCTGGTGTGTTGGTCGTGGGTTTTGCCTATGTAGTGGTATGACCTACTTTTATGTAACTTGCAAAGTTTTTCATGGTTTTCTAATGTGTGAGAAAGAGCATGCGTTACTTGGACCAATCATCACATTGTTCGAAACAGATTATGCGACAATTATTCTTGACATGGTCACAGTTACACGCTCTATCTTCCCACGCTGGACGTCCTCAGCCCCCATCCCCCAGAATGTCAGCTTTCCTGCATACATTTATTTTTAAATATGCTTCATACAACCCAGGTGATGGAAAAACCCTCGGATTTGAAGAAAGACATATAGACATGGCAAGTGAGCTAGGGTTTCCCCCACTGGCAGTTTCCCAAATGCATCCCACACTTTCTGCAGAGTCCTCGAGGGACAGCAGGATGCCGTCACTGTCCCTGTATGGACCTCAGAGTGTCCAAGACACGGATGTGTGGCACGGCTTTTGGGATTCGCATGTACAGTTTATTGGAAAGAACATTCAGAGCCAGGACATGTGAGAAGAAGGGACAGAAAACCTGCCCAGGGAGGAGAGAATCCAAGGAGATATTCAAGATGGGCAAAGCCATGCCTTTCCCTGTTGAAAACACCAACAATGTAACAACATAGGCAAATGATTAGACACAACTTTTCACAGTGTGTGTACAACAGTTACTCTATAGCAGAAATCAGATGTAAGGCTTAATTTTCTTCCAAATATGTTTCCTTAAATATACCAATAAATGACCGTATTGGGAAGACAGCCCGAAGTTTACCAAGTCACCATGGGAGTCAACTTTGGAAATGGAGACTGCAGTGTCTCCCGCCCTCCAATCCAGGGTGTGCTTTTAAAATAATCATCTTGTTTGTATTCTGTACCTTAATGTAACATTACCAAAGGAGAGAACACACACAAAATCCATTTACCTGGCCAAGAAGACAATGCACCTCATAACCCAGTTGCGAATTGTCTCTGTTTATTGGGGGGCATAACTGCGGGGTAGTTCTGCAGGCAGAAATCTGTAGAGGAAGAGCTTGGGTCCAGAGAGCCTGGTAACACAGGGCTGGGTCCTCACTCTGCAGCCATTCCATCCACCCAAGCTGAATAGAACAAAACTGACTTAGAACTTAAAGGAATGTCGTGCTAGAGAAACTTGCCTGTCCTAAGATGGAGGCTGTCTCTAAGCCCCCCACTTCTCACTGAGAATCAGAGCTCCTTGCAAACCCCCACGGGTGCACAGCATTCAAATTCCCAACCCTGGGGATTAGGGATTAAGGACCAGCCCGCATGCCCGTGTGTTTGCCTTCGGAAAACATATTGTAACAATGCATCCATGTGGTTAAATGTAACAAAGTTATATGCGCAAAATAGTTACTCTAATGGTAAATTTATATTTTCAATTGTGTTTTATTATCAACAGGAGGAATGTGTGGGTGACAGGACAACGACACAATTTGCAAGGATGTCCTGTGAGTAACCATCACCTAGCGGGTACTGGAAAATGCCACCGGAGTTACCATAGAAACTGATGGAGATTTCTGAATAGAGTTAGGGACTTTAAACCATCGTGATGTGTTTACTTTAAAACACTGGTCCCACCTGGGGCGTGTGTTTCCATGGGAACGGGAGCAGTTGGCTGCTAGGCGATATGGGGAGATGGTGTGTTTGCTTCCAAGAGCCACGTTTTTACTGCAAACAGATTCAGTGTGATGCACTATAGGAAGATTGAATATGTATATGCGTGCATTCTATTTCTATTGAATATGCATATATGTGTGTCTGCGTAGTGCCCTGCAGGTGGAGACCACAGGAACACGCCTGCGGTTGACAGAGGTGGGTTAACACGGACAGGGTGGGGAGGACAGACCTCGGGGAACCCTGAGGTTTCGCAGCTGAGAGGCTTAGGTACCTGTAATTTGGGGGAAGGCCCAAGCAGATGGGGTTTCACTCTACACTGGATGCTGCCAGAGAGGTGGGCGGTTGTGTGACTGGATGAAGAAGTGACTCTTGGTAAAAGGAGGATGATGTATTTTGTAAACTGCACAGTGACTCGTGTCTGTGCAGACACAATTAAGAAGTTTCCTTTTGTCACGGTCTCAGAGTAAATCGTCTGAGGTTTGTTTCTGTTGATAGTTTTTGTCTCAGAGCCTAAGACCAGCCACAAAGTAGCTGTGAGTGTCAGGAGCTCCTTGCTAAGTAGGTAGATACATACATACACAGATACACGGATACACGGATACACGGATACATGGATAGATAGATCATTAGACAGATATCATATGGATATGGATATGGACAGATAGAGATGGATAATTAGATAGACATCATTGAGAGATAATTAGGTAGATAGATAATAGATAATTTCATAGAGAGATATTAAATAGATAATAGATATGATAGATAATTAGATAATAGGATAGATAAGTAGATGATAGGATAGATAATTAAATATAATAGATAGGATAGATAATTAGATAGGTAGGATAGGTAGATGATGGATGATAGATGATAGATAGGGGCCCTAAACAGTCACACAAATAAATTCATGCACTTCCCAAGGTCCAAACTGTTAAGTGCTTTCTATGGTCACCATGTTAAATTTATAAAGTTGGTGAAAGACAAGGGAAAATGCTTTTGACTTGATGTTATAAATTGAAGGTAGGATAAAAAGAGACACAGATACAGCTGTGGCCATGGGTGCAGGTGCTCGCCCTAATCCAGAGGGACACCTGCAGAATGGAAGGAAGCCCAGGCACTCTGTCCAGACCCAGGCTGGGCCCCTTGTGTTGCCGAGATAAAGACCTGAGTCCTCACGACCGCCTGGCTCCCCACCCCCGACCTCTTGCTCTCCGCCCAGTTCCCGCACCTGCCCTTCTGCTGGGACACCTCCCAGATGAGCTCCCCCAAAACACACCTGCTCTGCCCATTCTCCCGCCGACCTGCCTCTGCATTCACTGACTCATTGCACAAAGCCTTATTCTTTCTCTCCCTCAAAATAATCTAAGTGCAAGCAGGCAGTGGCCTCTACCCTCTTGTTCACTGACGGTGCTGGAGAGCCTGGAACAGAGCCTACGGCCGGGGTGCCCGCGTCCCGAGCGCCGGGAAACGCACGTAAGAAAGTAAGGGGACTTAGAAGATACTGCTGGAGAAGTGCTTCTTACCAGGCTGTTGGGCTGATGGCTGATTTTTCTTCTGCGTGTACCACTTGGCTCTGTTTTCCACACACATATGTATATTCCGTTTCCTGCTCGAGAGAATAGGGCAATAACTGTGTCTTTAAGATCGCACATGCCTTGTTTCATCGAACAAATGCGGATTGAATATCGGTCCATTCACCGTCAGGCACACGCTGAGGACCTCTTCCTTAGTCGTGGGAGGTGCAGACAACGTAAGTAACGTGGCAGCCCTGGGCCACTGGGGGCCCAGCCGTGGGGCTTTCACCCGAAGGATGAGGCACGGAGGAAGTCCCCTGGCGGAACCGGGTCTCGGGGGCGGCAAGTATCAGAACCGGAGGAAGGCCGGGGGGACGGGAGCCCTGCTCCGGCGTGGTTCCTCTTCCCGCGGACACCTGCCCCTCCCGCCTCGGCCCCTGGGAGCAGACTCCCCAGGCCAGCCTCTCTATGCCCAAGACCATCCAGTTCTCTTTCCAGAACCAGTCACGCCCCCCCTTCAAGGGCCAGAAAGGTTTTATTCCAGTAATTCTCTACATCTCGGCAGGCAGGAAACAGAACAAAACAGAACCCTGTCATTTGACAATAGGATCTTCCAGAAAAACGTCTTCTCCATCCTTGCAGGGTCCTGCGGGCATCTTTAAGACAGAACAACTAGTGTCCGAGGGACCCCTCCATCGCTTCAGGTCTGACTCTCAATTTCGGCTCAGGTCACGACCTCAGGGTCCTGGGGTCGAGCCCCGCATCAGGCTCTGCGCTCTGTGGGGAGTCTGCTTGAGGTTCTCGCTCTCCCTCTGTCCATCCCCACTGTGCTCTACATAAATAAATAAATTAAATCTTTAAAAAAAAAAAAAAGAGCAGGGCGCCTGGGTGGCTCAGTGGGTGAAGCCTCTGCCTTCGGCTCAGGTCATGATCCCAGGGTCCTGGGATCGAGCCCCGCATCGGGCTCTCTGCTCAGCGGGGAGCCTGCTTCCCCACCTCTCTCTGCCTGCCTCTCTGCCTACTTGTGATCTCTGTATGTCAAATAAATAAATAAAATCTTTAAAAAAAAAAAAAAAGAGCAACTGGTAGTCCCTTCAGAACACTGGGCGAGGGGGGCCATCTGGGGGTGTTGAGGACACCCCCTCCTGATCTCTCGCTACGGTTCCCATTGGTCCTTTCTCAGCTGTAAGGTTCAGCGTCGATGCCAGAGCTCACAGATCAAATGCATGACTATGTTATGAAGGCAGCCAACGACCCCAGCCTCCCTCTTGCAAGGTGCAGGCAGTATTTTCGGAGGGTATGGGTGAGTTTGGACTCACGCAAGCAGAATTGCGAGGGCTAGAAGTTTGCAAACTCTACCACGTTACGTCCCAACTCCTAAATGTTCCACTTCAAGACAAGAGCGGCACTCCAATATTAGGTCACTGAATCAAGGGGCGTTCAGTGTAGACTCTGACCCCGCGGCGGGTGCCTGGGGCGTGTTCACATCCCCCGTTCAGCTGCGAGTGCTGGGGACCTGCCTGGGATGGGAGTGAAAGCCCTGCTCCTTCCTCCAGGCAAATCTTGCAAACCACAGGCGGCCCCCCAGGGGTCAACCAGGCCCCAGACTTGCCTAAATCTTAATGTGCGCCTCCCAGACCCATCCTGTCTCCAGACCCCTTCCCATGGTCTGCTTGGAGCAGAGGCTTAGTAAGTCTCTCACACGGGAAGCCCTCGCTCAGCACGCCTGCGACGGGAAACCCGGACCCAGGCGGGCCCCAAAGGGAGGACCGGGGCCAGTGTGGACGAGCTCTAAGCAAGCAGAGAGGGTCTGCTCGATAGGACCCACGAGTCTCAAGGACACACTGATCAAGGAAATGGGGCTTTATCACTGGACACCAGAAAGGTCCATTAGGACGGCATCAACATAAAAGAGTTATTTCAAAGAATTTTTCTAACTTAACCCTCGGCCCTCCTCTGGGTGACTTCAGTCGTGGGGGGTCGAAGGTCTTCAACTCCGACACAAACATACTCCTCCGACAGGCTTCCCAACTTTTATAGAAGGTCAGAGACGTCGGACAGACCTCCCGCATCTGAAGAGCCAGGAAACGCTGCTCCCGTGAGCTCCTAACACAGTGCTGTGACTCACAAGTTCACGTTCAGAGGATTCCGGTTACACACGCAGGACCCTCCCACAGGTGTTCTTGAACCTCGAGGCAATGCTGAGCTGTGAGCAGTGACAGCCTCTCGCATGTTCCCTGATGGCATATCTTTCCTGGCATTTGCCCCCAAAAGGGGTGCATGGAGATCAGCATCGAGATCCCACGCACCTGCCGGGGCCTGAGTGGAGCTGGGCTCACTGGCTGGGCTGCCACTGGCCCAGGGACAGCTCAGAGCCGTAAGCAAGGGCTGCGTGTCGTGGTTCACCGAGGTCAGGATGGAGCATACAAGTTCCAACAAGGAAACGATGCACATTGGAAATTACCTCTGGCTCCCCCATGGATTTTCCTCTACTCTCTGCGTTTCACAGAAGGTGGAAAGCAAAGGCACCTGTGATCACCGAATCATAGCCGCGAGACTGCCCAGACCAGGCCGGCCAGAGTCAGAGTCCCCACACGACACAGCTCGGCCTGCGTTTCAGCTCCTGGTCCAGCAGGAGACGCCCAGGTGTCTCCGGAGCCGACCTTTTGCCCCAGGCTCGGTGGTGCAGAACTCAGGGCTGACTTCACCGCATTACAAATGTGATCTCTCCACTGACGGTAACACGGGGTACAGAAGACCTCAACGCCTCACCTTGTTGGTGCAGAGAAACACATCCCTTGGCGGGTGCGGTGTTTCTTCTTGTGACAAGGCCATGCACATAAGGTTATTCTGAGTAAAAGCTCTTCCAGATGGGACTTCAGAAAGAAGAGAAACGTTTGCAGCAGTTCTCTTATTCAGTTAGGGGTTTACGTGTCCTGCTTTTGAGGGAGAGGCCCCCAGGCATACCTGGTGGATACCTGCGTAAAGGCCCAGTGTTTACTCAAAGCTGAAGCAAGGAGTGAGGATTCCTTGGGAGGTGGTGGCTGTCCTTCCTGGGTTCCACAGAACCCTGTGCACACGGCCTCTGGGGTTCGACCTCCTGGCCCCAGAGACACTGCCACGCCCCAGCTCTCTGCCTTCGGCACCTCGACGGGCCCACCTGATCCGTGAGAGGAATCTGTGGGCCTGTAGTGTTCAATTTTCTTATGTCCAAACCCCCTTCGTTTTCAGAGAAAATCTTTCTGTTAACTGCTCACAAACCTTCTTCCAGAGGCAGTGGGCACATTTTCATAATACTGGTTTTCTTCTGTTTTTCTTTATTGCAGATGAAATGATGGATGAGTTAAATCACAATGAATTCTTAAACATTTGTCTATGTCAAGAGCAAGGTTGAATTATGCCATTTTTTTCAAACTTTATGGAAACTTTAATTCCTTTTAAGAAATTTAATAAAATCTGGTTTGTGGCCAAGGGAGGAAACAGAAATGCCAAACCTCCCCCAGAAAAGCATATTTGGCTGTAAGTTGGTACAGCAGAGCCAGAAACCCTACAAAAATCCTCTTCCCATTGCCCTCCCTGCTTGGTCAAGGTCATGAGTTTAAATCTGGGTGAGCCACACCCCAGCTCCCCTGGCCCCCAGCCTTGGGCACGTGGCTCCCTGCTGCCCTCCCTTTCCCTGTGTCCATGGGGAGATAATGGGAGAGACAGGGTGTCCACCACCTAGGAAGCTACCGTCTCCCAGATCCGTCATAATTCATGGGTGAATCCCCAGTAGCTCACTGCGGAGACAGACAATGGAAAACTAGGTGGGTCATCATGGCCTGACCACCCCAGAAAATGGCCTTTCTTTCCAGTCCTTGTGCCCTGGGAGCTCTGAGCGGTCACAGCCACACTGAGCTGAGAGAGACCACACAGAAGTCGACACAGGGAAGGGCAGGGTTTGGGGACAGCTATCAAAGCACACAGGTCCTCCTGCAGGGGTGCAGGCACTCCAGCTGTGGGGCAGAATGGTGGGAATCCGATTCCCAGTGGACTGGCTGAGTAGATCCCAGAGGAGGGGCCGTGACCCCAAGGAGGCTCCTGGATCGACAGTAGTAGTAGCCTGTGAGCGAGCCCTAGGGACCCCAGAGGGCCCTCTCTGCTCATCCCAGATTCTAGCCCTCCCTGCACCAGGCTGCCAGGACAGGTCCTCAGGATTATCCTACACCCAGGCCGCTGGGTGCTGGCGGGACTAAGGGACCAACCAGACTCGGCCTCCACAGCTGGGATGTGGGGCCAAAGCCGTGTGTGAGGCTGACGGGTCCTCTGCCTGCTGTCTCGTCACCCCAAACACACAAAAAGTCAGGCCCCCTGCGGACAAGGGCACTTGCTCCGACCCAGTGAGAAGAAGCAGACAAAAGCAGGGATAAAAGTCCTTGAGAGCAGGTGGCACTGGTTCTCAGTTATGTCTGAGCAGGGCCAGCTCCTACCAGACCCGAGAACCCACTCCAACAGCCAGGGACCCCGCAGGTGGGATGCCAAGGATGATTCTCTGGACCAGCACCAGCACCTCCTTGGAATGCCCAGCCCCCCCGCAGTAACCTCGGGGCTTCCAGCAAATGGAGGCTCAGCTCCTGGGCTTGAGGCCAGCAGCCTGACGTCAGGTGCCCCCGTCCCCACCTGTCCGACCCAGCACATGCTCCCGGAGACCCAGAACTCACGACTTCTCCCCTTAGATGTGTCTGTGCCCTTGCACATTTCAGCCTCTCTCGTGCCTCACCTTGTCTGCGCAGGTGTCAGAGGCTGTGCGAGGGAGGGGGGAGGGAGGCAGGGAGGGAAGGAGAGGGAGGGAGGCAGGGAGGGGGCTCACCAGCGTGAAGACCTGCAGTCAAAGCCAGGAGGAGAACCCGGCGGCAACCCGAGGGTTCCAGGGCCAGAGAAGGTTTGGTTCCTCTGATGTCTGTCTTCCAGCTGCCGTCTGTCTCACGGGCCAGGACACTTCCCTGGCCCTTCACGGGGATTTGCCTAACATTCTCATCCCGGCAGGTGCCCGGATTGTTACCTCGCTCGGCCTCCAGGAGGCCTCGAGGTTTGGGGTCCTTGCCACGATGAGGAGGCAGAGGGGCTCAGAGATGCGGGGGAGGGTGTGCAGAACTGAGGCAAGTAAAATTACATTTTACTTTACATTAACCGCCCTTTAACATACTTTACATTATGTTACATATTATTACATTACATACAAAATATATTACATATATTACATTAAAGTAACATACTTTACATTAACCGCCCCTGTTACTGCGAGTGATTACTTCACCTGGGGGTCATAGGTCACCTTCCCTCTGACTTAGTCCGCCTCTGGGGACAGAACCTTGTCTCCCGGGAGCTTCTCGCTCAGCCTGCCCACCCTGATGGCTCCTGACACTCAGCAAGGTTCCTCCAGCGCTCCTTCCCTTGGAGCCCAGGCCAACAGCGGAGCCAGCCTCGGAGGGGAGCCGCCGCGTGCCGGGCGCAGGGCGCAGTCGGTCCCCTGCACACAGGACGCCAGCCTGGAGGACGTGATGTCCTCTGTCTCGTTAACCGCAGTCTTGGAGGGAACACCCTGAGAGAGCTGTTTCAGAACACCACAGATTAGCCACAACTTGATCAAATCGGCCCATTTTCAGACAAAGAAGGAGCCGGAGAAGCGGAGTAATTATTCTGTACCGGGGGCCATCTCTCAGAGACCCAGGTGCTGGAGCAGCGGGTCGGGGGGGGGGGGTGGCCTGTCTCTCCAGCTCTGTCCATCCACCCTCTGGACCATGATGTGGGAAAAAAGGCAAGAGAAGACTTAAATTTCCTGACTGCCTACAGCCCACTGACAAGTCCTTGAAACAGGCAGAGGGACCTTCCTCTAGGGACTCAACTGCCTCCATGTTGACACTTTGCAAGAGCAAAAGACAACCTTAGGTCCAATCCCCCGAATCCTGTAAGTCTACTGTAACATATGAAAATTCCTTTGGAAACTTCCTTTATTTCCACCATCCAAGATATGGGTTGGCAATCATCCCCCAAGCATACGGCCCACGGATGTGTATCTGAAGGGTCTTGTGGCTCAGGTTTTGTTAGATGGTAATAAAGGACCTTTTTCCAACAGTAACTAGACCCTTGAGGTCCTAGAAACCTTGCTTCCAAATTCCTTGGAGACTCACGCTGTCCTAAACCCTCCCACATTGAAAGTAAATAAGGGGCCAGTCCTCATGACCCCAGGGCACCAGCTCCTCCTGCCCACGGTCCTGCCGTGCTTTAATAAAACCACCTTTCTGCACCAAAGACGCCTCAAGAATCCATTACTGGCCGTCGGGCTTCAAACCCTAACATTTTTCCAACATCAGTCAGGCCAGGGCCAAGGTCATTATCTTAGTCATCTGCCTTATAACTAGACTTACATTCAACATCTACCTTCACATACCCGTTGGAGTCCCTCAGACCCCAAACACAGACCGCGAGTACCAAGTGGGGGGGGGACAGTGGAGCACTGGGGGCAGTTCAGCCCCCTCCACGCAGACTTCCTCGCACTTGTCACACTACGTGATCTGCTGAAGAAACGCAGACCGATTCTCAGTGAGCCTGAGCAGGGGAACCTGGCTTCCAGCCAGCACTGGGGTCGCTCCCTCTGATTTCCCACTTGTTAGTGAGGCTCTGGGGCCCCAGACCTCAGCTCACAGCCCAGGGTGCTTACTTCCGCAGAATCCAAGGGGCACCTGTGCAGCTGTGACACTGGGATTTCTAGTAAGAAAGACGGATCTGGTCTCTGCACCCTTGCCTGGCACAGAGCTCCCAAAACCCTTGGAATTCCCTAAGGGGAGGAGCAGAAAGGGGTCTCTTGTGATGCTAAGGAGGTGATGTGGGATAGTGAGGGGGAAGCACCTGGGGCTGGCGGCTGGCTGGTTCGACCACCTGGTTACAGGGCGGGACCTCTCAGCCCCATCCCGGACCTCCGGAGGGGAGGGCTGCAGTTTCGATCAATCACCCATGGCCAGTGATTCATCAGTCAAGTCCTTGTCAGGAAACCGCCATAAAATCCCGAAAGGATGGGGTCAGAGAGCTCCCAGGTTGCTGAGCAGGTGGAGATGGCGGCAGTGAGCCCTGGAGTCGGGGAGCCGCCTCCCCTCCACCTCCCCTCCCCAGACCCCACCCGAGGCAGTTCATCCCTCTCTTCCTGAGTTAACCCTCTTACAACAAACCGGAGTGGACTCTCTGCACACACGTGAACCTCGACTCATCATGGCTGAGCCTGAAATGCCTCCAGCCTCTTTGCTGGCCTGAGTTTAGAGTGCTTTTTATATGACTGGTTTTGGGGGGAAAAAAAACCAACAACAAATTCTGTCAGCAACTTTACTTCTATAAAAAGTTACCTTGTCCTTATAATCCATAAAAAAAAAATCTCTCAGTCAGGAGAAACAAACAGGAGAAGAGCAAGTTAAGTAATTCCTCCTCTTCCCAGGTGGGAAACCACCCCTAAAGTCAAGAAGTCTGCTCTTCCTTCGGTGAGCACTTCCCGACGTTTGCGTTCTGCACTGGCTCACATCACATACTTCCGCAAGGGTAAGCAGGCGGATTTGCACCTAACAAAGACTCACAAGTTTCAGTTGTTCATCTGAAATGTCCCCAGAAAAATTCCCTAAATGGGAAGGCACCCCCCACCACCCCACCCCTCAGAGTGCCAGCTGCTTGCCTGGCCCTGGGACTGGACCTTCCCAGAAACAGGACAGGGATCTGGTCTCTTTGTTGGGAGGAGATCAGCAACAAATAAACAAATAAGAAGCCCTCAGGCCATTATGATGCTATCTCAGGTGGTCAGCAAGGGCTCCTTCAGGTCAGGGGATGAGGGGCCGTGAGGGAGGCAGAGTCGAGCTGAGATGGGCACGCAAGAACCAGCCCGCAGATGGCCCCGCAAGCTCACTGGGAAGACCAGGGGCAGAAGGGACAGCGGTGCAAAGACCCTGAGGCAGGGCCACTCACATGGGGTTGCAGAAGGAGGCCGGTGCAGCAAAGATGTCAAGATCACCTCAGCGGGTCTGAGGTCTCTGCAGGAGTGTGAGCTAGATGCTGAGGCCCAGCTCCACGGGCCTGATGCTCTGAAAGCGCTGGCTGCTGTGTGGAGAGCTGGTCGTGGAGGGGCACGGGGAGGTAGGAGAAGTCTTCGGGTTTGATATTGACTTTCCTTTGCAGTCATTCAGAAAATGCAGCTCATTTCCTACTCTACCCATCAGACATGTCACACACATATACCCCCAAGCATTTGGGGGATTCGGCTTTGTGAGTCAGAGAAGGCTGCCTAGGAGGCCACCCCAGAGCTTCAGTAGGATGAAGGGTCAATGAAAGAAGGGGTCGTGCCCGGTGCACAGAAGGAATGGCAAGTACAAAGGCCCAGGGCCACCTTCGGGAAAGAGGGGATAAGCCATGAGGGTCCTTAAGAAAGCAGGTGTCAGCCCAAGATGGCACAACAGCATCTCCTGGCACAGGGTGGGGCGTGGAGTTCTTCATCCCCAAACTTAGCAGCAGAAAATGGTCTTCAGATTACATTTTAGGAAAGATATTCAGGTATTAAGGGAACATTTATGCTGCCCACATGCTGGACTTACTTCAAAGCAGTTGGGACCCAGAAAGGAATAAGGTTGTTTTTCCCCTGAAGGAATTCAGAGTCTAGTAACTAGATGCAAACACACATGTCACCAGCAGAGCATAGCTGTCCATCTGGTGGAGACCCCATGGTAGAGGAAGCATGCTTCTGACCTGAGGGTCTTAGCAGGGGTTTTAGAAAGTGGAATTCTTCAATCTACCTATGCATCAGCCAGCCAGCCAGCCATCCACCCATAGATCCTTCTACCTATCCATTACCCATCTATCCCTCCATCTACCTATCCATCCACCCACCCACCTATCCATCATCTATCCATCCATCCATCTGTCCATCCACCCATCCATCTATCCGTCTGTCCATCCACCCAACCATCCATCTATCCATCTGTCCATCCACCCATCCACACAGCAGCCACCCATCTACCCATCCATTCATTCATTTCTTTGATCACATCTTTTCTTTACCAACTACATATCAGGCACTGGGGGTTCTTTGGGGAAAAAGACAGACAAGACCACATACCTTTCAATGGGCAACATGCAGAGACCACCGTAGGCAATAACTGGCCATGGGAGACCCTGCCAGACTCCTGGTTCCTTGGCAAGCGTCTTCCATGTCATTTTTAAGTCCTTACTGTTGAGCAGAGTTTTATCGTATAAGTAATTTATTGTATAAATAATGACAAGCCCATCTATTTGACATATTATTCCCTTGATTCTTTTTCTTATATTTTTTCCTTCTTTAAAAAAGTCCTTTGAGCCTTAAAATTTTTTAATGTGGAAGCAGGTGTCAGCCTTCTAGTGACCATTTCTGAATCGTCAGCAGAAATGGCCTTTCTACCTTGTTCTCCATTGTGGAGGAATCTGCTGTCCCAGACAGGGCAAAGAATGTTTTACAAGAACTTCTTTCTTTTTTTTTTTTTTAATATGCATGACAACTGTGTGAGGTAGGAATTAGTTTCCTTACTCAATAAATGAGGAGACCGAGCTTCTGTACAGCTAACACAGCAAGTGATTCCTGGATCGGAAATGCAAAATCACGGCCAACCACCAACTCAGAGGTAGACTGGAAAGCTGCCATCACTTTTACTCAAAGGCTCCAGTGCAACCACTAAAAAATTCTCAGTTGTGGGGCGCCTGGGGGGCTCAGTGGGTTAAAGCCTCTGCCTTCAGCTCGAGTCATGGTCCCGAGGTCCTGGAATTGAGCCCCGCATCAGGCTCTCTGCTCGGCGGGGAGCCTGCTTCCCTCTCTCTCTGCCTGCCTCTCTGCCTACTTGTGATCTCTGTCTTTCAAGTAGATAAATAAAGTCTTTAAAAAAAAAAAAGTTCTCAGTTGTGTCACTGATTTGTTCTAAATGGTGCTTCCATCCAATTTTTTCCTTTTGCAATAAGTTTGTGAGAGCTCCCAGGCCACGTGACGGACCGCTCACCCTCCTGTGTGGTGTTCACAAAAAGACCTAAGGAAAAAGCATTCCTGATACCTTTGCAGCTCACCTAAACCTACTGAGACATTCCGTGACAGCAAAGGGCCCCTGGGCCCCTGATGAGCAAACACAGAGGGCATCTTACAAAGGCCTTTGAAACCATGACGTGGCTCCATTTCACTGACCCTGATCCACATAACCCAGGTCTACGAAGTATTTTAATGAGCCCGTTCTTCAAGATCTTCCCTGAGGACCATCATTTCTTCTAAAACTTCCCTTCACCCGTACGTCGCAGGTGATCCTATGTCACCGTATTTGAAAAGTCAGTGAATAGAGCAGAGGCTCCCATCAAGACCTGCCTTTCCAGCCCAGTCGTGAGAACCGAGCCACCTGCCCGCTGCCCATCGAGACCGTGACCGTCCACAACAGCTGCCGGGGGTGAGCGAGTTCGCCGAACCGTGAGGTTCTGATTTGGGGCCACCTGTTCAGGGTTTTCTTATACAGTGCACGTGCTTCTGCCCGTACATTTCAGGAATGCCGGGTTGGCTCCCAGACTTCCTGTGGGGGGCGGGGGCAATGAAGTCATACAATTTCGTATCCGACAAAAGCGTCGTTCCCACAGCTGCAACCGATCCGTGCGGACCTTGCGGGTCCCGCGAGCGCAGTTTCTATGACCACATGAGGTTCCCATAACCAGGGTTTAGTTACACGTATAGACAAGCAATCTCTTACACTTCGAATATAAACAGTGCAGATGTGCCATGATAACGGACGCAGACTTCATGTCTGTACCCTGAGCCAAGGAGGAAAAGACGAGCATTTTTAGGTAAATCAGAGAAAGATTCATAAGTACAGTAACTGTTTCAAAGCAGTACCTGTTTTCAAGTGACGTGTCTGAATTAAGGGGGTTTTTTGTCCTCTTCCCTGCGGGGAGAAACATTGTGATTCCGGGGAAGAAACTCAGAAAGTCTCCCTTCAATATTTTGAAACAGTCGCCGTTATTTTGCTGCTCAGATTGAAAATACTGTGTGTATGTGTGTCTATTGGAAGGAATAATGTTATGTTTTGCAGAATTCAAGACAGGAAAGAATGATAATTCTCAGAAGATGATCCCTGAAATATTATAGGTTAAAAATGTTCATTGGGGGGACGCCTGGGTGGCTCAGTTGGTTAAGTGGCTGCCTTCGGCTCGGGTCATGATCCCAGCGTCCTGGGATCGAGTCCCACATCGGGCTCCTTGCTCAGCAGGGAGCCTGCTTCTCCCTCTGCCTCTGCCTGCCACTCTGTCTGCCTGTGCTCGCTCTCTCTCCCTCTCTCTCTGACAAATAAATAAAATCTTTTTAAAAAATGTTTATTGGGTTGTATGCATGATCCATAGAACTTTCAATATGAAAGGTGTTTGTATTTCATTTGTTTGGTCAAAACACAGAGACAAGATTCCCCTACTCAATGCTCACAAAGAGACAACTCCAGTGCCCATCTGGTGGCGCTGACCTCGGAGAAACAGCTTTCCCTGGGACTTAATGCCCCATGAGTCCACCAGCCACATCCAAGCAGAGGCAGAGGTCAGCGGCCCAGTCCTGCCGCCTCTGGAGGTTAACCCGACGGGGAGCAGGGCCGGAGGGACTGGTGGAGAACTTTCAGCGCAAACCAGATGTCCCTAAAGTCATGGGATGTGAAGGATTAGACAGTTCCTGGAATTCTCCTTCAGAACTCATGCTTAATTAAAGGGGCCGAGGCCGAGGGGAGGGACGCCACTTCCCCAGGACCACCCAGAGAGGCAGGGAAGACTCCTCTTGGAGAATCCTTTTGTGCCGTAGGTGGACCTCTCTGGCTTTCTCTTAGGACAGGGGTGATGGTCTGCTGTGACAGAGGACCATTACGGGCCACACGGAGCCGACCCTGCATCTGGACCACCAGAGTCTCTTCGAGTCCCCAGTTGAGCTAAACAGCCCTGGACTCCCACCCAGCTCTGTCTTCATCTGAGGGCCAAAAAAAGACACTCGGTGCTTTAAGAGCCAAAGCTAAAATGTCTTTAATCTTTCTTCACTTGGAAATTGAAAAAATACAATGAAAAGAATGATAGATTTGCAGAACACATTTTTATGAAAACTGAATACAAAAATCAAATTTAAAAATATTGTGTAAAATGTGTGAGCTGTGTTTCATAGACAGAGGCTCAGCGATTCCTGCCCCTCGGTAATTATTTCTAAGCGCCTGTCGAAGTGGAAAACAGAACGCTTTGTTGTTGACAAACCCGTCCCTTGGAAAGCATCGAAGGGCCCCAAGTGAAAAGCCAAGAGCCCAGCAGACACACGATGAGGAAACAGACAGCAGATAACCCTCAGAAATGCTGCGCAAAGACAGAGGAATGTTTTCAAAAGCGATTTTTCAGGTCCTGAGAAATGCAGCTGCATTGACGTGCAAATGAACAGAGTTCAAACAATTAAAGATAAAACCGGGCAGGGAGACAAGCAAAGGCATCCCACGAATGTGTGACCAAATGTGTGGCCGTCTGCTTGTAGAAGTGAGCTGTGGGACAGGGGAGATGGAAGATACAATCCAAGAAAACTTTCCGGAAACAAAACGAGCTGAATAGCATCATTAAGACGACATCCCAGGTCTCGGGAAGAGTTTACAAAGTGCAAAACATCCCTGTAAGTACCGCACTGAGCTCGAAGGACGTCAAACATATAGTGAATATTTGGGGCGCGTCAGCCCCCAGAGGAGGGCAGTGCAGAATGTTCCGCCATCATCACGGGGAGAGACAGAAATTGAAATATGAAGGTAAAGCTAAATGGAAATACTACTGCTTTATAAAAAGGAAACATGCAGCTCATTTTCCTCCAGGAAATCCATTGCCAAGAATTAACCCTGCACCTGTGAGCAGTCAAGTGTCTACCCTGGTCCATGACAGCCCCTATTTTTTGTTCACAACCAAAAGATGGGAAACAACCTAGAAATAAGAATTAAGTCAACGATGATCGGTTTATAGAAAGAAATTCTGAAAAGCCACGAAACAGAAAGTTACGTATCCATGACTGTGTGGTTAGTAGAAAAAGCAGGACAGGGTGTTTGCCACCTGTGTATTATCTGCACACATTCCTAGCACATGGGAGCACATGTAAGTGTTAGCACACGCGCACGCGCACGCACACACACACGCACGCACACACGCACAGCATATGAGCCCACGGAAAGGTTCTGGCACGATGCGCAGGAAGCCGATGGTGGAGACCGTCCCCAGAAAGGAGGCCGCGTCGGGGACAAGGGTGGAAGTGAACATGTGCTCCATCTTTGGGACTCTGTGCCATGGATGTGTGTGACAGACTGACCCAGAGATACAGCACGGCCTGTAAGTAGAATGAGACATCCCAGGTAGAATAAGCCAGGAAGAGTGAGCACGGCCACCAGTGACACCAGCCCTAGGATGACCACTCCAGCTTCCACGTCCCCTCCGTAAGTTCAGGACATGCTGTGTCAGTGTGGGGAACTTCCAGAGGTGAGCCCCTGCCCACGACTCCATGCCACGGTGCCACGCTGCTCTGCTTTGTGGAATGTCTCTGCTGGAATCTTGGGCCACTTGCCTGGAGGATCTTATTGACTTTCTTTTACGCAAGGGTGACGTCACACAGAAAGGAAGGGAGGCAGCGGGATAATCTCCCCCCTGTACCCCTGATGCTGGCCCCACCTAGCTGGTGAAGCCCACTAACCTGTTGCCCAGAACCCTGCATCTCCAATGGCAGGTGAGCATGCGAGCTGGGAAAGCCAGGTCTACAGCACGTGACCCTGGGAGGTCGCACCCTAAAAGGCCCCGTGCTCACCAGCTCTGCTCCTTGAGGTGAACAGTGGCAGGCAGTGCTGCTGGCGGGGAGATGGCATGTCACCCGCCACCCTGAGGTGACCAGGGTGGTAATTCACCCCAGGGGAGAACTTTCAGCTCAGTGACTAAACCAAGCCAGCAAAGCTGCCGGTTCCCCGACAGTAGCTGACAGGGAGCTGTGGTCTGGACCTGGAGAGAGCCCCTGCCTTTCGTGCTGGGATGGGTCAGGTTGGGAAAGCAGAGACAGGATGGCCATGTCACCCTGTGGAGCTGACATTTCAGAGCACCCACTTCCATTCCCTGGGAGAGAGGAGCTCTAAGTCCCGGGTTCAAAGCAGATGTGAGAAGGGAAAACAAGACTGGATGCCCTGAGTAGTTGATAATGGCCAAGTAGTTAGGGGAGATGCAGTGTTGCAGGAGAAGAGCCACTGAAAATCTAAAATGTTTTAAAAACAAGCAACCTCTGTTTATAAGTAAGTCTGAATGGAGTGTGATTAAGATTGAGCAAGACATATAAAGTGTGTATTGGCCAAAAACAAGAAAAATTCTGGTAGCAGGTGTTTTCCGTGAGGGCAGGAGACATCTGGGCAGGCAGCAAGGTAGTGCCAGATTTGGGAGCTCACATGGATCTGGGGACACAGCGGCCCATCCTTTGGCATGGCACCAGCCTGTTGGATGTTGTTGAGGCTAATGCTTGCACAGGGTGTAGTGGAAAGAAACAGACTCCCCACAGACCAGTGCTGGGGGGGGGGGGGGGGCTATGAATAAAATGTCACTAACACAACATATCCAGTGATACAATCCAAGTGGATAATGGCGTTAGTTGTCAGAAACACACCGACGTACCACATGCCTTCCAGAGTGGCTGAGAGTCACAGCATTTGCCATATCAAGCACCAGTGAGGTCTGCTGGGAATATAACCTGGTCCAACTCTTTCGTACCAGTCTGGTCATTTGTACTAAAGTTAAGCACATAATTCCCATGTGACCAAGCAGCTTTACTCGGGATTCATCCAAGTGAAACCAACAAGACACACACGTCCTTGCAAAGTCTTGCACATCATTCTTTCAATTCACAACTGACGTCTTAGAGACAGTAGAGGATGGTAACCAAAGACACCACAGGCAGGAAACTGTAGGAAGGGTTTGCTTGTAACATCTCCAGTCTCCGTTCCTGGCACCGTAGTGGGACACACATGAGCGCCCACCTTCCTTGCCAGCTGTCATCTGGCTTCTAGGGTCACGTGCAGGCAAGCTACCACTGGTACATGCCAGGACAACCTGTCTATTAGCATTCCGATGGACGCTTTGCCCAAAAGGTCAAGAGAAAGTAGAAAATCACAAAGGCTGACCATCGTGAAGCTGTTGGAGTATGCACACTTGCACACACACACACACACACACGAATATGTAAACACACTGAAGCCTTGTTATTTGGGTCAAACATTTGGGTGGAAACACTGGACGCAGAGCTAAGTGTCCATAAACAGGCAAGTGGATCACCAGTCTGTCCCATGTCTACACAAGTCAACACTGCTCAGCGGTGATGAGAAGCCGTGTGCATGCACTGACATGAGTCTCTACGACATTAACCTGAGCAAGAGAAGCGGTTGAGTTTGCACTTATTTATTGGTTCGTTGGGTTGCCCAACAGGACGCACGTGGTTTCCAGGTTAGGGATACACCTGCAACGACTTCCAGGTCCCCAGGCCCCAACCGCCCACAGGCTGATGTCGTGAGAACAGGTGACACCTGGGCAGGCAGCAAGGTTGTGCCAGATTTGGGAGCTCACATGGGTCTGGGGACACAGCGGCCCATCCTCCCTTCTGGAGAAGGAGAGAAACCTTGCCTTCCTGGTGACGCCAGGTCCTGTGTCAGGAAGGAGGGGAAGGCACTCAGCCCCTCACCCTCTACGAATGTAAGCCAGTGGCTCTGGGGAGGAACAGTAACCATCTCGGGAGGAAAGAGAGTCTCTGACTTCCCTGGTGTGCTTGCCACCAGCCAGTCTACAGCCCTACTGCCAGTATGTTTCCTCGTGTGAACGTGAAAACACTTGTAGAGCATGGTTCCCCAACAGAAGCCAGACAGGAGAGACTCCTTGTGGTATGATTCCATTTTTATGGAACTGAAGACATCCCCAGTAATATGTGGTGACAGAATCCCGTCAGCGGCGGTCTGGCACCTGGGACCAGGGAATCACTGGCTGCCAGAGGCACAGGCAAGCCTTGGGGCGGTGGAGACATTCTGTCCTGATCTGGGTAGTGGTCTCAGCCCCGCAGTGCTTGTCAAACCTTATCGCACTGAACGCTTGAAAGTGGGGCACTTATTCCTGTTGGACCTCAGACCCACCTCCCAGCCACACGTCCAGCGCCGCCTGCTCTCATCCTCCTGCCACGAATGCCGGATGTGATCCGTGCCCAGCTTTGCCAGGTACACATCAGGGCTGCTACCACACGGCCACCAAAGCCCGGAGCCTCCAGCATTCCACGGACCACAGTATGTAGCCTCGTCCCTCTGATGTCACATCCTCTCTGCAGCAGGGACAGTCACGTCACACCCCAACCGTGGGGATGGTTCTAGAGTCCCTGCCGCCCCGTCCACAGGCGTAGGAGTGTGCAAGGGAAACTGAGGGCACACACTGTGGTCTCTCCACATCTAAGGGTTTATGGAGTTCCTCCTTTCCGGTTGGGCACAGAATACTGAATGGTACAAACACCTCTGTTTCCTTGGTGAAAACTTGGGCTTTACCACATGACCTTAAAACTGTAAACAGAAGTGTGGCTTGTCTACACGGGCAGTGTGGGGCTGTGGAGGAGTGTCCAAGCCTCTGCCCCATCCGTCTTCTCAACAGCCCCTGAGCGTGGAAATCATATCGCCGAGGGCAGGGCACTACATCGGAGTGACATGTCTTTTAAGTAAATATTTTCTTCACATTGCAAAGATAATATACTGTCTTTTAGGAACATTTAGAAGATGTAGGAAGGAAAGAAAGAAAGAGAGAGAGAGAGAAAGATGGGCAATAAATATCAGCCATAGTCTATACTCACACTTTCAGAAACTGGTTTCTGCAGACGGATCCGTGATGTCGCCCTGGTTTCCCCTCACCCCCGACTTGTGCTTTCTTTCTCCCCCCTGTAGGCTCCTGAGCCCCCCAGTCCAGGCGGGTCCTGCTCCCTATGTGAGCCGTTGTCAGCTGTGGCCCTCACCGAGTGGAAGGGGGCATTGAGTTAGAGCCTCATCATCTCGTATTTCGCGCGGAAGGGACCCAGGATCCCAAGGCAATCCGCCTCGCTCACTTCCTCCCATTATGCAGTCGCCCCAGCTGCCTCCGGCTCAAGCGCATGCCCAGCAGCACAGACTCTTCTTGTCAGGGGGACTCTAGAGTTTGCGTCCACTTCTCCACAGACGGCTGCAGAGCTCCTTCTAAGATGGTCCCATGGAAATAGGGAAGGATCGGGTCCAAGTGCTCTCCGTGTACGAGACACACAGACACAGGGCAGAAAAGCACGGGGGGTGTGAGAGTGGGTAGACAACCAATGCTGAAGCCATCCACGTTCCCGGGGGTTTCCAGGGACTCCAGCAAGGGGGCGGCCGAGGGAGGGAACCCGGCTTCTCGCTGTTGCCATGGGGACATCAGAGGAGTGCGGAGGAGGCCTGGCCCCCAGGGGTGAACTCCTGGGAAGCGGACATCGATGCCGATGGACAGGCACAGACTCACATAAAAACGCCCGCCCGCTATCTGGCTATGAGCTGAGAGAGACCGCAGGCGGCGGAGGGCGCTGCGGTGGCGGCGAGCACCCTGGCACCCAGGCTGGGATTCAACACCGCTCCCCAAGGAAAGGATCCAAGGCTCTCCGGGGAAACGGCCGGTCCCGGGGCAGGAAATGCAGGCGATGAGCCCGGACTGTGGCAATGTCCCCCGAACTGGGGATGTGTTTGAACTCAGGAACGGGGTGGCAAACATTATGGGTGCTCCATGCGAGGGGAGAATGCCAAGGATGCCCCGGCGACCAGTGCTAAAAACGTTTGAGCAGCTAAGTGAATCGGTGTTGGGTTAGAATCCAAAACGCAAGCGGAGTACATGTGAGTTGGTGCTGAGGACGGAGGATGAACGCATAGGGCGCCTAGTGGCTCCATGGCTGAGTCCTGGGAAGGAGGCAGAGGGATGGCGGGGGGCAGGGGGGCGGGGGGAGCAAGGGACGGGCCGGGGAAGGACTCCAGTGCAGAACCCCTCATCGTGCTCCGCGGTGTGGTTCTGGGGTGGCCGTGCTCCCAGCAGCCCGGCTGTCTGAAGCACCGACTGTTGTAAGTCTGCCGGGGTAAAAGCATGAACGAGAGTCTGTGCCGTTTTAAGAACCAGCAGGATTGGGGCGCCTGGGTGGCTCAGTGGGTTAAAAGCCTCTGCCTTCGGCTCAGGTCATGATCCCAGGGTCTTGGGATCGAGCCCCACATCGGGCTCTCTGCCGCTCCGCGGGGAGCCTGCTTCCTCCTCTCTCTCTCTCTCTGCCTGCCTCTCTGCCTACTTGTGACCTCTGTCTGTCAAATAAATAAATAAATCTTAAAAAAAAAAAAAAAAAAAGAACCAGCAGGACTGCCTGCCGCGTGAGCCCGTGTGAATGTGGAAGGAGTCTCCAGAGCCTGATGGGAAAATCCGTTTTCTTCACAGCCCAGGCTCTTCACCAGGACCGTCTAGGGTGCAGACCCAGCTGCCCCCGGAGAAGGCATGTTTGGGGCTGAAACGAGGACCAGGCTGTTCCTTCCTGCGGTCTCGGAGCCACGAGGAGCAAGCCATCCCTCGGACCCTCAGCGGCCGCTCTCCAGCAGGGGAAACCGGACAGACAAACCTCCCATCGGGGCACAGCCATCGGCAGGGAGGCAGAGAGGGGAAGGGGAGGCCTACGCCTCCAGCTGCCCTCATGCCTCTCCGTAACTGCCACCAGGCTCTGCCTGGCTTCTGCAGCAAGACAGAGAGCTAGAGAACAGCAGTTGGCAGCAGAAACCTCTGGTTGAAATCCAAAACCCAACAAGGTTCAGCGTCCTGCCGCTGGCCTCCAGGCCATGGACATGGTGCCCCCGTCCCCCGGGGCCACCAGGAGCCCCCTCCTCCCCACTGCTGTTTACACCCCAGTGCAAGTCAGACTCTACCCTACTCAGACCCGTGGGCACGGCAGACTCTGCCATTTCCTAGTCCCGCAACTTCCGGGCATCCTGCAGGGCCGGGGGAAGGGAGGCATCTCCGCATCAGGATGGCTGGATGGACACCAAGGCCCTATCCTCTTGCTCTGGCGCACACGGCTTACCCAGGAGATTGTCCTGGGCTCTCCTCTGGAAGGCCGGCCACATGCACAGGGACAGGCCAGCCACATGTGGGGACTGAGCTGTGGCTGCCCTGGCCCGTGAGACCGCACTGGGGAGAGAAGGATGCCCAGTGGACCCCAGCCCTCCTGGGTTTCCCGACGGGAAAACACACTTCTGGGGTCTCACGCAATGAAGATGTGGGCTTTGTAGGTTCCCCGTGTAGATCATACTCCCCTGTGGCCCCCCAGATGAGACAGGGCCCAACCTATGTATGTCTGTGGACCCCATGCTTTTGTCCACAGCACATGGTAAAAACATGACAGAATGGTCGTTGGTGGAATTGTCTCACTATATATCACCACACTCCACGGGGAGCTCTGCGCCTACCACAAAGTAGGTGTTCAGCAAATCCTTGCTGGAGCGGATGGACACGCACTGAGCCCTCCTGTATTATCACGTCGAGCTCGCTTAGTGCTGGGGGAGGGGGTCGTCGGTCTCCTCCTCCTTACAGATAAGCGAGCGGGGTGAATCGTGTCATCTACCCAAGTCCCACAACTAAACGATGTTGGTGCCATGATTTCGGCCCAGGACGGCCTTCAGTGAGCTGGGATCCCACGGGACCTCGACGTCAACAGGACCACAGGAGACGCCTCTGGGCTCAGAGCCTCGCTGGGTGCAAAAGAGGAGACACTGGGGCTTCTGCGCACGGCAGGGGTGGGATCAGTGCATCCTGGACTTGGGAACAATGACTCCAGCCGCCGGGACAAGGGCAGTGGCCAGACAGTCCGGTGACAGTCCCAGGCCCAAGAGCAGCACGTCTGACGGGAGCAGACTGGGGGGACGGGTCTCCTTCCAGGTGGAGCCAGCAGCCGTGGTGGTCGAGGGGAGGTGCGTTCCCGGGAAGGAGAGGGAGGACCAGACCCCACGAGGATGCGAGGGCTCTGCAGTGTGACCCGGGTCTGAGGGCCCCCGGCAAGCGGAGGCGCTGGCCCAGCCTGTCAGGGTCATGGCCAGAGCTGACCTGCCTGCGCAAGGGATACAATGAGCGGCCTAGAGAACAGTCCATGGCCGGTGCTGGTCCCCAAGGGAGGACACTTGCGTGGCTGGTGGGTGGCGTGTCCTCCCCATGCTCCCTTGGGTGCCCCAGGAACTGGAAGTCACTTCCAGCATGTGCTCCTCGGGCGTCCGGAGCTTAGAACATAACCACGCTCTCGCTGAGCCCCTGTTCACCCCGGGGATGTGCCGAGCAGCTGCGGAGGAGGCACAGCTCTGTGCAAAACACAGAACGTGTGTCCTGATCGGTCAGGAGCGCTTGCGGTCTGTCCCCGCCAGGGTCCCTGTCCCTGCGGCAAGCTCTGCCTCCCGCTGGTATCCGCAGTGAATCTCAGAACCCTTCTGGACCCCCTGAATGCCTCAAACCAACAGGCCATCTGCAGGTCTGGTCCCAAGTACTGTGAAAGCCTTCCCACCACGGCTGCGTTCCCTGGGACCCGGGCCGTGGCGCTCAGACCCTGCAACAGCCTCCCTCCCCAGGTCCCTGACTACAGGTCCTGCACCTGTCCGTCCCTCACCCCACACACAAACGGGCATCTCCAGTTCATTTCCTGGCTCAAAATGAGAGCGACTCCCCGCAGCATGGCTGGGGACCCCACCCATCACTCAGGGATACGGAACCCTGACCCTGAGCAGAACTGTGAAAAGAACCAAGATGCCCTTCAACAGACGAATGGATAAGGAAGATGTAGTCCATATACACTATGGAGTATTATGCCTCCATCAGAAAGGATGAATACGCAACTTTTGTAGCAACATGGGTGGGACTGGAAGAGATTATGCTGAGTGAAATAAGTCAAGCAGAGAGAGTCAATTATCATATGGTTTCACTTATTTGCGGAGCATAACATATAACACGGAGGACATGGGGAGGTGGAGAGGAGAAGGGAGTTGAGGAAAATCGGAGGGGGAGACGAACCATGATAGACTGTGACTCTGAGAAACAAACTGAGGGTTTTGGAGGGGCGGGGGATGGAGGGATGGGTGAGCCTGGTGGTGGGGTATTAAGGAGGGCACGTATTGCATGGAGCATTGGGTGTGGTGCATAAACAATGAATCTTGGAACACGACATCAAAAACTAAGGATGTACTGTCCGGTGACTAAACACAGGAAGGAAGGAAGGAAGGAAGGAAAAGAGAAGGGAAGGATGGTTGACACGGGTGGTTGACACGAAGAATGTCTCTAATTTTTTGTCGACATAAAATTTATCCAATGCACAGATCATAGCCATTCAATGAAATGAATTTTGGTCAACGTAGACACTTGTGTAACCCACGCTCCAGCTGAGACATGGAATGTCTCTGTCATCCCAGAAGGCTCCCCCGTGGGCCCTTCTAATCAATTCCCACCTCCCACGGGCAACATATGTTGTGGCATCGAGGGCCGTGGACTTGTTCTCCTTGTTGACACGTGCCCGCCTGGAATCAAGAAGTCGGGCCTCTCCTGCTGGGGTCGGTTTGGACCAGGACAAATGACATCCTAGGGTAGAGGCAGGCCACAGTTTATCCATTTTCTTACTGGTGGACATTTGGGACCTTCCCATTTGGGGGCCTTGATGAATAAAGCTGCTTGGTATGTTCTTGTGCAACACGTGTTTTCATTCCCCGTGGGAAGAGTAGCTAAGATTTCAAGCGTTGGGCCGCAGAGTAGCCGTGTATGTAACTTCGCCAGAAACCACTAGAGCTTGTCCCAGAAGAGTTCTGCGTTGCACGTTCTCATCAGCCACAGGTGGGGCCACAAAAAGATGCGTCTGTTCAATGTCGGCCATCGGGGGGGCGGTGCGAAGAGGCATCTCACCGTGGTTCTGCTGTGCTTTCCCTGGCTACAAATGACATCAGGCACATCTCGGGTGCTCACAGTCACTCACCCATCTCCTCTCGTGAGGCAGCCCTTCAAACAGCCGGCCGTGTTCCGTTCCACCATGGTGTGCCTCTTGCTAGGTTGTAGGAAGTACCCACATTCTGGATACAAGCCTTCGATCGGATACGCGCACTGTGTGAGCTCCACACGCTCATTTTATTAATTGTGTCGCTGCAAGAGGGGATAGTTTTAAATTTGATGAAGTCCATGAATCGGGCTCTTTTTTTTTTTTTCCTGTTCCTCGCAGAGTTTGTGAGGTGCTGTTCTTTGGACGCGGTCTCTCCCCACTGCAGCATCACAGATTTTCTGCCATTTCTTTGGAAAGGCGATAGTTTTGGCTTTTACATGTAGGTCTGTTGCCGACTTGCTGAAAAGAACTTCCTTCTCCAGCTGGGTCCCTTGGGCACCTCTGTTGAAAAGCAGGCGACCTCGTGTGTGTGTGAGTGAGTATCCAGCTTCTCTCTTCCATCCCACTAATGCCTAAATCTACCCTTGGACCAGTCCTTCCAGAGGGTCTTGGCTAAAATCTTCCATGTTTCTCCTTGACGCTGTCCTAGGAGAACCAGTCAGCGGGTATCTGCCTCTCTCCCGTTAGAGGGAATCGCCACCGTGCCTCGCGCTTGGTGAGACTCGCCAGTGAAACCATCTGGACGGATGTCAACTTTTGTGGAATGTTCTTCCCCATGACCCAGTCCCTTTCACAGACACGATGATGGTCAGAACATCTAGTTCTTTCTGAGCTAATTTTGGTCGTGTCACTCTTGCAAGGGGTCAGTTCATAATGTGTAGGGCACCCGACCTACGGTGTGTGGGTCAAGAGGGACGACCCCACCCCGGTCCCTGGTGTCGGGAATGCGTGTACCCTCTCTCCGGTTGGTTGGCCTGGTGAGAGATTAATCGTTTCTGATGATCTTTTCAAAGAACTTATTTTTAGTTTTGTTGTGTTTTTCTGTGTTCCTATTTTCAATTTCATTAACCTCTGCTCAAATTTCCATACTCTCCTTTCTTCTGTTTTCTTCTGTTTCCCATGGGTTCAATTCTCTAGTTTATGAAGGCTAAATAACCTACACATTTCTGCTTTTCTAATGTATATATTTAAGACCACCTACTATCGACATTACATCTACAGCACATACATATAAACAATGGATACACAGTATATAATATATTCATTAAGGTAATCCCCTCTTCACATTTTGATGTTCTATTTTTATTCTTAGTTAGCTATAAACATTTTTTATTTATCTTTAGACTTCCTTGATACCTGAGTTATTTTAAGGTGTGTTGCTTAATTTCCAAGAAGGAATTTTCCAGCTAGCTTTCTGTTACTAGTTCCCGGTTTAGCTTCTGTTGTGTTCTGAGAACACACATCGTATGTCTCTACCCTTCAGTCTGCTGCCTCGGTCCAGCACCGGGAATGCGGCCCACCTGGGGAGTGTTCCACGTGCGCTGAGGAGAGTGTGCTCTGCGAGTGTGAACTCTCAGGTCAGTGTTTCAGGCCGAGCTGCTACCTTCCCTGGTTCCAAGGGATTTTCCTTGTTGCTGAGCCACGTTTGTAGAGTTACAGTGATGTCCCATAGGGAAGACTCAGGAAACTCCTACTGCCAACATTGACCCAACTTGACCACCAACCAGGAAAAAAAAACGGAAATGGATGGAAATATATTGACTATGATTAAACCCAGACAATCTTAATGCTGCTTTGAAAGCAAAACCTTCACTGGTCAGCTTTGGATGACATGAAGCAGCCAACTCATTATTTAAAAATTAAAACATTCAGGGAAAACCAGCAATTTATCTTGCTTGACCCGGATAAACTCATCTCAGGGTAATGAAATCGATGGCAGTAAGATAATGTTCAGAAAACTTCAGCTAAGAAAGAAAAAGGAGGGGCGCCTGGGTGGCTCAGTCGTTGAGTGTCTGCCTTCGGCTCAGGTCATGGTCTCAGGGTCCTGGGATCGAGCCCCACATCGGGCTCTCTGCTCAGCAGGGAGCCTGCTTCTCCCTCTCCCACTCCCCCTGCTTGTGTTCCCTCTCTCACTGTGTCTCTCTCTGTGAAATTAATAAATACAATCTTAAGAAAGAAAGAAAGAAAGAAAGAAAGAAAGAAAGAAAGAAAGAAAGACGAAGGAAGGAAGGAAGGAAGGAAGGAAGGAAGGAAGGAAGGAAGAAAAGAAGAAAGAAAAGAAATAGGAACAAAGAAAGAAAATGTCACCATCTTGCTCTCTTCTGAAATGAAAGACATACGTGCCGACAGTCCACACCACTCCATAACCACCTCACGGGTGCCCTGAGACCATGTCACAAGACTATCCCACAAAAGCGAACTTGAATCTGACAAAGCTTCTGTGGTTAACCACGGCCATGCCAGAGATACAGGGGACAAAAGGAGCACGTCCATTTACACCAGACAGTCAGCAGACCCAGCACGGGAAAATCTACAGGACAAAGAAAGGATCTAGTTTCTTTATCACATAATTTGCAAAAAAATGAAAAAAAAAAAAAAAAGGAAGAAGAAGAAAAAGGAAGGAGGGGGAAGGAGAGGGAGAAGAGGAGGGAGAGCCAGAGTCGGAGGAGGAGAGGGAAGGAACATGATTCCTCTTTTCAGGAATGTTGGGAATTAAGAAGCCACAGACTGGGCGTCGACCAGTGCTCAAATACAGATTCTTTGAAAGCTGAATATTGTTTCCTAAAATTGCAAATAAATGAGCAATCCTCATGTAAGCAATCCTCGTGCCTCATCATTCCATTGGTTTGGTCATGTGAGACCTGGGGCTAAGTTTTCAGATGTTCCTCTCCCCTGAGCTTCCCTAGGCATGTCCACAGGTGACATAAATGTCCACAGACCCCAGGGGTCCACAGTTAGGCAAAATGACAGTCTCACAACAGAAGGGTGGTTATCAACTCACATGCCCCACCCACCGGGGCTCCTCGTGGGGGACGGGGCCGCAGTCGCTGCCTGGTTTCAGTGACACAGGTGGACTCAGGGCAGGGTGACGGGGACGCCTTTGGGCTGCTCTCTGAGGGGGCAGGGTGATGGGGACACTGGGGCACTCAGAGGTCTTGCTGCACAAGCAAAGCCAAGCTGTATCCAAAGCAGTGTTAACAAAGTCATGACCAGGAAATAATTGCTAATCGTACCCACACTGCTTTCTAAAATACAGGATTTTACTAATCTGACCCATTACGTGAAGTAGATCCATCGTTGATACCGATTTCCCAAGAAAGGTTTAGAAAATGTCTGTGACATAAAATCATTGCACTAATTTTCATTCACTCGAGTCTGATTTGTCCACGAAGGCCAGCGGGAAGAGCCATACGGGGTGTTCAGACAGAATACGGTCCCACCTCAGAGAACCTTCTGGACTTAGGATCATCACGGGTTTTACTGCTGTC
Organism: Mellivora capensis; assembly: GCA_004024625.1. NCBI lineage: Eukaryota > Metazoa > Chordata > Mammalia > Carnivora > Mustelidae > Mellivora > Mellivora capensis. The sequence continues at coordinate 58,921 of PISX010000854.1, read as the reverse complement.
CAAGGTATAAAATCACTTTCGTCCCAAAGAATTGTCATTTCCTTCTCTTCTGGCGGACCCATACGGGCTGACCCAGCTCTACCAGTGATAGAAATTCGTGCCTTCCCTGAAGGGGGAACCATTTCCAGGCGACTGAAGGGAAACATGCAGCACTCGGCATGTTACCTGAGAGAGAAGCGGCCCGTCCTCGTGAGGATCCAGGACGTCCGCTGTAAGAGTGTGATGACTCTTTACCCAGAGTAATGGGCACGGAGGGGTGAAGAAGCAGACACCAGGTCCCCTGGTCCCACGGGGCTGTGGTCCCCAGGGATGCTCAGGGAGGCTGCTAGGAATGCAGGGGTCCGGACGTCGTCACGGTAACAGTGAGCCAGGCTTTGCCTTTTCCAGTCCTGTCCTCTTGGGGGGGGGGAAGGTACAGTGGGGGTTCCCACAGCCTCCCTGATGCAAAACATCACAGAAGCCTGAACGCAGGTGCAGGTGTGAAAGTCTGTCTTCTTTGGAGGCAGACATTAAAGAGATCGGCAGAGAACATAAGACGTGTCTGTCGTTCCTTCTTTAGAAAACGCACTTTTAATAAGACTATATTATGTATGGGATGCCTGGGTGGCTCAGTTGGTTGGACGACTGCCTTCGGCTCAGGTCATGATCCCGGAGACCGGGGATCGAGTCCCGCATCAGGCTCCCAGCTTCACAGGGAGTCTGCTTCTCCCTCTGCTCATGCTCTCTCACTGCCTCTCTCTCAAATAAATAAATAAAATCTTTTTTTAAAAAAAGACTATATTATGTATGTACACGTAAAGGGTGCACTGTTTCCCTTAATTAATAATTTAAGATCTCGGCGCTGATTTCTGTGCTGGTACAGATCAGCAGACATAATCCACAGAAACCAAACTCTCTGGTTTCCTCAGCAATTTTCAGGAGCGTGGAGGGATTCTGAGGCCCCGAGTCATCATGGGCCGCAGCTCTGTGGCCGCTGTCCCGCCTGATGGGGGCACTCGCCCGCTCCGGTTGGTGAGGGAGCACTCGCCCATGCCGGGTGGGAGCACTCGCCCGCTCCGGACGCAGTGGACATCCTCGGGCCACTCTAACTCACGGAAACGGCTTTCCTTTCCAGCTGAGAACCAGGCAGGACATGCTGTTCTTTCCTTTGTCACCAAGCAGGCACACAGGGTGGTATAAACAGCTCACTTTCCCTTCCACTCTGCCTTGACTTTCCTGCTGGAACATCCTGTGTCTCCACAGCAGGATGGGAAGCTGAGCAGACCCGAGCGTGTTCTCTCTCTCATCCTTCCCTTGTCAGGAAAGCGGGTGCGAGTGCACAGGAGGACTACTGAGATGGATTCTGACAGGTGCGTTTGGAGTCACCTGTGTTTAAAGTGACCAAAAGACTGAATGGCACTTACTTCTGGGGAGAGAGTGCAGTTGAAGTCAGAAGTCTTCTGTGGGGAGGACAAACTTAAAATGCTGGCACAGTTCACATTTTCTGAACACACAGGAGCCGTGTCATACGCGGTTATCTGGGCACTGAAATTCTGGACACGTGTGTTCACACTTTCTATAAGAATAATATTTTATTTATAATGAAGTTCCATGTTCCCAATCTTAGAAAATAACTCCAGGGTTCCAATTTGCTATACAGAAAGCTTAAAAGTTGCATTAGTCGAGAATATTCTAATTTCCTTGTCAACCGTTAATTTTTTTCTTTAACCTCAGAACTTTGCCTTTTAAGGGCAAGGACTGGATTTTTTTTTTTTTTAAGCACATCTGTCAGATCCATACCGCTCAACGAATGCTAGTAAAATTAATGACTGGGAACATAAAAAGTTTAAAGACAGAAATACCTAGGAAAACCCATCCCTGCCCCTACCCTGAGCACCTGGACACACAAACCGTCTCGGTTCATGACAACCAGCCACCAGCCGCTCGGCAAAGCGGCGCGAGGAAGACCTTCCTGTGATTGTGAACAGACCCTTCAAAGGTCACCGAATGCTTCCCATAACAAAGAGACGCGTCTCACGCCGGACTTCCGGAATGGCGAGGCGAGGACGTCGGTACCCCCCGCTCTTCCCCAGATGCTACCCACGTACGGGGGAACGAACACCATTTACCATCTCAGAGCACCGGTGAGACAGTACCCAGGACAAGGCGGAAATCGCCCACCCGGGAGGCTATGTATCCTCAGCATGACGGACCCAGGGCTGGGGACGGGGAGCCGGGGCGAGGGAGCACAAGCACGGCAGGCTTCGTGAAAGCCCCATATGTTGTGTCTGCGCTTGTGGCTCCCTGGAAAAGTCGATATTCTTGGAGCACGATGGCACAGATAACGCGATGCTCCCTTCAGCAGCGCGGGGGTCTGCCCGAGGGACCCACCTACCCACAGCGCTCTGCCGGCTGCACCCAGCTGCCCGAGGCCAGGATACAAGTCAGGGCAAACAAGAGTGTGTCTGGGAGTTCAAAAGTGGAAGGCCACAGGGAGCTTTGAGAAGCTCCAATGTATTCCTGGGCGTCTAGGCTCTGTGCACGACCGGGAAAATGGGAAGACTCCGGTCCCTCCCCCTCTGGCTGAAGTGAGAGCCTCCAGCAGTAGCAGATGAAACCACGCCTGCGTGTGAAATCCGTGAAGCCTGAAGGCAGGTTTCCCATCCAGACCCCCGTGGCAAAGAGGGGAAGACACACTGGCAAGGTGTTTAAGGAGTCTGACCATCGCAGGCTCACAGCTAAATTGCATCGACCCTGGTCTCATCCCCGGGAAGTTCATTTCATTTTTTTTAAAGATTTTATTTATTTATTTGAGACAGAGCACAAACAGGGGGAGCAGCGGAGGCAGAGAGAGAAGCAAACTCCCCGCTGAGCAGGGAGCCCGATATAGGGCTCGATCCCAGGACCTTGGGATCCTGACCTGAGCTGAAGGCAGACGCTTCACCAACTGAGCCACCCAGGGCCCTAAGGAATACTTTTTTTATTCTTTTACTACCATTTTAGTTCCAAGAGGTGAAAGCAGTAAGGAGGTATGGTCAATCTGCCCAGTTTAATTAGAATGCTCTGGTTTATCTCATTAAGGGGAAAATGTTCAATGAAGGGATAGCCCATGTAGAAAGTTCATTCCAAAATTTTTAAAAAATAAGGAACTTTCTAAAAAAACGTAAGAGAACTCAGTGAATCCGCACTGCAGGGAATATAAAATTCATAGAATTCATCCAGGGATATCACAACACAAGTAAACAGCAATAAGAACAAATAAGAAGGGGGCAAAATCTGATGCCACCATTGCTACAATACGGCGCCTACAGTATCAGTTTAAAACCACGGAGGAGGGGTGCTGGGCAGCCTAGGACACCGTGCATGTGTGCCGTGCATCAGTGTGATACACGGAGGGACCGCCACGGACGGCCCCAGGCCCCGGGCGTTACCTCACACCTCTGTCACATCATATACTTGTCACTTCTTTCTGGCGGTGGGAACAATGAAAACCCCATGTTTCAGCAGCTCATAAGTTGGCCTGAAACACTGAAGGGCATTTTTAGTGATGAAACCTAAGTCCATCAGAAAATGTCACACTTCCTCACATCCATGCTCCTAGAAACGGAACCTCGAAGCACTTGTAGCAGAGACGGACAGACAGAGGGACAAGTAGGCATTCCCAGGGCTGGGGTTCAGAGCCCAGCTTCCAGTAGCAGGTCCAGCTGCTGGCCCGAACGACAAGGTCCACTGGGGGCCTCAGCCTCCTGGGGACCCTCTGCCCCTCCCCCACCAGGACCAACCACATCCTCCTCCGGTGGGCGCCTGGAATGTTCTCCAGGATGGACCACGTGTCAAACCATGAAACAAGCCTCCATAAATTCAAAAGGAGTAATATCATAGAAAGCAACTCTCCAAACACAAAATCAGTAGCAGAAGGGAACCTGCAAAATTCACCGATGTGCGGGAATGAAAACATTGCACCCTTAAGTAACCAACAGGTCAGAGAGAGATCGCAAGGGGCTCCAGAAAGCACCCTGAGGGGACGCCTGGGTGGCTCAGTTGGTTGGGCGGCTGCCTTCGGCTTGGGTCATGATCCCAGCGTCCTGGGATCGAGTCCCACGTCGGGCTCCTTGCTCTGCGGGGAGCCTGCTTCTCTCTCTGCCTCTGCCTGCCACTCTGTCTGCCTGTGCTCGCTCGCTCCCTCTCTCTCTGACAAGTAAATTAATTAATTAATTAACAACGCAGAAATAATGTACGTGTCCCAGTAAAAAAAAAAAAAAAAAAAAAAGCACCCTGAGATTAATGAAAACGGACCCACGCACACACGACACACCGAAACCGTGGTCTGCAACCCACGGGGGTTTCCGAGGGACAGCGCATTTTTTTTCCTGCATCCGTTCTATTTTTGCTCATTTATTTCTCAGTAGACTCCAAGATCAAATAAGCTTTGTGTTCTCTACCAGTGAACGACTTTAATATTTAAAACAGTTTGGAGCTGTGTTTGTCTGATTCAACACTCCTCATTCAGGATGAGATGCAAAGGAAAATATCCTTCTTCTTCCATTAAGAAACAGTAAACCGGGGGCGCCTGGGTGGCTCAGTGGTTTAAGCCTCTGCCTTCAGCTCAGGTCATGATCTCGGGGTCCTGGGATCGAGCCCTGCATTGGGCTCTCTGCTCAGCAGGGAGACTGCTTCCCTCTGTCTCTCCACCTGCCTCTCTGCCTACTTGTGATCTCAGTCTGTCAAATAAATAAATAAATAAAGCTTTAAAAAAAAAAAAAAGAAAGAAAGAAAAGAAAAGAAAAAGTAAGCCATACCCATCATAGCCTTTCTGTCTCATTCCTGAAATTGAGATTCTTTCTCCAAGTCTGGAATTTCAAGATTTATGAGTATAATCCAGACTTTGGGGCCACTGTTACATCCTTTCTGTGCTCAAGAAGTATTTTTAAAGTTGATTTCAACTTTAGTGCTAGGCTGTGTTTCTTGCCCTCAACTGTTACATGTCCTATGGTCTTGGATTTGCTCTACACCAATCTCTCAGCCCGGCCCCCCTCACTCTGCCGCCTGTGATTTTCCTTGCGTTCAGGCTACTCTGTCTCGGAAGCACCTCACCCTCCTGTGTTTCTTCTCAAGGCAGAGGTCCAGTCACCACCGTCCGGGAGAAACAGGGCTCAAAAGATGGGAGGCACTTGCCCATTATTTTCCAAATCTAAGCAGGCACTTTGGTAGAGAGAAGCTGATTGTAGGGTGTCGGGGAAGAAAGGGGTTTAGGGTGTGGGGGGCCCAGCCAGCTCACCGATTCCATGCCCCCCCCCAGCCACCTGCCTTCTCTGGGTTTTCGTGTGGATGATCTGTGGAGTCCCGTCTGGACACACCCCCCGGGGCCCGCGTGCGTGACACAGGGAAAGCACTCCTGGATGAATCTCATGTACTTGAGGTTAATTCTCCGTGAACTAGTTAGAGCCGCACGAATGAAAACCACGAGCACACTTCTTCCCAGTGCGCACGTCCCCGAGCGTCTCTGCGCACTACTGCCCAGATGGCCTGTCACCTCATCAAGCTCATTACACGTCGTCAAGTGGGCCCCACAACACCTCTTCCAAAGTCTTTGAAGCCCTGAGTTTGTCCTTGTAGGGTTGCTGCACAAATTCTACTTTAAGAAGACTCGGTGAGGAGTTCATATCCGCACGAGACGGCCACTGAGCGTGACTCGAAACACAATTCCAAGAAACCAGCTCGCCATGCCAAGGAAGACAGCATTTATGCTCCCCATAGGAGCCAAATTAAGGGGCATGTTTCATTCTCCAAATCCATGGAAACGCTATTTTGGCGGTGGGGCTCCATAAAGGGCGTTTCGTGTCCTCCTTCAAACAGTTCTGGCAGAGAAGGGAATCTGTCATAGCTGTAAATACAACTCTAAAACAGGAGGAAAATGGTTTAAAATTATAATCGAAGGCGAACATGTCGTGTTCACGACAATAATAAAGGGTTAAAGGCACGGGCTATGTCGTCCTAGGAGCCCAAGTTCCCCGCGGAGCTGGGGCCCATGACTCAGCTGCTCTGAATTTCTGAAACGGGTCAGGATGTGCTGTGAGGACGGCGGACAGCAGGTAAGGACGTGCCCTCCAGGTTTTCCTCTATGGGGTCCGAGAACAGCAGGGCGAGCCTGCCGTCCAGGCTCGGCCAACAGGCTGCCCGGCGGGGAGATGGCGGTGACACCTGCCTCTGTCCTTCCTGCCCTGGGAGTGAGGGTGAGGGACTGAACCACTCTGCTAGTCTCACCTCATACTCTGGTCACAACAGCCACCCAGGGCATCTGTCTCAAGGTGAGAATATTTAACGCAGAGGTGGCCGTGGGACAGCTGGTCTGTCCCTGGGATCTGGGATGGCAAACCCACCGGCTAAAGGTCACTGGGGGTGCCGCCTTGGGTCCCTCAACACCCACTGTGCTAACCTCCTCCTCGTCTTCCAGACGTGGGTATCTGTGTCTCGCTGCCCACACTCACAGGGCCACCTCCCGTTTAGGTAAGGATAAGCCCCAGGAGCCTGCCCGAGGTGACCCAGAGCCAGGGACCCAAAGCTCCCTGCCCACCCAGAGCACTGGCCCAGCCTGACTCCCTCCCTCACTGGGGCGGGTCTGAGGTCTGGGGACCGGGGTTGGGGATCCAGGGTCAGTACTGGAGAGGAGACATTAGGACACCGTGTTTTATTAGGGTCACACTTCCCGGGGGGATCAAAGTCCACTGCCTTTTGATTCTACAACAAAATTTCTCCAAAGTAGCCTGGATTCAGTGCCCTGAATTTGTAGTTGTGAAGGGGATATTTGAGTGGCCCTCGTGTGAAAACCTGGACGAGCTGAGCCGGTTCTCACCCGCAGATGGTGGGAACGGGGTGCGCGGGACGGGCTGTGCGGGGACGGGCGACAGGTACAGAGGACCCGTTAAGAGCGGTGAGCCGTGGGGAGGGCCACAGACATTTGGGTTTCCTCCCCTCTGTGCCAGTGTGCAGTATTTTCGTTAAAGAAATAAAATCACATTAAACGAGAAAGTGTCTAACCCCTAAAGGACATAGAGTGCACCACACCATAAGGGGCTGGTAGGCACGGGCCCAGCCCTTCCCCGGCTCCCTCTTCCTGGGAAGAGAACTGCCAGGGACCCTTGTGTCTCCGCGTTTTCCCTCTTCCTTCATTTTTCCTATTGTTCACTAAGGGTTTTCATTTGTAATTTAATTTCTCAATGCTTTAGTGCAATTTTAACTCAAAGAAGTGGAGAGGGGCCAGTGAGTCCCCAGATCTGGTGGTAAATGAACGACAGTATTTCAAAACCACACGTGCTGTCTCGGCTGTTCCGGACAGAAGGGTTATCACGGCAGCAGACCCTGACAAAAAGCCCACGTTACGTCTTCAGTTCCCTTGCGCACACTGTCCGGACCTGGTCAGAGGCCAGACGGAGGGCTTTGGGCCGACGAGGCCAACACAGAGCAGACGAGCAGGATGGAAGCCGGGAGCCACGGAGCCACCAGGCAAGGAGGGGACGGAGGTGGAAGGGCTGTCGTCCCAGCCTCGGAGCTCAGCCCCCAGGGAGCGCGACTCAGGACCCCTGCAGAAACCCACCCCCGGGGAGCAGGCACGAATCTCAGACAGAACAGAAAACACGTCGACCTAATTCTGCAACCTCTCGCCACGCCGGGCTCACAGCACAACCCAAATGCGGCCCCCATTTGTACAGGAACGTGGCGGCCAAGAAGCAGCAGGGGTCAGGTAGTGATCGAAGCAGAGTTACCGTATCGACTGGAGCCCCCGGACAGCATCTCCACGGGCTCAAAGCAGAGGACAGAGCTGGCCGCGCACGGAGAGCGACAGAAGGCTTCGCTTGGAGCCTCCCCCGCCGCCCGCAGGCTACAGGGCTCTCCCGGGCTCTCCCGGGCCCTGGTGTGTCCCGGGGACCACCAGGCTGGACGCAGGGAGAGGCGGGGACATGGGCACACCCCCTCTGAGATGCTGGCTCCAGGTCTGAGGGGCTCATGTGGACACGTGCTCGTCTGTAGAGACTTGTCTCCGGGTGGATTCTCCAGCCCATCTCCCGCCGGGGAGCCCAGGGGTCTGAGTCGGGGAGGACCTGGTACTCCTCCCCTCTGAGCCCCCACGTGCTGGGCTCCAGCTCCAGCTCCTGGCTCACGGGGTCGGTGCTCGGGTCACGAACAGTAAGATGCCGGTCCACACGGCCACCCCACGGGCAGGCGGGGACTCTCAGCGTGGAGAGGTTCTTGTGACCAAAACAGACCCCGAGAAGGGTCAGCCCAGGGACAGGAGTTTCAGGAGACCCGGGCCAGGCAGCCGCAGGCAGGGCGGCGTCCCGGGGCTCATTGCTGCCTGTGTCCACCTGAACGTCCATCCAGACGTCCTCCTCCACCAGAAACAGAATTACGGCGTTGACCATTCCTTCCTTTCCCAACTCTAGGTCCCACACGCAACTGCACTTTCCTTCCAAAATCCGACCCTCAAATTGCTTGCAGACTCGACAGGTCTGTGTCCAGAACTCCAGCAGCGGGACCCATGAAAATGGTGCACACCCTTTCCCACACCTGCCGTCCTCACCCGGGCCCTTCCTGCAGTGCCAACACCCTATCACTACCAGAGTCTCCCTCACCTTGGCAGTGACCTCAGTGACCTCCCACAGGTCTAGGGAAGTATCCTGGGGAGGCCGTAGGAATGGGAAATCCGAGACAGCCTTGTTCTACCCTCCCCAAGGGAGGCTACTCGCTGCCAGGGCAGGAGTGCGGAAGGTCTGCAGAGACGCGGGCTGGCCCAGAGCCCAGGGCGCCTGAGCTGGCCGGAGCCCTTGTGGGCCCACGGCAGCATCTCCCACCGGCATGGATTTCCTGCCTCGAGCTCTTTTGCCACCTCAGAACAGAAGCACCATCACAACAACCTGTCTGCACGTGGACCTTTAGATCGACAGACCCTCCACATGCTGAGCTGTGTCGTCCTTGAGCAGCTGCAAATCTGTGAACAGGACCTTCTCCCTCGTCCAACAAGAACGGGGGACACAGGGACATGGAGAGGATGATGTCCGCCGGCTCCCAGGAGGAGGTTTGGAGGGAAGAGCAGGGTTGGGGTCGCAGACACGGTCACTTTGCTGCAGGTCCCAACCTTCTTCAGTGTGCCCGTGGAGACTCCAAAGGCGGGCGTGAGAGGCACCCACAGAGTACCGATTTCCAGACAGAACGTTCTGGGGCATTGGGCGACCACAGAAAAGGGCGGGGTCTGAAGGGTTCGGGACTAACTTGTCACCCTGCAGGCTGGGGAGGGCGTTGGGGAAGCAAGCGCGGTGCCAGGCCCCTAACTGCCACCAGCTGCGCTTGGCCAGTGTCTCTCCCCACTGGTCTGCTCGTCTGAGCCACAGCCTAGACAGACAGGAGAGGACTCGAGCCCTCGGACCTGGCCTTTCTTGCCCTCACCTCCCAGATCCCGTCCCATTCTTTGCCTCCGATTGTAACTTGACACGTCTGTCTCCACGGAGCCCGAGAGTCCAAGCTGCCCATGGCGCCTGCGGGGCTCTGCAGCCATCCCACCCGTCCACCCCCGCACTCGGGACCTCGGACCACCCTCCCCCGCAGAGCACCCACTCTGCACGTCCTTCAGTCCCCTCTTGTTCTTGCTGCATCAGCCCATCCCTGTGGGTCCCCCACCCCGTCCACCAGCTCTGACTCGGCCTCACCATCCTTCTCTCTGTCCCTGTGACACCGCGTGTCTCAAATGTGGAGCCCAGACCCGCCATGTCAACACCAGCAACCCCACCAGGGAGCCTAATTAGAAATGCAGAGCCCCGGGCACAGACCTGCAGAATCATGACATCTGCGGCCCAGCGCTCAGGGTTTCTGTGGGACCCCCAGGACCGGGAGGCAGCTGAGGGGTGGGAACCCCTCCCGAGCCCACTCAGCCGTCCTGCGGGTCCCTGTCCATCGCCGTGCCCTCCACTAACAACGCTCTTCCCACGCGTTTGGCGCGCGTCTCACTCCCTCTCCTGAGTTGTCTCTGAGCGTATCTGAGGCAGCCCCTCGTTTCTGTGGGCATTTCCTGCTCTCCCCCGGCCGCTGGGGGTCTGAACCCCACCAGACTATCGAGGGGCCTGTCGGGCGCCGCCATCCAAGGAGCACACCTGGCACCAAGGATGCGGCCAGCACAGGGGCCGACAGAGGCAAGACCACCGTGGGCGCCTGCTGGGTCCTGCTCACCCGCTTCGCAGATGAGCAAACTGAGGTTCGGCTGGCCTGGCATCTCAGAGCTGAGAAACTGCTGAAGCTGGAGCTCCCGCGCCTCTTGGGGGATGCTATTAAAAAAGGTCAAGAGGCCAGGTTGCCCACCAGCCCATGCACTGTTCTGACACTTTCCCCAGCAGAAAACATGAGTCAAGGTGGAGGCATGACTAGTGGAGGTTGCTAAGGATGATATTCAGGTGTCTTTGCTCTCTCTGCCTTATGCCTCAGTCTGGTTCAAAAACTTTTGTACTGGCAAATGGTGGTATACAGTGTGGGATAGTGTCATAACCAATTTGACAACTTATTAATCACAAAATAACAATAAATCTCTAGCTTTAAAAAAAAAAAAAAGCCCCACTGGTGGCTACTTGACCTCTCCAGACCCACATGGGAAACACCGCGCTTCCTCCCCCGTGAACAGCCGGGGCCCAGCGCCCTCCCATGCTTGTGGGACCTGCCCCAGAGGCTCAGGGACGTCCCTGTCCCTTGGGGACCTCAGTTTGGGTTCGAGGCCACCCCACAGTGTTCACAAACACGGGAAGGGCCTGGGGAGCGACCCAGGGGAGCAACCCGCGTGGAGGCTGGGTTGTCCCACGCGGTGGCATCACGGGTGGTGGCCCTTGGCCTTGCCTCCCCCGCCAACCCAGAAGCCCCGCACGAAAGGTTTGGAACATTTTTACACTTTGATCACATCGTGAACTTAACTTGGATTTATTTTTCCGTTTTTAACATTCCCGCTAATCCTTCCCATTTTCAGCTACTGCTGTTCTCTCTTCACTTAAAAAGCATCGACTCTTTTTGGATAAACGTTCTTTGTTAAAGGTGCATCTGGGAAGGGGCTGCTGGAGCTTCAGCGGGATCCGGGGAGCGCATCTACACTGGCTGCGGCCACAGAGGGTGGAGATCCGAGCCTGCCAGCGTGGCCCAGGCTCTTTCCCACACTCCAGCGCTCCAAATTCGTAACAGCTGTCCTCGAGTGCCTGCTTTCCACTGCGTGCATTACCTTTCCTCCCAAGCCAAGCCCCTGGCTGCCTTTCTTTTGTACAAATGAAGACAAATCCACAGGAAAAAATATAATTAGTGGCTCCAGCAGGGACCAAGATGTAAAATGACATTTTTATCTAATTGTGGTTCATTATGTCTTACGAAAGGAAAGCCAGGCATTCAAAATCTTATCCATCGGTTTCATGGCCTAATTTTCCCTGAGTTGTCTCGGAGACTCTGGAAAGTCGGTTGGAGCGATGTAGGCAGATCTTGGACATGGTTCACCAAGACCATGAAGTGCTCCTGTCGCCATGTGGTCTGACCAAGGGAAGAAGAGTGAAGACCCAGGTGGCCGGTGTCGGGAGCTGCTCGCGGCCTCCCATCTGTGCTGCGTGGTGGCCCCAGGCCTCTGGTCGGTGCCAGCCTCCTGCTGAGCCTCGCCCGACAGACTGTGGCTCCCAGAGCTGCCCCATCTCTCCACAGCTACCGCAACGCCCACCCTCGGCACCCCCTGCCACTTCCAGACCCGCCGAGGACCCCCTCGCCAGACCCCCAGCTGGGTCTTCTCTCTTCTTCCCTTGGTCAGACCGCATGGCGACAGGAGCATGGCGACAACCTCCCCTGCCTCTTCCAGCGGTGCCGGCTCACCGTGGCGGCTTCTGACCTCCCTCCCGGGGCTCCTCTCGGCTCCCTCAGTCACGCTCCACTTGGAAAATCAGACTCCTCTCTGAGTGCACTTGGGAATTCCTGCGGCTCCCCAAGTCAGTGCACGGGGTGAGGATACCTGGCATGGCGAGGGGCCGCTCTGGTCCTTCCCGGGGTCAAGGACCAAGATACAAAAGCTCACGCTCAGGGTGGACCTGACCGCAGGGGCCGGACGCTCACGGAGTTAACGTACTGAAGACCCGTCAGATGCCGAGGCAAACGGTACCGTGGGAGAGACGAGTGTTGTGCAAACCACAGCACGGCCGCCAAGGAACTCGTAGTCTCGTTGGGATGAAATATACTGACTTTATAAGACATTGAGAGTCTTTGAGACGAGGAAATTCAGCGTCTGATCAACTTGGGGGAAATGACCAACTCCCCAGGGTGGGGAAGACGCGAAGGGGCTGAAGACAGTGAGCCAGCCGAAGCCGGCGCTGGGAGGGGACCCCAGCACGCTCCCGCGAACACAACAGTGACCGACACGGCCAACAAGTGCAGGTATGCGGAGCCAGAGCCAATGTAGGGAATTAAGAATATGCACATATTAATGTCCTTGTTTTCTTTGAGTTAATATTTGAAAAGATGTGTGCAACCCTGTTCATTGCACTGTTATTTACAATAGCCAAGATGTGGTACAATAAAGATGTGGTACACGTGCACACAAACACGCATGCACACACACACACGTGTGCACACACACAGGACTATTACGCAGCTATGTAAAAGGATGAGCTCATGCCATTGGCAACGACATGGATGGAGCCGGAGGGTATTATCATGACCAAGACTGAAGCTCATGTCGAGGTCAGCACTACCAGTGGTTACTTGTTTCCTCTATTTTGTGTTGGTTCTACTGAAAAAATGCAACAATCAGATTCAGAAAACCTCTTACACTCAGCATAACAGGTCCACCAGATTTGGAAAAAGATGATGGAAATCATGACCTGAGAGCTGTAGACCCTTGGCTTGAAAGAAGCGGTCAGTAAATTGATTCCCGACAGTACTGGAAAACACATAGAAAAGGCTTCTCATCCACCCCATGATGTCTTTGTTAGAAAAGCAAAAATGCTGAAGAAGCCCAGGTTTGAACTGGGAAAGCTCCTGGAGCTTCATGGTGAAGGTAGCAGGTCTGGAAAAGCTCCTGGGGAGGAGACCGGTGCAGCTGAACGAGCCGATGGATATGAGCCACCAGTCCAAGAATCTACTTAAAATTCAGACATTTAATGGCGACAAATCAAAAATCTTATTTGTGATGTCTTTAAAAAAGGGGACAGGATCATCCTTCCAATCTCTCCAAGGAGGCTGGGAATGGAAGGGAATTCGGTAACCCTTGAGAACAACCATCTAACCCACAAGCATATGTCGGGAGGTAGGGGCCTGACCTCGTGCAGCTGGTCAGAGAAGGCCAAGGAAGGCCATATGGCTGCTTCACAGGGTGCACACGGGGTGGGGGCGTGAGAAACACGCCCACAGGGCACACAGGAGAGGACAGGCAGCATGCATCTGGACACTTCATCCCACGGGACCCCCCACCACAGCAGGAGAAGAAAGGGTCCACCTTCCAGCCCAGGGCTATGCGTCTCGGGCATTGGCGCCCTTCCCACCACACTGTGGAACATTCGAGGTGGGAAGACTGGACGCCTGAAGGCAGGACGTCCTCGTACACCCTCATGCTCTCCACGGAGAGACAGTGTCCGGGACCCTTCTCCATCCACGTGCTGCGTCCATGTCCATCTCCTGCGAGACAGTTGCCATCATGACCACAGACAAGGCGGTAAAATGTAAACCATTAACTACTGTGACAAGCTCCATACAGATTCCAAGAGTGAAGAATGACCAGGGTCGCGCAGGACTGGATAAATGTGGTTTTACGTGATTTCCTTCTGCCAAATTCCATCTGTATACAAACTGCAAGGGAGCCCAGGACCTAAGAGCAGAGCTGTCTGCAGGTCGAGGGGGTCTGGGCTCGTGAAGAGGCTACAGCCCTGCAGGGCCCCCAAGCCCTGCTGATCGGGAGGGGAGGGGCGGGCAGGCAGCGGCCCAGGTTCTCCCGGGCGCCGGTGCCACCCAGGTCCACACCAAGAAGTCCGGGGCACTGGTGCAATGGGGGTCCACACCCAGGAGGCAGGCTGGGCATGCTCCCTTCTCTGTAACCTGTTTGCCTTTTCCATTTTCAAGGGAATGAGGGATGCTTCTCCCCTCAGTCCAAATTTGTATCATAATGAAAAAGCTCTTCTGTCACTTAATAAAGAAAAAAATTCCATGGATCCCTTGGAAATCATAAATAACAGTGTTTCAAGAGGCTGTGACGTCATCTTCGCTTTCTGAAGGAAGCTGACCTGACATTTCGGCGGGCACCAAAGACAAGAGAACCGCACTCCACACGTCCCCCCAAAGAGGGATCTGTTTATCTTTGACCAAAGTCCTGGCCACATCGGAAGGCAAATGAACCGGACCATCACGGAGACTAGCAGCTGATTCCAACCAAAAGGCCAGGCGCGGCAAGGCCACGTCTGGAGCAGAACCCCCTGCCGTCTGTGACAAGTCACCCTTCACCTCTGCCTGCATCTGCTCTCTCGGTCCACACGCACGTGTCCCACATCACTGACCACCCAGGACCGAGACGGGGCTCCATGGTCCAGCAGGGACAAGCTCGGCCAGCCAGGCCTGCCGGGGAGCTGAGGCCCCCGAGGGCAGCCAAAGCAGCAGACGTCACCATCAGACCCGCCAGCAGGGTCTTCTGACCCGGCGTCCGGGCGTTCACCTCTCTCCGGAGCTATTTCTCAGCGTTCTGGAGGCGGGTGCTCCAAGACCAAGGACCGGGACACCTAGGGCAGGCACAGAGGTCCCCGAGTGACCGCAGGAAGGCCGGGACCCCGTCATCACCCCCCAGACTCTCCCATCTGCCCCCCTGTGACCTGGAGACGCCTGTCCCCAGCCTGCACAGTCTTCCATGAGGAAAGGTTCCCCTCCAGCCACAGTGTCCTTCCCTGCGGGCTCCAGCTGACCCCAAACTGCTCAGCGGCTCTACTGTCTGCAGCTTTGGTGGGTTTTTGTGAGACGCGTGACTGGCATCCTTCTCCTCTCCTTCCACAGTCATGTCCGGACTGCTCCCACCTCCCAAGCACTCCAGGATCACCCTCCTCTCCCTGGTCTCTCTGTATCATCCCCAGAAGAGACCCCTTCTGCACCCTTCCGTGCCTTTTCCTCTTCTCAAAGAGCTCGTCCTTGCCACCCCAGCACACCCCAGACCCACGTCACCAGCTCCTCCTCCACTCTGTTTCAAACATCGGAACTGCTGTGCCCTGCTGCCACTCACGCTCATGCCCTCTGGTGCCGCGGCTCCAAGCAGATGTCGGCCCCCGGGGGGATTCTCGCCCGTGAACCCAAGTCCTGGTCCCCTCCCTCTCACCCCAGCTTAGATCTCCGGTTTGTCACTATGATCGGTCAACTCCCTTGCACGCCTGCCTCATTCACGTGAGCCTGGAAACACCCCGGATCTAGTTAAAAGTGAGGCTTTATTACATCCATGCCTCCCCACTGCCCCAACAGGAGAAAATTCCACAGCCACGCCGGTGATGCCACTTTATGTCCTACTGATGGCCAGAGACCCCATCCAGAGATCTCCAATGTGCTGGGAGTTGTCACACCCGCCCCTCTCCCTGCACACCCACACCAACCCCTCACTCTCACTCTCGGCTGGTGACGGTGCTCCCCAGTGCCGGCAGAAGCAATGCTAACAGGACCCTGACTTGTCCTCCCCACCCCACGCTGAGCCAGCCAACATAAATCTGGAGACTTTTGCCAGATGCAGAATTCAGAATTCTTGATAAATGGTTACGGTTCACAGGGCTCCTGAGTGGCTAGTTGGTTAAGTGCCCGACTGTTGATCTCAACTCAGCTATCAATGTCAGGGTCGTGAGCTCAAGTCCCGCGCTTGGCTCCACACTGGATGTGAAGCCTACTTAAAAAAAATAAATAAAGTATCATTAACAGTTACAGTTGACCCTCACACAACACAGATTTGAGCAGCAAGTGTCCACTTGCATGTGGGTTTTTTTCCAAAAAATACAGGACGGTACCATAAATATGATTCCTCTTCCTTGTGATTTTCTCGATGATATTTTTTTTTCTCTAGCCTACTTTACTACAAAAATACAGCATATAACACATGTGACCAGAAATACGTGCTGACAGTTTATGTTATTGGTGATGCTTCCTGTCAACAGTAGGCTGTTAGTAGTTAGGTTTTGGGGGAGTCGAGATGTATTTGGACCTTTGGCTGCAGGGAGGGGGGTGAACATTGTTTAAGGGTCAGCTGTGTTTCTTTCCACCCTTTAAATCTGTCACCACCCTTCCTTGTGGCCCCCGTGCCTGCTGAGGGGAATTTGGCTACAAAGAATCCCTTATACATGAACACGACAGACTGCCCTCACATGCAGCTTTCAGGATTCTTTCTTTGCCTTTATCTTTAGAAAAATCTGATGAGTGTGTCATGGTGTGGATCTCTTTGTGTTTACCTGCTTGGAGTTCACTGAGGTTCTTGGATGCCTAGATTTAGGTATTTCATCCTTTGGGGGAGTTCAGGCAATTATGGCTTTAAATATTTTTTCTCCCTCCCCTTTTCCCCCTCCTCTTCTCCTGGGACTCCCATTATGCCTATGTTGCTACACTTAATGGTGTCCCACGTGTCTCATAGGATCAGTTCATTCTCCTTCATTCTTTTTCTTTTCGGTTCTATAGACTGGATAATCTAAATTGCACTGTCTTCAGATTTATTGGTCTTTTTCCTTCTTCCTCCTTAAACCTGTGCTGAACCCCTCTAGTGAGTTTCTCATTTTCAATATTGTCTTTTCAGCTCTGGAATTTCTGTTTGGCTTATTTTCATATTTCCTTTCTGTATGTTGATATTCTCTATTTATTTAGGCATCATTTTCCTAGTTTCCTTTAGCTCTTTGTCTAAGATTTTCCTTTAGCCCTTTGAGCACATTTCAGATGATTGATTTAATGTATTTTAATAGTACATCCAATGTCTGGGCTGCCTCAGGGACAATTTCTGTTTATTTTTTCCCATGAGTGGGCTATGCTTTCTTTGTATATGCTGTAATTTTTTGTTGACAACTGACAATTGTGAATATCATCATGCAGTAATCAAAATCCCCCTCTCCCCAGGGTCTGCTGCTGCTGCTTTCTGTGGACTCTTGTTGTTCAGTGTCTTCTAAACCAGGTCTGTAAGACTATTCCTTGTCATGTGTGGTCACTGACGTCCCCGTTCTGCTAGCTCCTGGTGATTTAGCAGGGAGGTCATTAAATGCCGGAAAACAGCATGATAAGCAGGGTCAGGACAGTGACAGCAAGATGAGGCACTCAGACTCCTCACACTGAGAAGGGACGGACAGGAAGATCGGCAGACGGGGTGGAACGCAGGTCATGAGAACTCTGGAGCTGGAGGGATGGATTTGCCACCACTCACCTGATTCCTGCAGGGGCCTCCTGACATCTCCCTGCTCCCAGCTCAAACTTGTGTCACCTATTCTCAACAGAGAAGCCAGCGTGAGCCTTTCAAACACCAAACCAGGTTATGTTATTCCTTTGCTCCAGTGTCCTATCCCAAGTCCTTACCATGGCCTGCAGAGCCCTGCTCAATCTGGCTCCATGAGACCTCTCTATCCACCCCTCCTAACCCAGTATGTCTGGTCCATGCTGGCCTCATTGCTGTCCCTCCCACTCACCATCAAGCTTCTGCTTCAGGACCTTTGCACTTGTGTTCCCTGTCATGCTTGGCTCCTTCTCCACTTCTTTATGTCTCTAGCCATATGCCACTCTATCAGAGGTGTCTTCCCCAGCTGCCGTGTGTGAACAGTGGATTCAGCCACTCCTGCTGCTCCCCTTACTCTGCACATTCTCCACAGCTCCTATCTTCACAAGATGCGTCATATGGTTGTTTCTTTGATTATTATCCCTCTGGATTCCCTTGCCCCACAGGATGTTGGCTCTGTGAGCACGAGACGGTTGTTTTTCCCACATCTGTATCTCCAGCACTTTGAACAGTACCTGCAGACGGGACAGCTAAGTTCATCTTTCCTGAGGTCACAAACTGAGACACACAGTCTCATGAGAGACAGTCATTCTGCTCAGAGTTTCCAGAGTTGAGAAGGGAAGAGAAACCAGCACACCAGCGATGGTATTCGAAGGGTGAGTCCCATGCTGCAGACAAGCCTGGGGCAGAATGTCAACAGGACATTCTCAGGATTTACAAAACCCAGAAGACACTAGTCATGAGGATGGCCAGGCAGTTCCCAGCCCATTAGAACGATTTTGCCCTTGTCTTTTCTTGTGCCACATAAGGCTTCATTTGAGAGGGAAAATTTCCTGAACCTTAAAATTCTGTTTGAAAAATAACTAGCCTAACACAAAATTTAACTCAAAATGGATTAAAGGGGACGCCTGGGTGGTTCAGTTGGTTAAGCGGCTGCCTTCGGCTCAGGTCATGATCCCAGCATCCTGGGATCGAGTCCCACATCGGGCTCCTTGCCCGGCAGGGAACCTGCTTCTCCCTCTGCCTCTGCCTGCCACTCTGTCTGCCTGTGCTCGCTCACTCGCTCTCTGACAAATAAATAAATAAAATCTTTTAAAATAATGGATTAAAGAATTGAACATAAGACCTGAAACTATAAAACTCCTAGAACACATGCTCCTGGACATTGGTCCGGGGGCTGATTTTTTTTTTTTTTTAATGTGAACCAAAACCAAAATAACTAAGTGGGACAACTTCAAACTAAAAAAGCTTCTTCAGGAAGAAAGAAAACCATCATCAAAATGACATCTATCTTTGAATAGAAGAAAATGTTTTCAGATCATATATCCAAAAAAGAGTTAATATCGAAAATATATAATAAATTCATACAACTCAATAGCAGAAAAATAAACCCAATTAAAAAACAGGCAGAGGATCTGAGTAGACATTTCTCCAAAGAAAATGTCCAGATGGCCAACAGCCACATGAAAATGTGCTCAACATCACTCATCATTAGGGACAGGCAAATCAAAACCACAGTGAGATAAAGTATCACCTCACACCTGTTGGGATGGCTTTTCTCAAAAACACGAGAAATAACAGGTGTTGGTGAGGATGGGGAGAAAAAGGAGCCCTCGTGCTCTGGTGGTGGGAATGCAAGCCAGTGTAGCCGCTCTGGAAAACAGTGTGGAGGGTCCTCAAAAAATCAGAAATAGAACTACCTGAGGGTCCAACAATTCCACTTCAGGGTCACTTATCCAGGGAAAGCAGAAACACTGGTTTGAAGAAACATCTACTCCCCCATATTTACAGCAGCTTTATTTACAATAGCCAAGACCCCACGGCAGCTGAAGCGTCCAGCGATGGACGGATGGATAAAGAAATTGTACACACACACACACACACACACACACACACTATTCAGCTATAAGAAAGACAAGTTCCATATGATGTCTCTTATATAGGGAATCCAAAAACAAAACAAAACAAAACCCCAGCAAGCCCAGAGACACAGAGAACAGATTGGTGGTTGCCAGAGTCAGAGGTGAGGGAAATGAGGGAACTGTTGTTTGTGTTTTCTTGGTTCAAGTAAATTGAATAATAAATGGGGGGGAAGGGGAAGAAAATGGCTGGTCTACTTTACAGGCTGACTTAGGACCTAATTCCTACACTCCAGCCCCTGTTTGGTCATCCCTTAAGGTCCTGATCTGACACGGACGGGGGAGCCTTCTGTGGGGTGCCCTCCCATTCCAACAGCGTGGAGTCTGAGTCCATTCACACTTGGCCAAAAAGACCCAGAGCACCGTCATGACATAAAACAGTTAAAACCAAGAATTCATCAAGTATTTTATTTCTCCCAGGAGATTTGCTGACATCTCTTTGCTTTTGTGATTGTTCCTTGGAATTAAGTTTAATGAGCAGATGTGATTCATGCTGTGTAGTTACAATAATTGAACTTTGAAATTACATTTTATGTTGGCTTCCTTGCATCTAAGATGTTTGCACCAGGTTTAGAAAGACTCTCTTCTCTGTTTTGTTTACGACAGATGCTAGAGGAGCGCAGCCAAGAAAGAGAAGAGCCGCCCTCACTTCTCGGCGTGACCTCTTGTCAGCTTCTCAAGTCCAAGTGAAAGCAGCGCGGGCGCCGGGCAACCACACAGGAACGCCCGGAGGCCAGCCCCCCCTTAAAGACTCACATCCTCGGTCATGTTTTCAAACCGTTTATATTTAAGAGTGTGGTTCACTCCTGCAAAAGCTGCTTTTGACTCATCATTACAGAGGCCGATAATGCAAAAGCAAATACCATGTTGTTCTTTATCAAGAGACTTACAGTCTTTAAAAAATAGGAATAATCCGCATTTAAAGGTGCCCTAACTAGGGAATGGAGAGTGTCTGTTAGTGGACGCGGGGTTTCTCTTTGGGGTAATGATGACGTTCTAGAATAAGACTACCGGGACGGCGGCGTGGCTCTGATTACATAGAAAGCCATGGAGTCATGAGCGTGAAACAGGTGCACTAGCCAGTGTTGGTGTCTGAGCTGGTGGGTCAGCGTGGCTTACAGTTCCCCCGGGGGGCGCACCAGAGCCCCACACAGAGCTCAGACTCCCACGTCCCCCACCCTCCCCCTCCCTGCGAGCGACTAGCCATGTCCGAGCCCCACGCTCAGCCACAGGCGCCGGCAGACCGTGACAGCTCTCCCTCTGGTCTGCTCTGTCCAACCTTGCCCCCAAGTCTGCTCTCAGCACAGCCCCCAAGAAACTGGCTCAGATGCCCAGGCAGGCAGCCCTGCTTCCCACGCTGGACGTACCCCCACTTCAGATGCAAAGCCCGCGCTTGGTGCCCGCGGAGGCTTGCTGGGCTCCCGCGCACTGGGCCCACCGCCGGTCTGCATTTCCCTCCACACCCAATTCCTCCCGTGCGCTCAGCAATAGGGGGCTGACGGGCCTAGTGGACCCCCAACTAGGGGAGTTTGCAGATAAGAGTGAGTCGCCATCGGCTGCACTGTCCTCTCTCAGGGCACAGGCTGGAAGCGAGCTGGAAGGGGCCGGAGCGCCCGCAGCAGGGACGGCTCGGAGGGATGCACTGGAGCGGTGCGTGGGTGCCGCCCGCCCCGCTCAGCTCTAGGGGGGCTGGTGCAGTCTGCAGGGGCCGGACTGCGGCTCGAGTTTACACTGAGCACACAAGAGTGGCCACTTTGCCTCCAACTTGGGTCCTTTGAGTCTGGGGGGTCATTGGGAAGGCTCTGCGGTTTAGACACTCCCGGACCATGGAGGGCTCACGTGGGGCATCGCGAAGCCCTCCACGTCCCCCCGCCCCCCGCTCTGCAACCCCACCCCATCCCCACATCCATGGGGCTGTGAGGAGGTCTCCGCAGAGTGGGCTGCAGTCCCCGCCAGGCCCCCGGGCCCATCGCCCCGCACCTGCACAGTGGAGAGCGAGGGCACACATGTCGGGTCCCATCCACACCTTGCGGCCTCTCCACCCTCCACGTGACGGCTGCCCCACTGCCCTTCTAGGTCCTCCTGTGCCCACACCCCTCCCACCATCACTTGCCCTCTGGCCTGTCCCCAGACAGATTTCTTGTCCCCTTCAGCACCAGGCCCTTCCTTCCTGGGGGCCAGGCCCGGCCTGGGTTCCTGTGGGCGGCCTGACCTGCTCTTTGCTCCAGGGGGCTGCCCAGGCCACACAGACAGGAGGGTCCCACGCCTTCTCACGGGTTTGTTCCCGGTTTTCAGGACAGGACGGCAACCTGTCTCGCAGCAAGGCAGCAGGAGACACGGGAAAGCTCTGGAGACCTGTCACAGCCCCAACAGCGGGAGCTCCGCGTCACTCCTGCTGTGCTCACACCAGACACAGGCCCCCGAGCCTGGGCCACTGTGGTCATGTCAGGGCCTTGCCTTCCACAGGCCATAATCACACCGACGCGGACTTCCCCTCTGGGCCTTTGTTCCTCCTTCATCACATGGGACCACGATGCCCCTTTCTTGGCATGAGAAGGGGTCACAGAACCAGCCCAGACCACACTCAGCATGTGCCAGCAGCAGCATCTCCCCACTCCTGTGTGCTCCCAAAGCGACCTTTTTCCCACCAGAAAGCGCACATAGGGCAGGGAGGAGAGAGAATGCAGGACCACGGCAGGGTCAGGCACGGCTGGCTCAGCAAGGGGGGAAACAGGAGGTTTCAGGCTCAGACAGTTTGCTACCTGAAAGCAGGGGGAGGAAGCGCAGACAGAGGTGCTCATGTGGGCCACCACAAGACACAGGGCTGCAGGACAGCCACGGCAGGGAGGGGACATGAAGGTCTGTCCCCTGCAACTGTAGCCAGGAGGGAGGCGGGTGGAAGGTCTCATCCCTCCTCAGAACCCAGGAGGCCATGAGAAACCGTTGTCAGAGCCTCCTCCACCCAGAGAAGTGACTTGGAGCTGGCAGTTCCCACAGGCCTCCAAGATCGATCCTGCGGTCTGGTAGGACCACAAGACATTCTGCAAACCCCACTCCAGCCCTGTTCTGTGGCCCGTGTGGACATGGGAGAGGTCAGCAGGGCCCCAGGGAGGAGCCAGCCCCTGGCCAGGGTGGAGAGCACACACACAGGCCCCCCGGTGAGAGTCTTGCTCAGGACCTGGGGTGTCCTTCTAAGGACATCAGGAGCCCTCTGAGAATTTGAAGCCATTTAATCACCTAATCCAGCTGACACTAGGTTTCACTGATATGTTTCCTGAAAGCAGAAAGCCCTTTCAAGAGAGCCAATATTCCAATCATCACTCAGTGGGGAGGGCAGATTATATTAAATAATATTAAATAACAACAGATTTTACCCTTGGCTCTGTGTAACTCCTGGCTAAACTCTATTAATCAAGAACCTAAGAAAATATTTTTTAAGATTTTTCTTACAGGGTTGTGATTTTGCTCAGGCTGCATGGATGGCCTGCATTCTTCAGAGTGGGGTGTATTTTTATCTTATAAGAGACCAGCTTTTCAGCAAGTGTGCTGATAAAGAGGCAGTTTCTTGCAGCGGAAACACTGGAACTGTGAATGTAGATTTCAGAAAAAGGTGGATGGAGTTTGTGGTAGGAGAGCGAGGGCCAGCCCTGGGCATGGGTGGCAGCTGCCCAAGGCCCTGGGGGGGTGCCTGCCCTGGAGGGAAGACAGCCGGCAGAGGGTACGGCCTGACAGTTACCAGGTCGGGGTGAGGGCGCCCCCCCCCCCACTGCAGGTCCCTGCCAGGCACTGGCATCATGTCTGTCCCACGTGGGCTCCCAACCCACCCCGGCCCCTCACTCCCTGAGGCACCCGAGTGCTTCGAACTAACAAAGGCCTTGGACCCACAGCCAGCCCTCCTCCTGGAGGGCAGGATGGGGAATCCACACTTCTCCCCAAAGCCTCGGGCGGGTCTTGAGCTGGCAGACCTGCCGGGGTCCCAGGCACCAGGAGATCCACGCACTACGGCCTCACCGCCGACAGGAGCCGGCAGCCTCGCCAACCTCCAGCCCGGTGCGGGGCCACGTCCCCTCCAGAGACGGAGCAGGTGCCTTGGAAAACAGTGGGCTCTTCAGGAATGAGGACTCAGCCACAGTCTGGGGCTTCAGGGGTTTGCTGGAAGCGGGCCGAGGAAAGCATCGGGTGATCACATCTGCACCCATGAGGCTTACCTGGAACACCGCCTCCTGGCCCCGCAGCAGACACGGGATGCCTCCCCTCCGGTGACAGGAGGCAGCGAGAGCCAGCAAACCCTCCAGACAGCCTCACAGGTGGGCGGGCCGTATCACCTGGCCCTGCCTTGAGTGGCAGACCAACGCTCGTTCGCACACTCCCCACGGTCTCCCCGCTGTCGCGGTTGGAGTGGGCGACACTTCAGGAACCTTCTCCCTCCGCAGCAGGGAAGCTCCCTTCTCCCTGGAGCCGGGTGTGCTGTTCACGGGACGAGCACGGGGAGAGAGCATGGCCCTAGTTCTCATCCTCACACATCTGTCAGCAGAGCTGCTGTGTAACAAAACACGTGCGCCCCCTGAGAGGCGGCAAGGTCCCTGCTGACTTCAGGGCCTTCTCGCCAGCGCCGGGTCCTCCCCGCATACCCCTGGGGACCCAGGGCAGCTCCGCGAACCCTGGGGAAGGACACAACAAGGAGAGAAAAGCAAAATACGGACTATGGTGTGTCCTCATCTCCCCGCAACCTCTCAAAACGTTCACCTGAACACGTCTCCGACACTGAGTCTTTGTCTACAGAGAACTGAGTTCGCCTCACATTTGGACTTTTGCCAGAAAAAGGTGAATCAGAAGGGAAGGAAAATAGCACGTGGGGAGCTCAGCCCACAGCAGACACGCTGATTGCTTTCCAGCGTCAGCCACGTTGATTTCTAGCCAAGTAAAGGCTTCACCCCCCGGCCCACTGCAAACAGTGGAGTCTCGGAATTCTTACCCTACTTGGGGGAGGCAGAAGGTTTTGTGTATCGGGGCTCGACCCCGCAGACAATGCCTCGCAGCCGTTGGACGGATGAGATCGGCCATCTGCAGTGACGCGGATGTAACTAGAGGGTATTATGCTAAACCAAACAAGTCCACCAGAGAAAGGCCATTATCCCATGATTTCACTCCTATGTGGAATTTAAGAAACAAAACATGTGAACATAGGAGAAGGGAAGGAAAAATAAAGTAAGATAAAAACAGAGAGGGAGAGGCAAACCATAAGAGACTCTTAATTCTAGGGAACAAACTGAGGGTTGCTGGAGGGGTGGGGGGCGGGGTCACTGGGGGGTGGACATGAAGGAGGACAGGTGATGTGGTGGGCGCTGGGGGTTGTATGCAACTGATGAATCACCTCTACTTCTGAAACCAATAATGCCCCCCGTGTTAGCTAAAAAAAAATGGATGAATGAATGAATGAAATAGGTATGTATGTGCTCATAGAAAGAACCAGGGACAATCTAGGGACAGGTGGGGACAAGTGAGGGCAGGTGAGGGGCAGGAAAGGACAGGGGGGGACACCAGGGGGCAGGTGGGAATAGGTGGGGACAGGACGGCTGGGTTCTTCTGAAGCAAACCGTCACTCGTCCCGAAGGGAATGCTGCTGCCACTCATACGGCTGCTCGGGGTGAAGACTCCCTTTGGCCTTCATGAACCCGGGGAGTTCAGCATCCTCGTTGGGACAACAGACAGGAGTCCTGTGGGCTAAGAAATACGTTCCCCCAAGAACATGAATTTTTTTATTTATTGGACAGACAGAGATCACAAGGAGGCAGAGAGGCAGGCAGAGAGAGAGAGGGGGAAGCAGGCTCCCTCCTGAGCAGAGAGCCCGATGCGGGGCTCGATCCCAGGACCCTGGGATCATGACCTGAGCCGAAGGCAGAGGCTTTAACCCACTGAGCCACCCAGGTGCCGCAAGAATATGAATTTTTAATGCCCTGTCTGAAAATGAGGTTCTGTTCTCATGGAGGAATGGAGACAAGCCCTCGGGGGAATATGAAAGAGACAAGCCCCTCCGGGGGATGTCCAGGCTGGCCCTCCCTTTGGCTGTGAATGCAGGGAGGGCTGGAGAGTGAACACTTGCTGGAGAGATGCGTAAGAGTGAGCAGGAGAGGATCTGAAACGTGAGCTCGTGTTTTCATGAAGATCTTCATCCCAAGTGGAGGGAACGGCAGGACTGTGTAACAGGCCCACTGTGAGAGGACCTGCAGCTGGGGAGGGCTGGATAGTTGTCACTGACTCTCTGTGGCCCCGTTCTAAGACCTTGTCCATCTCTGGGATGCGCTTATTTCTGCAGGGGTAGACGCCAGCCGGGACACGGACTGCTCCTGGGATGCCCCTGCTCCCACAGAGAGCCCCTCAGCCAGCACAGGTGACCACACTGGGCTCCCGGTGCCCCCCCCCCGGCCTCCACTGGCCTGCTCTCCAACACTCTCCCAGGCCATGGGTTCCAACCCTGCGGACCAGCCCACCAGCTGAGGTTGGGCGAGTGAGATGCATGAGGGCGTAAGTAAACCCAACACAAAGAATTGGGGATTTCTGTCTCACAGCTCAGTCTCTGTTATGGCTGCTCCAGAATATGGCAGGAAAGCCCATTTTCCAGACCTCTCACCCACCAGAAAGCTCTCCAGACTCCTGGTTGCTGGGGGTCATGATGGTAGCAAACAGCGGCGCAGAAGGGCGTGGGTGATGAAACTCTGCCGCTTTTGAAATAAAAGTGTATTCCACGCAGAAAATTCTCCATTCCTAAGTGTTCTGATCCCCTTTCCTGAAACTCTCAGGAGCCCAATTCTGGTGTTTGTGGTTCTGCTGACTCTCACGCATGGTGCTTCTTTTCCTCGGTGCTTTGGACTTTTGGAACTGGAGCAGGTGCTCAGCCAGACATGAGGGCAGGCCTGGAATGCTGCGTCGAGGGGACCCACCTGGAGGCAGGCTGTTCACACACTTCTGCCAGTGGGGCTGTGGGACCAGCAGGCGCTCCCTCCCTATTGTCCCCCCACAGACTAGAGGACACCCTCCCCATGGATTCTGTGCCCTGTCCTGGCCCAGTGCCACCTGGGACACGGCCTCTGGTGCACTAGAGACCCTCGTGCCACAGAAGACACCAGCTCACTTGAAACCCCTCCTCTCTACATGAATGAGGCGCCTTCTTCCTAAAAAGCTATGTCCCAGGTTAAAAAAAAAAAAAAAAAGGATGCGGGCAGAGGCTAAAAGCAGGCCAACGTGTGTCCACTTTGTCTGAAAAACTGCATCACTCACCTCCTTTTGGTCCCAGAGCCCCAGGCTTCGGCAGGTCCCCAGATTGGACGGATCACCCAGCCGAGTCCGCTCCCCCGGCTCTTCCCCCTGGGCAGCTGAGTGTGTGTGGCTGCTCCTGCCGGCGGGCATGCGCAGAACCACGCGCGGGAGAGGGTCCTTGGCCCAAGAACCGGCCCCCATCACTTTGCAGACACCTGCTCCTGGTCGCCTGAGAAGCTGACCCCGCCTGCTGCGTTGCTCCCCGCGGACTCGGCCACCTGCGTGGAGTCTCTCCCTTGGACTCAGCCTCCCCAAACCCTGCATATCCCTCAGAAAGTTTCTGTGACAACAGCCGCAACTGTAGCAGCAACAAGACACATAAACCAGCGGACACGCGAGGGGAAGGGGCTCCATTCATTCCACTAGCAAGACGAGCAGCAGGAGAGCAAGCAGGGACACACAGCACCTTCTCCCATCGCAGGAGCCCAGCACCTCCTGGAAACACCTCCGTGGACACAAAAACCATGAGAAAGACCATTGTGCTCAACTCAATGCTTTTTAACATGGTTTTGAAGGGTAGGTCAGCATTTAATTCCTTTGCGTTGAACTTGGGTAACTCCGTGGTATTTGATGTGCCCAAGACCCAAGCGTCCGCGTCTGCTGGGGGGCCGCAGGCAGGTGCTCGTCTGCAAGAGGAGAAAAGCCCTGTCCCCTTGTCGCTGCTCAGTGGTTACACCCAAGCGGCATCTACAGGGCCCTTCGGAGCCAGCCTTGTCCTCCACCGGCGGCCAGCGACGAAGACGGACAAAACCCGTCCTTCCTGCCAGTTTCAGACCCACAAGCCACAGTATATCGAGCAGGGCAGGTGGCCTCTTGCTTCCGGCTTCCCCAGAAGCTGAAGGCCTCCACAGCGGGCTTGCTGGCGGATTTGACCGCCACCGCGAGCACTTCTCCAGGACAGCTGCTGCAGAAAGCAGTTACAACTACTTACTGGGGGTTAGCAGGCCCTTCTGTGTTCTTTTCTTTTTTTTTAAGATTCTGCTTTTTACTTGTCAGAGAGAGAGCGAGAGAGCACAAGCAGGGAGAGATGCAGAGACAGAGGCAGAAGCAGGCTCCCCGCGGGGCAGGGACTCCACCCCAGGACCCTGGGATCCTGACCTGAGCCAAAGGCAGACGCCTCACCGACCAAGCCCCCCAGCTGTCACAGAACCCCCAGTTTTCTAGAGCCGCGTTCCAGACCCCAGTACACCATCCCTAGCCGCCCCCTGCGGGCAGAGGGAACACGCCAGGTCCCGTTGGGCCAGGGCCAAGAGAAGGCTCCCCTCCACCAGACAAGACGGGGTGTTTGAACCAGCTATCCGATCGATCTGATCGATCTGATTAATATGTTAACATGGTGTGACTGTGATTTATAATACGGAACACTTATTGGGTCTTTGTCCCAGTTTCTGACACGGAGCCCCTAAAACACTTGGAATTCCCTAAGGGGAGGAGCAGGAAGGAGTCTCTTGTGATGCTAACGAGGTGATGTTTTAAAGGCCCGAGGACCCGTCTGGTTGCCAGGGAAACCGACCAGCTGATCAGAGGTTGGCATTTTTTCAGCCCCACCCCCCACCTCTGAGGAGCAAGAGGGGCCGGGCCGCAGTCTGGATCAATCACCCACGGCAATGATTCATCAGTCACGTCCCCATAAAGAGACCCCCATAAAAACCCAAAGGACAGGGTCTGGAGAGCTCCTGGGTTGGTGAGCAGGTGGAGATGTGGGGACCCTGGGCCCTGAGGTGGGGCCTGGGACCCCTGCACCCCCTTCCCCAGGCCCCTCTCCTGGCGGCTCTTCTGTCCCTTCCTGAGTTAACCCTTTGATAACAAACCGATGATCTAGGGAGTGAACCGTGTCCCTGAGTTCTGTGAGCCGCTCCAGTGACTTCATCAAGCCCAGCGAGGGCCAGGGAAACGTCTGGTCTGTGGCTGGTCACTCAGGACCCAGGTGACAGCCTGGACGTGGGGCTGGCATACGGAGGGCAGTGCTGGGGGACCGACCCTGACCAGTGGGTCTGCCTGTGTCTCGGGGCAGATGTTTTGGCGTCAGCGTCGAGGTGGGCTGTAGGAGCCCGCAGGCAGAGCTCGGAGGGCTCCCTGGTCGGGGAGAAACCCCCAACATAGGCACTGGTCACCGGAAGTGGAGTTGGTGTCAAAATGCTATGTAACGCTTGACACTCACTGGCATAAACATAATAATTAACATGCTGATGACTTTGAAAAATGTCAACAATATAAGTAACTCATTACAGAATAACTTTTTCTTAGTTAGCAGGGTGAATATTGCCGGGTCGCCATAACATCTTTTGTGACCCGGTGACGTAAGTGCACGTGGACTGAGGCCCCAGGCTCTGGACGCCTGGCCCACAAGGTGGGCTCCAGCCGTCGGGCGGCCCAGGGGGCCCCGGGGTCTGTTCTGATGACTGGCAGCCATGCCTGAGTGTACCCAACAGACCACACAGGCCTGGATCATGGAGGGTGCCCAGGGCTGGCAGGAAAACCCTCCAGGGCTGATGTCCTAAAGGCTGGTGTGGGTTGGTAATGCCAGGGGGAAGGCCCTCTGTGGGGGGAGTGAAAGCAAACGTGTGGATAGCGTGACCCCACTTTAGGGAAGCTGTGCATCCACGATCCCATCCAAATGGAGAAAAATGCCATTCCTGAGGCCCCCAAAAGGCTATGAGAGCTTGGCCACCCCAGAGATGGGGTCCCACTCGTGACCCATGGCCGACTCCGGGACCAGAACCCAGAGCCAACACAAGGGGGCCAGCCCAACGTTCTCTGAGACATGCTTGCAGAGCCACTGGGACGGGCAAAGAGAGGCAGGGGGCTCGGACATCCTGCCCTGCATGGCCTGGGAAGGGACACAGGCTGGACAACAGCACCCCCCTCCGCTGGCCCCATACAGTGCCCTGTCCCGAGAGACTCTGCCTTCACCTCCCCTACCTGGGCTAGCCCAGACCCAACCTGTGACCTGGGCCTCCCACCTCACTCAGAGTGACCAATGCCGTCTGCTCCCCCACAAAGGGCCTCCAAACACTGCTGCCGGCTGTCTTGGCAAAGGGACTGGGCACGTGAGCAGTCACGCGCTCTCCATGCTTCACCTCTCCTGTCTGGGGCGAGTTTTACCGTGAACCCCCGCGGCGCGCTGCGGTATTGTGGTTAGGGCCCCAAACATGCGATCGTGTCTGTGTTGGGGGACGGCAGCCCCGTGGCTGGAGCCCTGGATGCCCTGAGGAACCTCCATGTGGGGACCCCCAGTCTGGAGCCCCTCTTCCCCAGAGAGGTCACAGGCAGAGCCTGCAGGGAATTGATGGGGGTCTCCCGCAGTCATCAGCTTTAAAGAACTCCGGCCTTCAGAGCAGTGGGATTTGGACTTGCTGATCACCTGTCTGACGTCAGGCTAACCAGAATCCCGAAAGTGTGCAAGGCTGGAATTCAGGCAAGGTTTGGGGGTCCTTCAGAGACCTGTCCTCTGACTCTGGCCACGCAGCCCCGTAAACCGCGTGGGAAGCCGGGCTGGGTCTGCTCCTTCCTCCCGAGCTGGTTAGAGAAGCTGCTCCTGCTCCTAGTTCACTTTACACATTCCAGTGTTTCCTTGCACACAGGAAACCACTGCATTCATGAAGGCAACGATGGTCTTGTTTCCGGGACTCTCCGGCTAT
The DNA here is from genome assembly GCA_004024625.1 of Mellivora capensis. Taxonomy (NCBI): domain Eukaryota; kingdom Metazoa; phylum Chordata; class Mammalia; order Carnivora; family Mustelidae; genus Mellivora; species Mellivora capensis. The sequence goes on along the minus strand of PISX010000854.1, from coordinate 28,595 downwards.
CCGGAGACTTCCGCAGCAAGCTGGAGCAGGGGCCGCGTAATCCCAAGTGAGTGTTTACATGGGTTTTATTTTTTTAATTCCCTCCAACTAAAATTAATGACCATTATTTCCTGTATCTCCACAAAATCCAACCAAATTTTGGCCATTAAAACTGTTTTCGACCGGAATTGATGCCTGCACTTCTGCCAATCTTGATAATTACGCTTCCGTTATGGCTTCGGCTAATACTCATTAAAATAAAAGCAAGCGATATCATCAGAAAACGTGGATTCATGTGTCCAAGGTGCACGCTCACACACACTCCCAACAGCACACACTCGCCGGCTCATGTAGATGTATGCACACACGTGTGCACACGCTCACACCCACCCACACGGTCCTCGGGGAAGGCACCTCAGATCAGAATTCTTTCCCGCTGCCTCGAGGACAGACGGAATCTCGTCCAATGACAAACGTCCTGCCCACCCCTGAAGAGTAGCCGATGTGCCCACACAACAGGGAAAGGCTTCATTCGGAACGCCTGCCCAGACACCCTGCCATCCCTCGACGCCCCAGCTTTCCCAGACGGCCTGGAGCCATACACAGGACACACTTTCCCCAGGCCCCGCGATGCTGGCCCCTCCCAACCACACACGGGGTGCCCGCGGTGGGCACGTCACTCGGGGAGGAGCCCCCCCCCGACATTGGGCAGGTGCGCTTAGCTAAAAATGCCCCGCACATCAACACAAATTCTGGAAATAACAATCAAGGGGGAACAAATGGGCAACCTGCCAGCTGGGTTGGGTCCTTGCAACTTGGCTCTAGCCCGACGCTAGCCCCAGGCAGCCACGGAGTCCAGGCAGAGGCCTCCCAGGTCTGGGACTGCTGCAGCTCAGACCCCGGCCCCAGGCTGCGGGGGGCAAGAGGCCCTTCCTTTGCTGCACACGGGCACCCCAGAGAGGTGGTTCTCCCACTCAGGGTCACTGCTGCCCACCATGAGGTCGTTCTGCCCACTCCCCAGCCCCGTGCAATTAAGAAACATCTGCTTTAAAGGGGAAAGAGGGGCAGCCTCAAAAAGACGCCCCTGAGCCTCTGTGGCAAAGCCCCAGGGGAAAACCCGTCCTACCCACGCCCAGCACCTCCCCTGGCCTCACCCTGTAAATACTTGGCTTCCTTTTTATCCCTTGTCCTCAGACTCAGAAAGTAACTGTGGCTTCCCCAGTCTGGTGAGCAGCGGCCTCGAGGCTGGCGAGGGCCGCAGGCAGTGGCCCCGGGAAACAGCGTGACGGAGGGCGGCAGCACGGAGGGGTGGGGAAATTGGCGTGCGCTCCAGGCTAGGAACCCCCGGAGTGCGTCCCTCCTATCGTGCTGCAACCGCTCATCTTGAGGCCCTTTTCAGAGGGGCTCCCTGCGTCTGATTCTTCGCCCGTAGAACTCACAAAACACAGCAGGAATCAAATATTAGAAACCAGTTGTGCTGTCTAGCACAGAGATGGGCATGTCCGAGGTTCCCGTATCTGCCCCCCACGATTCAGCTGCCAGATGTTACAGCAGCAAGCCCTCCTCTTCCCAACCCCAGCTCAAGGCTCAGCCTTCCCCCATTGCCCCTGATTTTTGTATTCCTGCATCATCTGGCTGGGAAGGGCACTGAGGGCTTCTACAAAGGGAAGACCTGTGTCTTCAGGATGTAACTCCGTGTGGCCCAGTGACCACGCAGGGTTGCTGGGAGGACCAGTCACTGGGCGCCTGGGGGGTGCAGTCCATTGAGCTGGGACTCTGGATTTCGGCTCAGGTCATGATCTCTGGGTTGCGGGGTCCTGCCTACGTTGGGCTCCATGCTGGGCATGGAGCCTGCTTGTGGATTCTCTCTCTCCCCCTCCCTCCGCCCCTCCTGCCCCAGCTCGTGCTCACACTCAATCTCACACACTCAAACAAAAGGAAAGCCAGCTGGGATGTGACAGAAGTCTGAAATGTATCCTCTACATAAAAATGAGAGTGAGCACGAACGTGTCTGCAGTGACCACTGACGTCCCCAACAACTAGGTGTGCAGGGGCATCTTGGAAAATCTATGCAAAACATTAAAAGGACAGAGAAAAAAATGAAAAGGGAAAAATAGGTGCCAATATACCACAACGGTTCGTAGCCTCACACCACGACGTTTCTTCCCGTAGACAAGAGAGGAAAGAAATGAACAAGAAACCCACGGGAAAATGAGCTATGGAATGAACAGCTGACAATCGGGAACCGAAAATGAACCTAAATACAGAAAAAGATGCTTGACTCACTCAGAATAAGCAGAAAGCAAATCCCAAGTATAGATGACCTTGAACAACTGGGTATGAGCCGCACAGGCCCACTAACACCGGGATTTTTTTCTATAAATACCATATAGCAGCGTAAATGTGTTTTCTCTTCCGTAAGGTTTTCTCGATAACGTTTTCTTTTCTCTGACTCACTTATTGCAAGAACACAGTATATAACACATACAACATATAAAACATGTTAATCAACTGTGTTTTGTTATCCAGAAGGCATTTATCCAACAATAGGCTGTTGGTAGTTAAGCTCTGGGGGGAGACAAGGGTTATACATGGAGTATACGAATAGACGTTCAATCCCGTATGTCATTCAAGACTCAAGTGCACACTAAGTCACAATTCCTTCCCTATCAAACTGGCAAAAATCCAAAAGACTGATCACCTACAACAAGGTAAGACAAAGGGACATGCCTTCTCCCATACGGCTAAGGGAGAGGCACAATGGCTCAGCTCCTGCAGAGGGTAAGGGAGGTAAATAAATCCCACATGCACTTACCCTCTGACCCAGCAGTGACAGGTCTAGGAATATTCCAGCAAGTATGTTAGAAGACAAATGCACGGGGCTACACATGGTAGTCCTATTTTACGGCAATACAAAAAGGAAAAGTCCAGAAAAGGAGAGAGTAGAAGCAGCCCAAATGTGCACCCCTCAGGAGGTGCTGGGCAAGTTTTCACAAAGCACAGGATGGGGAGCCAGTCACCTGTACTGATGGGTGGGGTGTCTGCCTCAAGGTGGGATGCAGACTGTGGCAAAAGACCACCACTCCCACCCAAGCGATGAGAAAAGAAAATGCACTTCTAAATAAAACAGTATTGTATTGAAACCCATCAGAAATATGTGGAAATATGCAGATGCAAAAAAAAGGTCAAAATTCACTAAATTCTAGAAGATTCTAAACCTTCCCCCCACGAGAAAAGACCAACGCCCACTTGCTCCCTGAGATCATCATAGAGAAAAAAATGACCAAATCTGCCAGAATGAGGAGATTTAATGGGTTGGCACGTGGGGGGCTGGAATCTGGAGGACCCCAAACATGGAGCCAGCTCACTCGTCCCGCCAAGCCTCCTACTTGAGAATCTGGAAGGAGAAAAATCTCCACAGTTCTAAGGTATTTAGAGCCAAAGTTTTGACTACAGAGAGGAATCTGGTGTGGTCCTCAAGGCATTTGAGATCAGAGATGAATCTCAGCATGGGGATACACCACAGTCCCTGACCCAGAGGGACCACAGTGAGGGCTCCTCTCTCTGGTCGCCTAATGGGCACCAGGCACATCCTTCCCACTGTCCTTTCCATTCAAAGTCAAGCACAGAATCAAAACTTATCAGATACCCAGAGAAACAAGAAGAGACCCCCCCCCTCCAAAAAAGAGTAAAACAGTTACAGAGGCACACTGAGAAATATGACAGATTTTGAAATTAGCAGGATTAATTTTTTATTTTATTTTTTAAAAGATTTTATTTATTTATTTGAGAGAGAGACTGTGTGTGTGTGTACAAGCAAGGGGAGCGTCAGAGTGAGAGGGAGAAGCAGGCTCCTCGCTGAGCAGGGAGCCCAATACGGGGCTCGATCCCAGGACCCTGGGATCATGACATGAGCCAAAGGCAGATGCTTAATGACTGAGCCACCCAGACGCCCCAGAATTAGCAGGATTTTAAAATAAGTGTTAGAAATATACTAAAGTAATTAAAGAAAAATATGAGAATAGATGAAAAGATGGACAATTTCAGCAAAGAAATGAAAACCACAAGAAAGATCCAAATGGAAATTCTAGAACAAAAAAAATATAATAATAACCAAAACTAAGGAAACATTTAGTTGGTTTAACAGATGCTGAACAAAACAAAACAGTGAACTGAAAAATAAATTAGCAGAAAGGATTCACTGAAGCAAAGAAAGAGCCGAGATAGGTCGTGTCACAGAGGCAGACAATATCCAGCAGCCCGGTATGACACAGTTGTGTTCACAGAAGGAGAGACAGAGAAGTACTTGAACAGAAAATAAGAGCAAACTTCCTAATGCTGTCTGTCGGTCATCAGACCAACAATTCAGAAGCTCAACAAATCCCATGATGGATAAACACAAAAAATCTAACCATACTATGCCGTAGTGGAACTTCTGAAAACTGAAGAGAAATGGGGTAAAAACACCCAGGGGGGAAATAAGTGTATTCTGTGCAACAACAAGAAGGAAGACAGGTGGCTTTTCCTAAAAACAAAGGAAAGCAGAGTGAAGAAAATGAAATATTTTTTCAAATGCTAAAGAACAACACTTCCACCCCTAAATTCTATAATTAGCAAACATAACCTTCAGAAATGAAGCCTAAATAAATAATTTTCAGAAAAAAAGAAAGGTGGGAGAATCCACAGCAGTGGGCCTACATGGAAAGAAATATCACAGGAAGATGTTGAGGCATCAGGATTGTCCGAGATGAATGCACAGGTGGGATGAATGCACAGAGGGAGTCAACTGTGGCCAAAGAAGAAATGTAAAAATATATATGTAAAACTATTAATCCTTTTTTCTTTTTGAGGTCTTATTTTTTAAGGAGTTGGGGAGAGAGAGCATACAGGAGGAGGAGCAAAGGGAGACACAGAGAGAGAATCTCTCTGCCGTGAGCAAAGAGCCTGATGAGGGGCTCAGTGTCACGACCCTGAGATCATGACCTAAGCTGAAATCAAGAGTTGGACGCTTAACTGACTGAGCCGCCCAGGCGCCCCAAGACTATTCTTACTTCTTTAAATCTTACTTCTTACTTCAAAAATCATAACATTGTGCTGCATGTTTTATAACATGTGTGTAAGCAAAATATTTTACCTCAATAGCACAAGAGTGAGTAGAGATCCCGGTAACAGAATCCTGTTGTTCTAAAGCTCTTCCTTCTTACAGAAGTGGTCCAATAGTAACCCACGGCACCTTGAGAAAAGGGTAATGTGGTGATTATAATCACTAAAATCAACAATCAAAAAAATACACAAAAGCCATAGAGGACATGAAGTGGAATGCCAAAAGATATTTTAATGAACCCAAAGAATGTAGAGACAAAGATTCAATGGGACAAAGGGAAAGTAAACGGGGAAATGGCAGACCTGGCCCAAACCTGTGGATGATTCCACTAAATGTTAATTAACAAAAATAGTCCAGTTACAGGACAGAGATCATCAGACTGGGTTCAAAAATAAAAAGTTAGACCCAACTACCTGCTGTGTAAACGATGAATTTAATATAGATTTAGATTAAAAATATAGGTTAGACTAATTAGGTTTATGGAGCATTCGTACTTAGTAAACACTGATCCTAAGAAGGCTGCAGATAGAAAACTAAAGGAAGGAAGAAATCAGAAGAATTATGAGACTATACCCAAAGGAATACTAACAGTATTAAAACAAGAACACTAACATGTTCTGGGACTCGGACTCCACAGACAGAATTAAAAGACATAACAATACCCCAGACTTCAGGAAAGGCATGAACGGAAATAAAACATCTGAATGTGCTTTCATTACATTTCATTCATTTCATTTATCAAAGAGGATAAAAGCACCAACCAATACTAAAACTGTGTAAATGAAGACCTTTGTAATTTTTAGCGAGCACACCCAAATGACTAAAGAATAACTTTGAATGAGTAGGAAGAGGTAAAACTACAACCATGAAAATTAACAACCAGGACACCGCATCTGGCTACGATGGTGTGAGGTTTCCCAGCTCCTCCACCAGCCGCTGACCACAACTGACATGTCTAGTAACCACAGCCGGCCAGGGTAGAAGGGAGCCAACGCATGGAAAGGCTGCCCACGATGGAGTGTTTCCTAGTGTAAAGGCTCCTCTTTGCTCTGTAATGTTGACCCAAGGGCAGCTCCAAGCACAGAAGATTCAATGCTGGCTTTCTGGCCAGAGGAACTCAGAAAAAGTGCTCTTAAAGCCAAGAAAGTAGGCAGGAAATGGTGGTTTTCTTCCACTCCCTTCCCTTTGAGCTTTGCCCAAAGATGTGGCCCCATCTTGGAGCAGCTACAGCGAGCAGCTACAGCACAGTGAACCCAAACTGCAGGAAAAGACAACCAGCTTCTGGCTAGAGACGAGGAAAGGGACCTCTGCAAGCCAGACAAGGTGGGCAGCCCCAGAGAAAGGCTGGCGTGGCAGAGACTGCCTGCTTCTGAGTATGGACGTGCCCAAGTCCCAGGCTCAGCCTAGTGGCCCACACGTGGGAGGGGCTCAAGGCAACAGGACAAAGCTTGAAAAGCAGAGCCGAGATTAGAACCGCTGGTCACAGATGTCGAAACAGAACTTGTGTTTGATAACCAAGCTGATATCCCACTAAGAGAAACAAACAAGGGCATCAACATTTCTCCAGAAGATGATAAGAGGACCCTGCACGGAGCGTCTGGGGAACGTAACATTCTTCACGAAGAGGACAGAGTCAGAAACACCAAGAGACTATGACTACATCCCAAGAGGAAAGACGGTGGACAAGCGGAGGTCAGCCTCTGGAGAAGAGAGAAAAGCAGCATACAAATTAAAAATGTGCCAGATAAAGTAAGGCAGGTTTTGCCACATGGCCAGACGCTGACCCAGATATGGGCATGTGTACTTTGGGACCTGTGGCCATGCCCTGAATGTGAGCATGTGCCTTTCTGAGCACTCCTGAGGTCCGCATCAGAGCCAGGATGCCCAGGCGTCTGGACAGAGTTTGGAGGGTGTGCGCAAAAGCCACGTGTAACTGAGCACGCTCTTTCCTTCCGAGGCAAAGCCCTGCCATCAAATCTCATGCTGCTGTCTGTCGTACAGGCTTATAAGCAAATCTGTTGACTCTGTGGCGAGTCCCAGTGGAGACAGCAGGCTCTGTCTCTAATGTAAATGTTTAGACTGTGTTTCTCAGAAGCTCTTTGAGGCAAATTATCTATATCTTTTATAAAAACTCTTCAGCGTCTTACTATAAAGCAGACACGAATATTCATCTCTCAGGGAACACTCAGCGATGATTTTTAAAAGTTTGATTATCAATGGTAGAAATTTGCTTGAATAAATGAAGTACCTGGGATTACTCTTTGAAAACAGATGTCCTCAAACTTCTTGAAGAATGACTAGATTGTCTAATTTTAAATACTTCTAAAGGAATAATTATTTAATCCTTACGTAAGCCCATTAAAAAAACATAGGGATGGAAACAGAGCACACAAACAGCAACCAAAAGGAACACAGCATCTAAACTCGTACCAAACGAGTGGATTATGCAGCAAAGAAATCAACAGAACGAGGAAGAACTGTAGGGTCAATGCACCAAGAACACAGAAATTGTACAAGTGTGGGCAGAACTCAGCCTCCAAATACAAGTAGCAAAAGCAAACAGAGAGGAGAAGGGATTTTGGAGCCCTCAGAGGGCTTGTCCCCCGTCCCTATCCCTGGTCCTGCTCCCGGGTCCGCCTCCTCTCCTGGGGGAAACCATGCCCAGTTAAGACAACTCTCCCACTGCTGCCTATAGGGATTAGGACAGTCAGGCTGATCAGTCTGAGCTTAAATTGACGACATCCCAGGGCATCCTTCATGCTGCCAGGATCCTGCCCCACATCCCCAGGCCACCTCCCACTTTCATTCCCTCCTCCTCCCACCACCTCGCCAGCCCCGCCACCTTATGCTCCTTTCAGCTCTTCTCCTTCCTCTCTGAGGGCTCAGCCTTCATTATTCTGACCTCTTAAGCCTCAGGCTTCTAACTGGTCCTCTGTCCAGCAGGACTCACTGCTTTGGAAATTGCCACCAATCTCAGTGTTTCGAATTCAAAAATCTATTTGTTTCTTTTTTTTATTATTATTTCTTTTCAGCGTAACAGAATTCATACATAGTTTTACACCACACCCAGTGCTCCATGCAATGCGTGCCCTCCACAATACCCACCACCAGGCTCCCCCAACCTCCCACTCCCCGCCCCTTCAAAACCCTCAGGTTATTTTTCAGAGTCCATAGTCTCTCATGGTTCATCTCCCCCCCAATTTCCCTCAACTCCCTTCTCCTCTCCATCTCCCCATGTCCTCGCAAGACAGGAAACAACGTGTGTTGGAGAGGATGTGGAGAAAGGGGAACCCTCTTACACTGTTGGTGGGAATGCAAGTTGGTGCAGCCACTCTGGAGAACAGTGTGGAGGTTCCTCAAGAAGTTAAAAATAGAGCTTCCCTATGACCCTGCAATTGCGCTACTGGGTATTTACCCCAAGGATACAGATGTGGTGAAAAG
>PISX010000854.1:0-19971 GCA_004024625.1 Mellivora capensis | reverse complement strand
CCAGCAATGGCTACGGTCGCCAAACTGTGGAAAGAACCAAGATGCCCTTCAACAAACAAATGGATAAGGAAGATGTGGTCCATATACACTAAGGAGTATTATGCCTCCATCAGAAAGGATGAATACCCGACTTTTGTAGCAACATGGACGGGACTGGAAGAGATTATGCTGAGTGAAATAAGTCAAGCAGAGAGAGTCAATTATCATATGGTTTCACTTATTTGCGGAGCATAACAAATAACACGGAGGACATGGGGAGATGGAGAGGAGAATCTATTTGTTTCTTAATGCTGCCCAACCAATTACCACAAACCGGGCGACCTAAAACAACAGAAATTTATTACCTCCTCTCAACTCAACTGATCACATCCTCGAAGACATATTTAAAAACGTAGTCACATCCAGAGGTTCCATGCATGTGACTTTCTGCTGACACTGTCCACGCCACCCAGTTCACCCTCTGCCGCCAGAAGTCCGCATCCGTCCCACCTGCAGAACCCAGCCAGCTCATCTCAACCCCCTGTGCTCCAGAATTGACCCTAAATCCAAGATCTCATCTAAATACCATCAACTCAAAAAGCTCCAAGTCTCATCACCTACTTGTCCAAACGGCCCAGATGGATGACACTGGCCAAAATTCCTCTCCACATGTGGCTCTTTTAAACTAGACAAGGTGGAGTCTGCTCTCCAAATCCATGGTGGGAGAAGTTGGGCATTCCCATTCCAAAAGGAGAGACTGGAAGAAATAAAAGAATCATGGGTCCCAAGTGAGCCCCAACCCTAGCAGGTGGGGTCCCAGGAAGATTTGTCCTCTGCCTTTCCCTGGGGGCCCTTCATCCATCTCCAAATTGTCGGGTTGACCAGGACACAATGACTCTGAGGTCCCCAGGTCCAGAATGCAGGTTTCTGATGCCACCAGCACCCCTTCCCAGCCCACTTTGTCAAGTTCTGTCCTCCTTTCTGAACCTCAGAATCCCACCTCCATCAAGAGACACCGTCCCTTCCGAGCTCCCCGACCCTCCAGGCACACAGGGTGATGGCCCTTGCTGGCCCACACCCCTCCTCCCGGCTCCTCCCCACAGTCAGGTTCTTCCACATCTGGTAAGACTCTGCTGAAATGGCACCACCCCTGAAGTTTCTTCTGACCACACAGGCACCCCCGGGGACACAGACGCCCACTGCCCGCCACAGTCCTGTCTGGCCAGCCCGTGAGACCCCAGAGCCAATGTGAGAAGGTGCTCGGTAACTGTGAACTAAATGGACAGCTGGACCCCCGCTGCTCTCATCTGTAGGTTAAAGCCATTTCCAGCATCCTTATCAGCAGTAATGCCCGAAGGCACCCCCAAATCCTGAACACAGAACTGGGGGGTCACCCAGCAGGAAATCTGACTGAGCGACAATTAGGTTCCCTGTCCCCACCCATGCCTCCGCCCGCAGGGAACACTGATGATTCAGACAGTGTGCCACCAAGTCCTGAAATGAGGTCCCCCACGTTCCTTGCCTCTGGGGAGTCAGGACCTTCCTGTTCAAAGTCCGCTGTGGCATGTAAGCCTGACAGCCACAGCTCTGGGGTACAGCAGGGAGGGCTCCGCGCTCCCAACATCCATCCCCACTGCTGGGGAGAGAGAACCTGGGGTGGGGGGGCAGGTCCCCCAGGGCCTGGGCAGAAGGGAGGCCAGGAGGCTGATGTCATGTGGGGACAGGTGCCTGTGAGCAGCAGCAGTGGACTCAAAAAAAGGAGAGACCCCAGCGGTCACTAACCATAACCAGGCCAACTGAATTTTGTCATGGAGAGGGATCTACTCTGCCCTGCTCTTTTGTGAAATAAAATTGGGCGCATACTGAAATGTAATTCTCCGCACGTCCCTGCCCACTGCCGCAGACCCACTCGTCTGGTGCAGGACTTCACGAGAAGGGACGACCGTCCCACCGCCACCCGCGGTCGTGACTGTTGCTGAGGCTCATGGCGGAGGCGGGGGTGCAGCGGGCGCGGCGCCCAGCTCTCCCGCGCCCTCTAGGGCCCCCGCGCCGCACCCGCGCCTGCTCCCGCGCCTGCTCCCCCGCGGCGGCCAGAGAAGGACCCAGGTGTTCCCGCGGAGCTTCCCAGCCTCCACTCGGGATGACGACGCGGTGAACGTCCCACGGCGCAGCTCCCCTACGACGCTGTCCTAAACACAAAGGCGGACCTCAGGGACCTTTGCACAACCGGTTCCAGTCTCAGAATCCAGGTCTCCGCGGATGGTGAAGGACATTTTCTGCTTCCCCTGATTTTCCAGAGCAATCTGAGGCCAAAGCAGCTGACACGCAGCTACAAAGAGGAATGCACAGGAGGGGGCAGCTAGGAGGTCCAGCACTGTGTAGGGTAAACGGGGCGGGTCTCCAGAGCCTGGCGTCACCTAGGGGACAGGCGAGCATGTCTCTGCGGAGCCGGGGACGCAGGCCCCTGGGTGTCCCTCACCTCCCTTCCTTGGAGAGCCTGAAGTATGGCTCGTTTCATCTGCTCTCTGTGTATCTGCTGTGAGCAAACCGGCCTTCCCATTCTAAGGGAGGGCACGCATGCACACCGTCGAGGACAAGGGTGCACGCTAGCCTTACCAGCAGCTGCGCAGACAGGGCAAGGGGGTCCCGAGGGGCGGTTTCTACTGCAAATTGCACAGTGCTCCTCCAAAACACCTGTCCACTTCCTAGGGCAAGACTCTCTTTCCAGCAGCGTCCAGGGAAGTGCCCTCGCGCGGTGGTCTCTCGGGCTTGCAAAGCTGAGCCACAAATTCCCGGCCGTAGAGCCTTGCGCAGGGCAGGGCGCGATTCAATCCTGGACCGCCGGCGCCCTCTGTGGGTCACCTCGGGGAAGGGCGCGCAGACACCTTCACAAACACCGCGCGGGAGCGCGACCTCAGGGCTCACCGCCGCGCACAGACAGGCGAGACTCCCAAACAATCCCCACGTCGACGCACATGTGAGCACCCAGTACAGGGATGCACGGTGGCCTGGGGAAATGGCAGTAAAAATGATCTGTTGCACGGACTATTCGGTTATTAATGACACCTCGGCCGAGCTCGCTTTACTGCTTTTACCACCGTTTCATTGAGGCCGTCAACTCCGCCTGAAAACACAATCCGGGGGCATGACTGGGACAAGAACCGTGGTGATGTGCGCACTCCGACTGGCCTGCTAAGGACCCACTCGGGCCGGCCCCCTCTGCCGGCGGGGGACTTTGGGTGAAACGCCCAGGGGGTCTTCAGGGCTGTGAGAAGCGAACCTGAAAAGCGCGAAGACCACGTGCGCACCTGCAGGTGCGCCTTTGGATGTCACGGGAGGCGGCGGGGGAGTGGGCGCAAACAGCCCCGAGGGGGCAGAGAAAACCAGACACCTCGATGCGAATCAAGTATTCCCACTCGAAACGTCCCACGACCTCCCGGACCCGAGAACTCCCATTTTGGAAAGCTTCACAAAGTACCCTCGGCGAGGAGCGGAGCACGCCCGTCTTCCCGACACACCAGCTCTCCGCGAGGCGACCTCACCCGGGCCCGCAGGGAGAAGGGCGGCGGCGGCGGTGGACTGGCGGGGGGCGCCAGGAACGCCGGGGTGGCCGAGGCGCCCGGGTGGGTGGAGGCGAAGGGAACGGCTGGGTGGCGGAGCCGCCGAGTTCCCCGGGGCTGCGGGGTGGCGGAGGGGCCGGGGCGCGCGCGTCGAGCAGGTGCCTGGGCGCCCGCGCGCGCTGCGCGCCCCCGCCCCCAGCCCCGCGGCCCCGGGTGCGGCGGGAGCCCCGAGCCTCGTGCGCGCCGGCCCGCCCCCTCCCCCCCCACCCCGCGCGCCGTTCCGGGGCGTGTCCTCGGCCACCCGGCTTCTATATAGCGGCCAGCGCGCTCGGGCCGCCCAGATGCGAGAACGGCGGCGCCGCGCACAACCCTGCTCGCTGCCTTCTGCCGTCCCGCAGCCTCGCGCCGAGCGCCTCCTGCCGACCCCCGCGCGCCCCGGCCGGACGAACAGCGGGCCCCCGCGGTGGGCGCCATGCAGCGGGCGCGCCCCGCGCTCTGGGCCGCGGCGCTGACCGCGCTGGCGCTACTCCGCGGGCCGCCGGCCGCACGGGCCGGCGCGGGCTCGGCGGGCGCGGGCCCCGTGGTGCGTTGCGAGCCGTGCGACGCGCGCGCTCTGGCACAGTGCGCGCCGCCGCCCGCCGCGTCCGCGTGCTCCGAGCTGGTGAGGGAGCCGGGCTGCGGCTGCTGCCTGACGTGCGCGCTGCGCGAGGGCCAGGCGTGCGGCGTCTACACCGAGCGCTGCGGCGCCGGCCTCCGCTGCCAGCCGCCGCCCGGCGAGCCGCGCCCGCTGCAGGCGCTGCTGGACGGCCGCGGGCTCTGCGCCAACGCCAGCGCCGCTGGCCGCCTGCGCGCCTACCTGCTGCCAGCGCCGTCCGCGCCAGGTGAGCCGACCGGCCCCGGGCGGGGGCTGGGGCGGCGCCGCTGCGGGGACCACCTCTCGCCCCGCCGCTGGTGCCGTAGGCGCGGAAACCGGGGCCCTGAGAGCGAGGGCGCTCGCCCGCGGCACGGCGTGCAGCCGGCCCACTGCGGAGTGCTGGCTAATTACGAAGCGCTTTCAGCAAAACTGTGTCCAGGGTTTTCTGGGCAGGGAGGGAGGACACGAGGTTGTCACGACCGATCCAGTACCGAGGAGCATCCCCCCGCCCTTGGCGCGGGCGCAGCGCGGGAACGTGGGCACGGAGCGTGCGGCCCACCTCGGGAATGCGGCTTCCGTGTCCCGCAGACTGGGAGCGAGCGCGTCTACGCCGAGGATGCGGAGGGAGCTGGGGAAGCTGGGAGGCGGTCCGGACGGATTCGGACCGGAGAAGGTGGGCAGGCACGTTGTAGGAGATGGTTGCGGTTTTAAAATGCCAGCACTTGCACAGACCTAGTTTGCGAATCAGTGACACGCCTCGGGGTGCGCCAGAAACAGTAGGGTGGGATTGGGTATTGGCATCTTTTGGATTTGGGCAACCTGACTTCCCGAAGGAAGGGACTCCCCCAAGGTCCCCAGAGGCAGGGAGGAACGTAGGGGCTGAACCCGATTTTCCAAGTCCTGCATCGTCCCCCTGGTGTGGCAGCATCCCATCCGCCCCGGTGCCAGGATGTCCCCAGGAAAACGCCAGGTGCCAGGGCTTCAGGGAGTGTGGACTCAAAAGATTTAGGAGATGGGGGCGGGGGGTAAAACCTCAGGACTGTTTACCGCGTAATCCGAGGTGGAAGGGATGAGGTCCCGTTCCTGGGAGCCTCCAGGGGACAGAGGCTCACGCTTGGCAGTTACGCCACCAGCGGGGCCACTGTCAGTCGCGTGGCTCCGTGAAGGACACCACGTCGTTCCCTGAGAAAGCAGCGTAAATGGAGTGCGCAGCTGTTGCTCCAGATCCCCGGCAGGCTGTAGAGCTGGAGGCCGCGAGAATTCTGCCCTGGCCTCCAAGGCACCACTCTGGACAGAGCTAGTGGGCAGGCCCCCACCCTGGCCTGGCAGGAGGGAAGTCCCTTTGTCATTTCGGGTTCTGCACATTTCCACTCCTGGCTGAGGCTGTCTGCTAGGCAGACTAGGCTCTGGATCCCAGAGAAAGACACCATCCCAGGATTGGTGCGAAGGCAAAATTCCCGTTGCCTAGAACATGCACCGTTTTATCGTTTTATCGCAGTGGATTTTAAATTGCTAGGTGCGTTTGTCCCAGAGCAGTTACGTGGTGTGCCCTGTGCACTTTGTTTCTAGCGTGTCTTCTGGGTACTGGAAAAGTGATATTAGAAGTTCTTAGAGACGCTGCTCGTGTCCATGAACCGGGAATGGTGCTTTTTAGCTAAATAGCTACACAGTCTGGGTTGATGTGTTCTATTGTAATGTGATTAGAAGACCTAAGGTTTTATGAGACGTAAAGTCTGTGGGCGTGGGGAGGTACATTTAAATGGCAGTCAGAAGTTAAGATTATCTGTTGCTTAAATGCAGAGGTTTTGTGTTTCTGCTGAAGTCAGCAGGCATTAGAAAGAAAACCTGGGCGGTTTAAGAAATTACTCAGTTCTCGGAAAAGAAATGCAAATATGTTTATTTACATACTTTTAGCATCTCCTTTGTCCCCAGTACTTCCCTGAAAAGGGAGGGAAAAACCCTAAGGTTGAAGGACATTGAAACCAAATTCTACCAATTAAGAACAGAAGGTATCTGGCGCTGGGCTAATCCGTACTGGCCCAGACGCCAGACCCCTTGGGAGCTCAGCCACCCCTCCGCCTCCGGGGACTGTCTCTTCCCTGGTGAGGAAGTGGAGTCCCAGGGAGGAGAGGGTGTTTGCCCAGCCCCTGGTGAGTGCACTTTCCCTGGGCGTGTCCTGGTAAGAGCCTGTCCTCCAGCCAGCCTCGGGAGCATTCTCCAGGAGATACTGCACCATCCCCTAGAGCCAGATGTCTCGCCCGGCTGGCTTCCCTGGGGCTGCCACCATGCATGAGGGGCGGGGCCCGAGGAGGGTGCTGAGCACCCCCAGGTGTGGCAGATTCACAAGCCAAGCCCCTCCCAAGAGGGAGGCTGCTTGTGGAATGGAGCGATCGGGTGACCCTCGAAGCCCTTCCCCATAGCCAGTCAGCCCCACCTGTAGTCCCTGCACGTGAAACCCCCGTGTTGCTGGGGACATTTGAACACCAGTGTCAGGTCCTTGGTTCTCTTCATTTTAGCTTGTTGGTCGCAGAGTGGGGTCTGGGGGTGGCAGGGGGGGCTCTCAAGGACTGAGTGCTTGGGCACACACAGAGTCTGTGCAGCTCCGGGGCATTCCAGCCCGTGCATGGACAGGGAGTTAGAGATCTGACATCTAGACCCGTCACACGCCACCCTACACGCCCAGAGCCAGGGGACCTGCAGCCAGGCTTAGAGAGGACTGAGGTTTCTGGGCCAGTCTGCCTGGTGGCACAGGAGAGCAGGGGTATCAGAATCCCTGCGGCGCTTGTGGACCCCCCCCCCCAAGGTGGCTGTCCCCACCTGGCGCCTCTGACTCAGCAGGGCCAGCAGGTAGGGCAGAGGTGTGTTGGTCCCCAGTACCAGGAGGCTGCACTTGGGGTGGCCTGCGGGGCATAAACCCTGGGCACCATCGTGCCACAGGCGTGCCCCCTGCTGGCGGAGGGGGACAGGTGCTGCCAGATCGGCGGTGAGACCCTTCCCTGCCCATCCCCCACCACCACCTCCACTCTGAAAGCACACATCAGATTTCATTCTAGAAAGCGGGCTTCCTGGGGCAGAGTGGCAGCCGTGCTCTGCTGGTACCATGGGACAGTACTTTATGCCGGTGTTTTTTAGGTTATTTGGAATTGCTGGGTGACCTTTTCATCCAGCAGGGGCTTGGTCGCCAGGGGTTAAGATTTTGAAAAGACTGTTGGTAACGGCGGATGGCCATCACACCCGTGTGTCCCTTGCACTTTCCAAGGAAACAGCAGTGAGTCGGAGGAAGACCACGGTGCGGGGAGCGTGCAGGGCCAGGCTGTCCCCAGCACGCACCGGGTGCCCGACGCCAGGCTCCAGCCCCTGCACACCAAGATAGATGTCATCAAGAAAGGGCACGCCAAGGACAGCCAGCGCTACAAGGTGGACTATGAGTCCCAGAGCACGGACACCCAGAACTTCTCCTCCGAGTCCAAGCAGGAGACGGAATACGTGAGCCTTCTCCTCTTGGGGGCAGTGGGCTGAGTATGGAGGGACCCTTCCCACTGTGGGATCTCATGGGGGTCCAGGTGGAAAGATGAGGGCAGGAGCGCCCTGAGACTGGCAGTGTTCTGTTCGCCTGGTCTCCCGGAGCCCTGGCCTGTGGTGACTTGCTCTGGGGACCTCACGGGAGACAGGGAGCCATGGTTGGTGTCATGGTGGGGCTGGCCCAGCAGGTCCTTCCACGGATGCATGGGACTATCTGAGGCCCCGCACTCCTAAGTAACTGTGCCCCACCCCCACCGCAGGGGCCATGCCGACGGGAGATGGAGGACACGCTAAACCGACTCAAGTTCTTAGACATGCTTAGCCCCAGAGGCATCCACATCCCCAACTGTGACAGGAAGGGCTTCTACAAGAAGAAGCAGGTAAGTGGCAACCTCACGAGGTTCCTTCCCCTGCTCCCACCATCCACACCTCCCCTGACCTGCAGAGCCACCGATCACCACCCCCAGAGGTCCCTGGCCTAACTAAAGAGCCAGAAAGCCTCCCCGAGATCCCCTGTTGGTCCCCGCTCGCCCATCCTTCCCAGGAGTCGTAGCACGACTAGGGGGTCATTACTTTAGGGCAGGGTAAGCATGTCTCAACACAGACTGCCCTGTGACGGCAGCTTCCACAGTTCCTGCCACGGTAGCTGCAGAATGAGCAAGGCCACGGGCCTCCGGGTCTCCATCAAACCTCTTGGCCATCAGCCATTAGACAGCAGCATGTCTGCTGCCAGCGTGTCCCCATCAGGCCCTTGCTCGGGAGAGGCGCGCTAAGAGCCCATCTGTGCGGCTCTGTAGGCGCCCTGAGACGGGTGCACCGGGCAGGGGAACCCTCTCACCCCCTCAGTCCGCAGCTATGCCTGCAGGGCGACGGGGGCCAGTGTCCACCTGAGACCTGAGGGGCACAGAACCGCCCAGCCCTGCTTCTCCAGAGTATCCCCTCCCCTACGTGCACGGCCTCCATGGGGGCCCTGCTGCACCCTTGACCCTGGGCGCCTTGCCCTTGGCCCGGGTTCACTCTGTGCTCCCCCGCAGTGCCGCCCCTCCAAGGGCAGGAAGCGAGGCTTCTGCTGGTGCGTGGACAAGTACGGGCAGCCGCTTCCCGGCTTCGACGCCCGGGGGAAAGGCGACATTCACTGCTACAGCATGGACAGCAAGTAGACGCTGCTCACCACATGCGCCGGGGGGGTGGGGGGCTGGGCCCCGGGGCCACAGCGGCGTATCTGGGGAAGTGGGAACAGACCCGCCCGAGGGTGCAGGGGGCCCCCGAACCACCTGCAGCGAGCAGCCCCAGGGAAACAGGGCCTGGGGTCTGGTTGTCTCAGAGGCACTTGGAGTCCCTTGGAAGACCTTGGACTTGGACCTGTGCACATTCACACCCATGCTCACAGGGAAGTCCGACAGCCAGCCTTCCCCGCACGGCTGCCACCGACTTATCCTCGGGGGCAGACTGTTTGAAACCACGAGGACTTGTGAAAGGAACGTGCTTCCCACTCACAAGTGTGGCTGGTTTTTTTCTGTAAAACGTAACAGATATTTTGATAGTCTGTGATTGATATCATTGTAATAAAGTTTATTTTCACTTAACACAAAAATGAGATTTTAAATGAGATTTATGACGTTGAGAGTTGCTGTGGTGTTTGGTACTGCTTTGTCCGTCCAAAAACGGGAGAGCCGTTGGGGAAAACAGAATAAAGGTGTTTCGCCTCAAGACAAATCTAAGTAAACAGAAGAAGTTGTTTGTTTTGTTTTGTTTTTTTTAAGATTTTATCTGTTAATTTGACAGAGAGGGACCACAAGCAGGGGGCGTGGGAGAGGGAGAAGTAGGCTCCCTGCTGAGCAGGGTGCCATCCCAGGACCCTGGGATCATGACCTGAGCCAGAGGCAGATGCTTAACCCACAGAGCCACCCAGGCACCCCAGAATTTTCATTTTTGGCTACAATATTTATTTCCCCACAAGCTGGAAAGAAAGAATTCAAGGTTCTGGGTGGCACTTGGGGACATGGCCTCTGTCAGGTGCTCCTTGGTGACAGTGTAAGGGGAGCCCCCACCCCCTGCAGCCAGGGTCTCAAGCCGAGGGTCCCCAGGCAGTTAAGCCTTTCGAGGTGGGGGAGTTATTTCAATATATTCCTTTTTCTGTTTGTTCACCTTAACGTGGAGCTCAGAAACGCCTTACTTTGCACAAAAGACTACAGGGTCACGATCACCATCTGGCCACAGCCTCGGTTTGTATTTCCTGTGGCAAACTGATTGCTCTTAACCAAATTTTAGAGATGGATGCCTGCAGCGCGTAGGGGTCTTTCAGAGGGTGCACTGGAGCATCGAACCCTTGGCTAGGTTTTTCTTTTTCCTGCAAACATTTTCCAGCGCTGCGGCCGGGCGCGCGGGCGTGTGCGCCCACGTAGCCCACCTCAGACCCAGTGGGTGTTGGTTCTGTAGAGAGCACGCCTCGCCCCCACCTGGTAAACGAGCACAGGCTGGGGGACAACGGGGAGCCCCGCACCCTGGTGTCTGGACATCCCAGTGCACCTGCTGCGGGGCTTACTTCGGGGGGCGGGGGAACAGCAGGACTCCACCTCCTCCGGGGGGCGGGGAACAGTAGGACTCCGCCTCCTCCGGGGGGCGGGGAACAGCAGGACTCCGCCTCCTCTGGGGGGCGGGGAACAGTAGGACTCCGCCCATCTCAGGCCGGGGAGTTAGAGCAGGGCTTTCGGATGACTGCAGACAAGAGCATTCTTCTGTTCCGCAATTCAAGAAGAGTTTTATTTTTTTGTCTTGCTCGTCACCTCCTCGGCACGATATAAAAGTAAAAATAGTTTCAGCGCCCAGCAAAGAGGGACGGCTTGTCGGGGACGCTGGAGGCAGCTGGAGAAGCCCGGGCCCCCTGCACTCGGACCCCCACTTCTGTTCCTAAGTCACACGCACGTGCAGAGACAACACATGCTCCGGGCGTGACACCCTCGTATCCGACCTAGTCCGGGTACGCTAGGACGTGTGTCAGACAACCCTGGACAAGATGCGAGCCACGCTGGAGAAGAGAAACATGGCCTTGACCGAGGCGCTCAGGCCAGGCATGGCTGCTGTCCTTGAGGCCGGGCCTCGGTCCCACGGGTGAGCCGGAGACACCTCAGGGTACGCACAGGGCACGCAGCCTTCCTGGAGAACACAAAGGGGTCTCGAGACATTCTGCCTACTGTGAGCTGGCCTTTATTGTTTTAATAAAGTTTTTTTGGGAAAAGACGTTTTTGAAAAGTTTGTCTTGCACTGTATTTATAGATAGTTCAGTTTTACCGTAAGGAAATCTCCATCCCCGTGTTAGTGACTGACTCCAGGTTTGCCGCACTAAGGAAATAATCCAGGAGAGAGGAAGGTGTTCTGAGCACACAGGACCGTCCACACCTGCTGGGAACCCACGGTTCTAGGAGGCCAACTGTGGGCTCATTCCCACCTCGGGAGGGCATGCCAGGTGGACAAGTGCCCCCCATGACTGTCTGGCCTTTGCTGCATTTAGGGGGTGTTCCCCAGGGACCTATCTTGTCACCACTCAGCTTTCAGAGCCAAGAAGGGCAGGCATGGAACACACGCCGGACGGCCTCTCCTGGGGCCCTTTCTTGCTCCCCTCACCCCCTGCTTGGAGGGCAGTGGACGAGGCAGGAGGAGAGGGAGACCCAGAGGCTGGGCAGGCTCCTGCCTTGGCCCTGGCGTAATTGTGTGGGTGCCTTCAAGAATCAATGACCAGCCTCCTTGCACAGAATGGCCTGTTCAGAGCCATAACTGACCCTTTAAAGAAGCATTTGAGATGGGTCCGCCCTGCAGAGTCATACCCTCTGGCATCGAGCTCCGTAGGTCTTCATAGAACAAACACAGAGGAACATGGGACAGGCCATGGTCCAAGGTCGGGTGGGGTCCATGCCTGTCAAGCACTAACCCAGAGGAGGGAGGGAGCCAGCAAGTAGACCAGGCCCTCAGGGCAGCAGGTGCCGGGGACCATGGGATGCTTGGGGTGCACGAGCTTGACGGGTGTCCTGGCATCCGGGACCCGAGTGCCGCAGGCCCTTAAAGCCCCCACTGGTGAGAGCAGCACAGAAATGAGCATGCCAGGGCGTGTGTGTCACAGGGCCCAGGGAACGCAGCTACTCCCGCAGCTCTCCGGGGTCCCTGCAGTCGAGCCAGCCAGACACACACGGTAGCATGACAGTTATGGTGCTGAGGACGGCGTCGTGGAAGGAGCTTCTCCGCCGTGGCAAGCTGTCCAGAGAGGCCTGGCTCATACAGCCAGACCCTGGGACCCAGCACTCCTCCAGACACGCGCCTGACAGTGGTGCTCCAGGCCTGCACCCAGCCCCAGGACATTTTCAACGGAAACACATGCCTTAGGACTGTGATGTCACCCACCCTGTTGTTGAGGTCAGCAATACGGGAAAATGCTCAATGTGGGTGAACATGAGAGCCGATGTGGTGATACTGTGTACACACGCCACGTGCCCACACACATGCACGCACACACGGGTGCACACACAGGCACAATCATGCACACGCACGCACTCACATGCGCGCACAGGCACACTCATGCACACACACATATACACAGGCATGCACACACACACTCAGACACACTCACATGCACACACAAGCACACAGAAGCAGTCATGCACACATGAACACAGGTGAGCACACATGCACACAGCTAAAAGGAAACACAGCATAGTGCCCGCCCTGGTTGTGCAATTGTAGATGCTGGCATCCTCACTGCACCTGCGCCGGGAGCCTCGGGTTAGGAAGGCGCGCTCTCTGCTGGCAGTGAGCGTTCACAGGAGGCCAGAACTCTGAGCAGCACAACTGAATCGAAAGGGAAACAAAGAAGCAGATCCTTTCCATTGGAAACAAAATCATAACTGTCCCTGCAGCACAGGCTTGGAGAGCGGAGCCAGGGTATCCCAAGGTATTGTATTACGAAGTAAGAGCTAGAAGCAGAAAGAGTAACAAAATGGCAAAGTTGGCATGAAGTTTCTGATGGTTGAAACCAAGAACACAGAGATGGGATGAACAGAAAGGGTAGAGCCAGAGGCTGAGTGAGTGAAGGTGAAGCTGACAGCTGGCCACCTGTCTTACAAGGAGGCAGGGACCAGAAATTGCAAAATAAAAGGAACAGTGGAGAGGAATAGAGGCTGAAAGCAGAGAGGCTGAGTCCACACCACAGATGTCCTGGCGAATATTTACAGAAATAAGAGAGAGAGATCTCATTGTAAGGGAAAAAAAAAAAAACAACACACAAACAACACGAAAGACTTTAGGTTGATGGGTTCTACCAAATGTAGAAGGGGACACAGTTCAGAAACACTGACAGAGGCGCCAGGATGGGTCAGTCGGTGAAGCATCAGGCTCTTGATTTCCGCTCAGGTCATGATCTCAGGGTCGTGGGATCGAGCCCCACATCAGGCTCCACGCTCAGCCCAGAGTCTACTTGAGATTCTCTCTCTACTACTCCCCCCACCCTCGCTCTCTAAAATAAATAAATAAAATCTTTTAAAATAAAAGAATTAAAAACACTGGCAGATACATGATGGTGAATTTGTAAAATATCAAAGCTTTGAGAGAGAAAGAGCAGGTCCCAGGTGTGGAAACAAGCGTGGAGTGGACTCCACAGGCTGTGACCATGACTCCGGACGCAGGAAGGACAAAGGAATAGCAGCCACTGGAGTTTTACAGTCAGTCACATTGCCTTTGAAGGCAAGGGCGTGAGAAATAGTTTCAGGTGCTGGGGACCCTGGGACATGCCGTCCCAGGGAAGCACACTGACGAGCATTTTTGAGGAAGACCTGGTGTGGGAGCCTACAGGTCCTGATGTTGAAGATAGAAGCTGGAGGGGGGCGAACGGAGTAACAAACCACGATGCCCTGAACAGGTCCCACAGTCAGCGCTCTGGAGTCGGTGATTCTGCAGTGGCACCAGCGCTGTCCCCCGCACCCCCCCAAGACAGCAGGCAGTGTCTGCAGAGGTTTCTGGCCTCATGCCTGGAGGGTCCCCTGGCATGGACAGGTGGACACCAGGGGTGCTGCTAGACTTCCCAAAACAGGACAACCCTGCCACAAGGAATTATCCCTCCCAAAACATCCCTCGTGTGGAGATTTAGGAACTCCTTGAAACCGATGTTAAGATTTGCAGGTTGAACAGACAGAAGCAGGTTCTTTTGCTGAAAATCAAGATGTATTTGGTTACAACAGACAAGGCTAAATGTTAGAGGGTAGAAAAGTGATATCAGAAAAAACTAACCAAAGTAAAAGAGAGCAGCTCGTACCATCAGAACAAATAGATTTTAAGCCAGACAGTGGTTAATTGGAGGTAGGGAAAGTCACTACAAGACAACAAGAGGTAAGTTAACCAGGAGTAGCTAGCTGTTCCAAACACCTGTGCCCCTAATAAGATATCTTTCAACGATCTTATTTGAAAATTAATACGATTACAGGAATTTTTGCCCTGTCATCATTACTGGTTGTTAAACAGACCAAAAAAAAAAAAAAGAAAAGAAAAGAAAAGAAAAGCAGCGGGGATTCAGGAGTTCTGGGACCTCCACACTAGCCCACTTAGCCGAACCAAGTTACATGGGGGAATTACAGGCGACACGTCCTTCTCAAGAACCTACAGAACAATGAAAACTTTATCACGTACCAGGTCATAAGAAAGCCTCAGAATCGAAAGATTAGATACCACATACATGATAGTTCATGACCATAACGTGACTACGCTGAGAATTAATGATGGGAATAATCTCCCTAGATCCCCACATTTTTGAAAATAAAAAAAGCACAGACATGAATAACTCAAGGTTGAAGGAGGAAGTAAGCATCTTGAAATTAAAACTCTGTGGGTCATGTTGATGACGATAACGAAGGCAAGCAAGGAGATCAAAAGAAATATACACCGGAAATACCTAGGTCAGGTAAAGAGGGGCTGAAAACCAGCTAAGAGACTACCTGTGGTGCTTAGAGCAAACTCAGGGACCACACAAGCAAAGAGGTTGTAAGGAGAGGAGTGGAAAGCCGTCTCCGAGAAGGCGTGAGCTCAACACAGCCAACGCTTCTTTGAAACACCGAACAGCTTCCCTCTCTCTCTCTGCCTGCCTCTCTGCCTCCTTGTGATCTCTGTCTGTCAAATAAATAAATAAAATCTTAAAAAAAAAAAATCTAAGGCAGACTTTAAAAAAAATCCCATATTTAAAAAAAAAAGGTGGGGGTGCACCTAGGTGGTTCGGTGGGTTAAGCCTCTGCCTTCGGCTCAGGTCATGATCTCAGGGTCCTGGGATTGAGCCCCGCATCCCCGCATCGGGCTCTCTGCTCCCTGGGAGCCTGCTTCCTCCTCTCTCTGTCTGCCTCTCTGCCTGCTTGTGATCTCTCTCTCTGTCAAAGAAAGAAAGAAAGAAAGAAAGAAAGAAAGAAAGAAAGAAAGAAAGAAACACCGAACAAAAGAGGCAAACACCTTTAAAAAGACTGTCAAGAATAAGCGGTCACAGCTAACATTATGAGAGAAAGGGGACATAGGAGATAAAGCAGAAACTCTACGGATTATCAGAAAACACTATCAAAACTGTGTACCATCGACTTTGAAAGACAAAATAAACCTAAAATTCCATAGAAGTTGTAATTTTGAAGAACAAATCAAAAGCCTGCAGATTCTTGTAATTGTGACAACAGTGGAAGGAATGTTTCGGATGTTCCCACCAAGAAAATGCCACGTCCAAAGCATCTCACGAGTCCTACGAAACGACTGAGGAACCGAGCATCCCAATCAACAAGGACTTTTTAAGAAGCTATAGAAGACCTCGATTCATCCTACAAGAGCAGTATAACCCCACAGCCAAAACCACACAGAAACGAAAAGGCAATATACCCACCTATGGTGCTCATTAATACAAAAATCCCAAGGATGTTGTTATTAAATCAAACCCCACCGTTCATATAAAAAGTGTTATGCCCTTTCCAACCTGAGTTCATCCCACGCCTACACAATAATTTAATGTTAGAGACTCTACAAACAGAGCAAACGTAACTAATCACGTGAGTCCTCAGCGCATTACTAAAAATAGGACAAATAATAAGAGAGCCAAACGCAGACCCATAGAGGGAGCGGGCTCTCAGCCGGGGTTGTGATGAATCCTCGCAGCTGATTAGAAGGTTTCAAAGTCATGAGGAGAGAGGCAGGCGGGAGCCCAAGGTCGGCCGGGGGTAGGACACAGGTGACTCCAAGTGTCACTGGTTCTCCAGGAAACTCCCACCTGGTCTTCCAGCTCCTGTGCCTTCTCCTGGAATCCAGCATAACCTCTGCCCCCCAGAAAATCTTTTTTTAACTGCTTTCTTGAGATAGACTCCCCATACCACACAATGGCCCCATTGAAAGTGTGCAAGTCCGTGGCTTTGAATGTCTTCACCGACATGGGGCATCGTCCTCGCTCAGGTTCAGAACATTTCTACCACCGAGTAAGAACCCCCGTACCCATTAGCTGTCCCCCGCCAGCCCGTTCCCAGCCCTAAGCCACCCCTCACTCCAGTCCATCTCGCGGCTTTCCCTAAGCTGGACCTTCACAGTGTCACGAGTGCAACATCGTTTATGACAGGGCTGGTTCACCGAGCAGACTCTTTTCAAGATCCCTCCATGTTGGAGAGTACATCAGTCCTTTTCACTGCCCGGTAGTCTTTTCGTGGGTGGGGACACGATACGGTGTTTATCCCTTCATCTACTGATGAGCGTTTGGACAGGTCCACCTTTTAGCCATTACAAACAATGCATCTAGAACATAACCTCGTGCACGAGCTTTTGCACAGACATACGTTTCACGCATCTTGGATATATCTCTAGAAGTGGAATTGCTGGGTCCTATGGTAAATCGGGACTGGAACCCCAAAGCTGCGTGAGAAGGGGGTGCATGAGAGGGATTTCAGAAACAGGAAGAGAACATTCAGTCCACGTCCATGGCAGCCACCACCTTCCCGGGGCGGGGGGCGGGGAGGGGGGGCAGGGGGCATTTATTCTCACTACGTCTGTACCGAGCAGGTGGGTCGGACGACACAGCCAGCTCGACAGGGACTCCCAGCCCCGCGGCCATGTCCCGCTCCAGTCCCGGCCTCCCCATCTGACTCTCCCTGTGCGTTTACACAGACTCGGATCTGGGGCTGCGGAGGGAGCCCTTCTTCAGCCTCCTGTTAAGTCACTTGAAAAAAATGCAACTGCTACGCATTTCAGGTTTGCGTTCTCCAGGCTTTATTTCCCCCTGCTCTTTAGAACCAGAAACAGGGAGCTTCAAGAAGCTACAAATCAAGTATTTACACCCGGTGTGATGCGACAGGTTTCATGATTTACAGAGAAACACAGCACACAGGCTGTGTCGGAAAAATACATGTACAGTGAATAAATAAACTACAGATTTACGTGTCCACCAGCAGGCGGCGTATAAAAGTGGTTCCCACACATATACATATATATAGATAAGTGTGTATGATTTCTAGACTATAAATACGCTATGTACTTAAATATTTCCTGTGAAGGGACAGAGGAGAGGACATGTGCTCTCAGCTGTGCACGGCAAAATACTGATTGCAGTTGGGGTCGCCTCTGACCTCCACAGACCCCGGGATCCTCTCCCCGCTCCAGGGGTAGACACACCAGCAGAGTCCCCGCTGGCCATCCGTGGCGGTCCGGCACTGCAGAGGCAAGACAGAGCGCAAGGTCAGGAGCAGCCCCAGGGAAGCTGGAGGAGGCTAAGCTCGGAGCCAGTGACCTTGGCCGGGAAGGGCACGCCCAACATGCCAGCCCGCCGTTCTCCCCACAAAATAGAGACTAGGGCCAAGTGTCCAGTTGATGAGGACATCGTGCATGTGTTAAATGGCCTCGTGTGGGCACAGCTGTCCGGCTTGTGGCCCCGACAGCAGGGAGGGAGCACGTCCCGTGTGTGGCCGCCATCACCTCGGACTCCCAGGCAGACTCCTCCTCAGAAAACCACGGCCTCTACCTGTCCCCCTCCCCTGGCTATACACATCCCCAGACCCCACGTTTCACTTAGTCCTAAAGAACGCCTCAAAATTAAGTGTTTGGTTTGGTTTCGGTCTCGCTCATTATCCGGCAGGCTGGAAGCACTGCTGTGTTCCTCTGAGCGGACCGTTTGCTTCCGTGGGGGGAGGGCACTACAGATGTCCAAGGAGACGCTCACTTTCCTAAGACAGCCCACCCCTTCCTCTGGTGGGACAGACGGGAAACAGCTGGAGCATGAGGGACCGACCACCCACCCACCTGCTCCGGCTTGCCGAGCAGCAAGGTCACACTAGAACCCAGAGCCCTGGCCGAGCTCGGGGTGGGTCCCCTGCTGGCCGTGACCACCAAGCTGGTCTTCAGGCTCCCAGGGGCTGCCAGTCCGTGGCCCGGGAGGGGTGGCTCTTACTTAATATGGTCAGCTGGGGGCTTTATGGTGCATATTTGGGACTGGATGCCCTGTTGGAGGCAAGGGTGGCCTTGCAGGGATGGGCCACCAGGAGCCGTCCCCATGAGGATGCCCAGGGCAGGGTACACACCTGTCTGCTGTGATAGAACCCGTTCTTGTTGCAGTTGGGCAGGTAGAAATTGTTAAGATGTCTGGGTGACTGGTGCTCTTCGGCCAGTTGGGCCAGTATCCTGTGGAGCTCTCGCCGGCAAGGCTCCTGGAAGAGCATTTGACATTGAGATGAATGACAAGGATAAGTGAACTGTCCACCTGAACAGGACAGGCAGGAGAGGTTCCATGGGGCGCTGGGGGCGGGTCAGACCTGCCCGGGAGGTGGGGAGGGAGTTAGTCTGTGGGACCTGTTGAGATGCGTGGGGCACACCTACTCTCCCCGAACGTTGGCCGAACACCTACAGGGAGACCCGTGCTCCCTATGCCCCGGGTGCTCCCCTCTGCCTCTGCCCTGTGGGGACTCCGCCCCGGCCTGACCGCAAGGAGGACCCAGCCCTTCTAGCAGCAGAGACTACGACTGTGAATCCCTTTCCTCTATGCCATTAGGTCACAGAAGCCAGATGAAGCAAGGATGAAGGCATCCATCCGGCTACTTGGAGATGAGAATGAACTTTTCCCCATCGGGCACCACGTGCAGACAAAACCCTGAAGTGTCCGGGAAACGGGTCAGACGCCCACTGTTCCGGGGGCTCATGCTTGGGGGGATCATTTTCTCTCTTTTTCTTCACACAGTGCCCATCTCCGCAACTTTGATTCTCGGTCGCCCTCAAGTGGTAGGATTAAAAAGAGTGGTCGATCCGCACGAGACCCCGGAGTCAGCAGTTACTGGGGACAAGGTCTCAGCGTGAGGAGACGACATAGTTCTCAAGATGGATGGCAGCAATGCTTGCAGAATTAGTGCCACAGAACTACACTGTGAAACAGTTCAAGTCATAAATGTCGCGTTATGCAGATGTGAGCACAATTTTGAGAAAGGGGGGAGCAGGGGGCCTGGGGGAGCTTTGGGGTGGGCAGACAGACACGTGTCTGAAGCCACACTGTAGCGGAGCTGGCTTTCCACCCAACAGGCTCCCCTCTTCAAAGTCCCTGTGGGAAAAGCTGCTCAAGGCAGATGTGGAAAAGGTCTATCAGGCCTCGGGGAGGAAGGCGTTCGCTCCCACGCCTTCAGGACTCGGGGAAGCCCACCGGGTCTGCTTGGCGCCTGCCCTGGGGCCTCACCTTCAACTTGTCAGAGTCTGCGTCCGAGGCATACCCAGACCTCATGGTCTTGTAGTTACTGACTGCGTTCCAGAGGATGGGCACGTCCTCCTCAGACGGGGCCATCAGATGGAAATTCTCCAGGAGCTGCTCCTGGGTGATCTCAGAGCTCTCCGACGACTCCTTGGCATCTGAAAAACACAGCATGGCAGACCCCGTGAGCCCTCCCCGAGCTTCTGCACCTGACCCCTGAGAGCGGCTTCCTCTCCTGAGAATCCAGACGGGGATAGAAGGGTGGTCCTGTGGACCCTGGGTTATGCCCACTTGACCTTCAACAGAGCTTCCAACAGTTTCCGGGAATCAAGTGACCCAATAGCAATTTTGCAAGCTGGGGGGGGGGGGGGGGCGGGTGGGTACCCTGTGTGTTTGCTTCTAAAGTAGCAGGAGAGTGAAGCCACTCGCACGTATGTTTGGATTTGGTGTGCGGACAGAGTCACAGAGAGCAGGCTTTCCTGAGGGGGGTCCCAGGGATCCAACTCCTTTAAGGACCACTGAAGATGACCGCATTTTACTGACTCTGAAGACAGAGAACCAGTAGG
>PISX010000853.1:47367-232141 GCA_004024625.1 Mellivora capensis | reverse complement strand
GTTCCACCCTAAGTCTGTCGGGTTTTGGTTCAGGGAGAATGATGCAAAGCTTATCTTTTCTTCCTAGTGATTCAAGGGCAATAGTCCTGGCCAGCCAGCTCACCTCTAGGAGATGTTGACACTGTCTCATTGACTGGAAACTTGGCCGTTTTGCCTTTTCTCGAAAACTCAGATCTCCCTTTTAAAATCCGATGAGGAGTCCTGTCTGTAAGCACACGAACCATTTCAAGAAAAACAAAACAAGATTATAAGATCCATGTTGCAGGTTTTATTCCCTGGCTTGGGACCCAGGGACCATCTGAACAATACATCCTTCTTCTGGGCATTCCTTTGTCCCTGTTGGTGTAAGCCGAGAATCCTAACAAAAGCAGACTGGGAATTCAAAGAAGGACATGACACAGCTTTGAAAATCTCATCTTCCATGGTAGTACAGGAGTTAAAGCTTGAATTTCTTTTTTTTCCCACTGTCTGTATCAAATTTGGCCCGTGATTCCTTTGTATGGCATGAAAAGCAACGGGCTGGGTGTGAGTCTCCTCTCTCTTCCTTTCTCACTTGTAAAATATGCCTGGCAAAGACCCCATACTCCCCTCCCCCAGCTCTAATCCATTTTGCCCTCCTGTTCAGCTGACTAAGACTCCAAATGTAAAAAGCATTCCTTCCCAATTGCTAGAAGGGCCTTGGCATCAGTAGAAAATATTCGGTACATATGTAGACTCTAAATAACACATTTGGCCTTTCCCTATACTTAGCAGGTTTCATAGCAATCTCTTTAGAGACCCTTTAGAAACTTAACAAAATAAGTAATAGCAATTTTTTTTTTAGCGCCCATTAGCAATTCTCAAGTCATTGACGAAGCAACAAAACACACGTCTCTGTTCACAGGTTTTCCATTGCATCAGGTGTTAAAAGCCAAACATGGAAGCCCTTGAAATTCCATTCAAGTTATATTCATTTATTTTTTTAAAAAGTAGAAGAAGATGAAGAAGAAGAAGGAGAAAAACCGACCGCCTTTGGAAGTGCGTCTCTATAGACATCATTGAAGTGAGGATATGTAAAATATACATTTTACGTAACTGAAGATTAATGGTTAACTATTCAGGTACAGAGCTCTTCCAGCAGGAGCTAATGCATGCTGCAAAAACACAACACAGCAGCTGTGTTAACTGCCAAGTCACTCTGTAGAAAATAAATATAATAGAGAGATGCTGCCCAATTTACAAAACATCAGCTTCAGTCCATCTGAGCATATCAGTGCAACCAACAGTTAAAAATGCATTCGACTAACCAGGCTTAAGACAAGAAGGCTGGGTGGCATTTCCGAGTGCCTAATATTGATATCCAATATCTAATAAGATACAAGCGTACTTTAATCATGTGCCTGCTTGGTTGACAAGCAATCTCAAATGTGGCTTTTTATGTTTGGTTTATAACAACTAATACAAGAGAAAAGCTTTAAGAACATTTAAATGAATGCATTTTGATGCCTACTCGATGACATCAGGGTGCCTTTATAGACAACCAGAAATGAAAAATAATAAACACAGTGATCTTGCTATTTTTGTTTAAAAGTCAGTTTAGCATCGGGTTACTGGAGTCAGCAAGTAAAAACCCAGGGGCCGTAGTTAAAGTTGGCATTCAGGGGGGAAAAAAAGCAAATAATTTTTTTTTTGTTTATTATAAGTATGTCCCATGCACTGTTGGGGAAGGCATACCTACACTAAGAATTTGCTCGTTGTTTCTCTGAAATCCAGCTTTAACAGAGTGTGCTATATTTTATCTGGCAATCCTTGTCTATCATCATCGCCACACTATGGTTTGCTATGAAAAGCATGCAAAGCTGGATCCTATTTCCAGGGTCAAGAACAAGTGCTAGAGATTCTGAGCTCATTCCATCTGCCAACTTTAAAACACTGGCACGTCAACAAGACCAGGAAAGCTTCCTTAACAGAAGTAGAATGAATGCATTTCCAATTAGTCATTTCAGTTTCTTACAGTGAGAGAGGGACCTTACCCACTTGAGCTGAAGTTAAGAGGTGACAAATAAGGAAAAAAAAAATCTGGGACAAGCAGAAGGGGAAAGAATATTTATCAGGAGGTAACAGAATTAGGAACAAGTAAGAGTAGAGTAAGACTTTCTAAAAGGAAAAAAAATATTTAGGATAATCATATTCCTAGAACTCAAGAAACAGAGAGAGAATGAAAAAGAGGACATAAAAAAATGTATATATTTTTCCCCTAGCGAAGCAGCTTTTATTTTATTTTTTTTTAATTTTTAAGTTTTTGACTCTAAGGAAGTTAGACATTTTGTCTTTGAAAATTTCCCGAGACATCATACCTGCTTTCCAAACCTCTGTCCAGTAGTTGGTCTAACATCTCGCTGATGGAGAAGGCCTGTTTTCTTTTATTCTTTGGCTCATTCACGCCTCCAGGTGCTTCCTGCTCCTCTGACATGTACCATGAGCTTTCCACAGACCTTCAGCTTTGGCTCCGATGGCATTGACCATGCCCCTGTGAGAGGCTGTCTGACTGTGTAAATTTCATGCTCGCCGACTCTCTCTCGGCATTTTTCAGGGTCTTCTGCAAGGACCTGGGTCTGGTGTGAAATGCAGACTCCTGGGCTCCTGCCGTTGTCTCCCTACTGAGATTCTGCCTTCCGATGTGCTTTCCAGGTGACTTTAAGCCCAATACCGGTGGAGAGCACGGGGGTGCCCTTTGGATGGAGAAGGTACAAACAGTGGGGTGGCTTTTGTTTATACTTGGGTTTGGGTTTCTGTACTTGGGAAGAGGCAGGGCTAGCAAAAAACCTTTATTTATACAAATAGGAGAACGTTGAGTCTTATGCTGGTGATAGTAGGACAATTCATGAATATTGCTTTATATGGATTGGATTCTTTCGTAACACATTGGGAGAATTTCCAAGAGCCAACTACTGAAAAGACATTATAAGCAATGACAAAATAATCTGAGTTTTTAAAAGGGTAAATTCATCCAAATATGAGAAAAAGAACACAAATCAAATTAAATCTTGTAATTCATACAGTGACATGGAAGAAGATTATATTTTTTGGCCCAAGTTTGCACAAGGCTAAGCTTAACCTTTGTGTTTTATGTATAGGAATTTTACTCTTGCTTTTCCCGACTTACAGACGAAGAGTTGGCCCAGTTTTGAACAGGGCGATATTTTTATTTGTTTGCTTTTAGTGAGCATGTGAAAGTGAGCAAATCACTCTGATGGGCTTTCTCTTAGTAGGAAGGAGCCGTCTGATGCAAAGCTGTTCCGAATCAGGAACGTAGTACTTGGAGGAAGCGGAAAAGGAATCCATGAGATAGAGAACGTGGAATTACTCTAGGGGGTATGTAAGGAAACACTTGGTGCTCAACGTTAAGAAAGCAAAGAGCAAAATATTCCGTGTGTTTTGGACTCAGTATGACCTTTAAAAGATCATTCATCTCTTTCATCACCAAATACTTCCAGGAAGTGGGTCTCAAAGTGTGTCCTGACAGCTAGGGTCTCTCTAGGGGGTCCTAGGGATATAAGCCTGAGATTGAAGCAGCCGCTCTTACCCATCCCTAACCTGATCCAGCCTCAGTGCTCCCCGGTGAACAGAGGCTCCCGGCCTGAAGAGCCCTCTGCTGGAGGGAGGGTGTGCCTGCCGTGGTCGTTCCTGGGGTCCTGCAGGCACTCCTTCTGGGTCCCGCTCCTCCCCCAAAGGGCGACTAACCCTGGGAGCTCAGGCTATCCGCTTACTTTCTGCGTGCCCAAATGTCCTCATCCGCATTAACAAAATGGGGGTGCTTCTGGTAACTGAGTTCATTAACAAGTTAGTCATGAGGACTGAACAAGTTAACACCCCGAAAGAAATGAGAACCGTTCCTTCTACCTAGTAATAAACTTTCACTCTTGCCTCTCTCTGTACTTTAATTTGGTGCAGACTTTATTCAGGGGAAAGTTTATCTTCCCTTTAAAAAGTCTTTGGAAGGACTAATGCCTTAAAATGTTCTTTCATAGTCTATGAGCATGTTTTTGGCCTCTTGCCCTTTGACCAGAAGCCAAGTCCCTCCCCCTTTCACCCATTAGCCCTGAAAGCCGAGAGTTAAGGGTTCCTTCCCTTTCTTTCCCCAGATCTGAATTCAGGGGTGTGGGCGAGGGGTTCATGCTATAAGGATGATTTATGTCATTGCAGTCCAGAAACCATTTCGTTATAATCTTTTGTTTTTCTCTTGCTAACTTTCTAAAGGGAGAAACATTTTACTAATTATCTAAGCATTGGAAACCCTTTGGAGGTCCACTCTGCACAAATGCTATTATTATCACCCACATTTGGTGATGCCCTTGGGGATTAGAAGTGTTATGTACATGTTTACCCATTATTACGATGTGGCCCAGGATCCCCAGGGAGACAATAATACAGCCCAGGAAGAAGCATGAAGCCCCAAAGAGGCAATGGTTTGGGTAAAAGGCATAAACTTCTTTTAATTTTAGTATAAAGAGGATTGTACTTCTGAAGAGAGTCATTTCCAGCCATTAAGGAAAGTATATTTGTAGAAGAACAAGTATATGTTGGCTGAGCGTTTGCTGCATATTTTAAGGATGGAGTCCTTGGAGAAAAGGGGGATGGGAAACAGATTTAAAATGCTGTGAGGGGCATTTGGAGTTGACTGGAAGAACTCCCTGATAATAAAAGCAGCCTGCTTTCAATAGCTGTCACCACATCTTTCCCTGTGGAGACTCCGGAAAGGAGAGAAATCTTCTTTCTTGGTAGGTTCTGCCTAAAAGCAAGAGACAGGAACCCTTCCTCCTGGCTGATGATTTTAAGGAGTAAGGTCATCACAAAATTTGAATCATATCATGTTCCCTTTAAATCTACTTTTCCTGGGGTTGCTGGGGAACTCTACAGGTTAGGCATCTGACTCTTGGTTTTAGCTCAGGTTATGATCTCAGGATCCTGGGATGGAGCCCCCCTCCCTCTGGCTCAGGGTGGAATTTCTGTCTCCTTCTGCCCCTCCCCCCGCTAAAATAAGTAAATCTTCATTCTTCCTTGCTGGGCAAGTCCCTCCTTGGTGCAAGTGTCTTCTTAACACCCCCTAACATGGGCTAAACTCTCTTTTCAACCAAGGGGGGGGGGGAAGAGCCCTACATCATCAGTGCCTTTAGCTGGTTTATGTGTCTGGGTCCATTGTTTTATTAGCCCGGTGAAGTTGATTTTCCATTTATGGTAATGACCCTGAAAATTCCTTTTATTTATTTATTTTTAACATTTTATTTATCTGAAAATTCCTTTTAAAATAAGTAAGAAAAAGAGAAATGTGATGGACAGAGAGAGGATATCAAGTAAAGCTCACGTGACCCGCAGCTATGAGGGGAATCTTGGTGACCTGAGACACTTTCTGCCTGGAGCCCACTGTACTGCATGATTTCAAGGTCTTTAATCTCCAGAGTCCTGTCAGGACAGGAGAAGAACTTCAGCTGCAGATTCTCAGCTAGAACGGGGTGAAAGCAGAAAGCCATGCTTAAGAGGCAGTGCTTTATGAAAATAAGGAATCTGGACACTCACAAAGGAACCACATCAACAGAGAGGAAAACGGGAGATGCTAGAGGAAAATAATCTTGTTCTTGATACATACATACATATATATTTATTTTTTTTCTAACATCTGCTATGCACAGTTTCAAATGATCATTGAAAAGATGTTCAGCTTTAAAGAAAGGACAAAAGATGCACAAATTGAGGGAGAAAAGCACACACCCTTTTCGCTCCATGTTCAGAGAGACTCTCCATCCTCTCCTTCATGCTATTTACAAACACAAGAAAGGAGAAGGTAAAAAACAAAAAACAAAAAAAAAAAAACCCGATGTAGCAGAGTCACTGCCAGCAAACACACAGTAAATTCGAGCTTGTTAACAGCTCGATTCCAAATTATTGTTTAAAAAAACAAATCCTAGCAGTCATGTAGTTCCAGCCTCTGAGGGAAGCTCTGAGACGGATGCTTGTGTCCCAGAACCCAAGGCGCGCACACTCACTCACACACACACACACACACACTCACTCGAGGAAGAAGGAAACTAACCAGTCTTCTGACAGGAATGTGAAAGCAAAAATCTGCGAGGCAGGAGGAGTGCCCCAGAGGAGGCGGCTGCCTGCAGCTCGCCGTAATCTGTAAATGATTGCTGGTGAAGTCTGGAGGCTTCGGGCTTGATCTGTGTTTGTTCCAAAAGAAAGCCAAGGAGGACGGTATTAATAAAGAGAGATTTAACCGAGAGCTGTGCTTGGAATAAAGTGGGCTACAAAAAGGTCAAATTTGATCAGTCGGAGCAGATTACAGGGGCTTGAGAAGGTGGTGCGGAGAACTGAGCCGGGCCTGGGAGGGACCAGCGCGGGGTGGCCGTGGGGGTGGAGAGCGGCCGGGACGCGCCAGCGCTCGCCGGCCGGGGCGGTGCGCAGAGCCGGAGCCCCCCGCCGCGCGCCCGGCTGCCCCTCGCCCCGCTCCCCGCCCCGGGCCTGCGCTCGCCTCCCGCCCCTAGACCATGGTGTCCCTAATCTCCGACTCGGAGCCACTCAGAGACTGGAAAGTTTGAAGGTAGGCCTGCTTTTCTTTCTCTCCCCGGCCGTCCCGGCTCGCCGCCCAGTGCGTCCGCGCCCGCGGGGCGCCCGTGCGCTCCGAGCCGTCCGCGCGGGGCCGGCGGCGGGACGGGCTGTGCCCCGTGCGCCCAGCCGCGGGCGCCCCGCAGGCGCGGGGAGGCCTCGTCCGCAGGGCGGGGTGCGGGCGTCGGGGCGGGGCCCAGGCTCGCGAAGTTGGGGGGCCGCCCCGGCTCCCACGCGGACCCCGAGCCCACGCTCGCGCCTGCGTCCCCGCTACGGGGACTCCTTCCAGAAAACGGTGTTCCTGCTCCTCCTGCGGGAGTCTGGGGAGACTTGGGTTCCTTCCTCCTCTCACCGGCCCTCTTCCTCTTGCCGGGGTGTAACTTGGCAGAGCCAGACCTACGAAAGGCTCAGCAGACCCTAAAACTGAATGAGTAGAATTGATGAGCTGAGGTCTTCTCGGACTGACCCTAAAAAGGTGAACTCCGACCTCTGCATCTCTCAGAGGCCCAGGAGAATGAGAATACGAGGACAGCACAGGGGCGGAGTTCATGCATCACCCCAGCTTGGGTCTGAGTTGACCCCTTGGTAGGATTCATGCTGAATCCCAGGTTTCACTAAACACCAAATGCTGTTTCCCAGAAAACAAAACAAAACAAAAACAAAAAAACCATTTGGTCAATTTTTGAAATAGGAAAGTTAAAGAGGGATTTTTAGCAAAAGTCGTTCTACATGATGTCATGCTGTCCCAAATGCCTACCCCCCCCCCCCCAAAACATGGCTCCATTGGAACTAAACCAAGACCCAAAGAAGGAAGAGAAGTGTGTACCTTCCTGGGACCTCTTTTTCCTGACATTTATCTTGTATTAATTAGCTATTACTTATTTGCCTCTTAGGAGTGCTCCCTCAGTGTTTGTCTCATTTTATTATTTTTAAAAGCAACAACACACCGGAAAAGAGCAAATACAAGAAAAAATGGCCAATCTGCATTTTATTTTCCTTATTTAAGATTCGTACATCTTGTTTTCGAGAACTTCACGCTATATAGGTACATCATATAGTCCGTGCCATTTTAAAATCTGCTTTCTCCAGTTAACTATCAAACGTATTTCCATGTTTCTGCCTACTCTTCGTAACCATAATTTCAGTAACTAAGGCACCATGATTTTGATATACCTCATTTTACTAAATTACTTACTTTTTCAGTTGAAGATTTAGATTGTTTCCAGTCCTTGATTTGTATGAACAACAACATAATGAACATCTTTGTGCTGATAGCTCAGTATATATATGTAAATGTGTGTGTGTGTGTGTGTGTGTGTGTGAGTTAAGTAGTCTTTTCAACTCATTTATTTATTTGGAAACAACTCTTTTGAAAAGGGAGCCTTAAACTATTAGTGATATGTTAGTAGTATTTAACTTTTTTGAAAAGCAAGAAAAGGGCAGGGTGTTTTTTATTTTCTTACTAAAGGACAACATATTGAGATGTAGTATTTGTTGTTCATGTACCTGTCAAGTATTTAGATTCCCTAAAGGACTTCTGACTGAGTAGGGTACAACTCTCTCCTGAGCTAGCAGCCCATTGGTAGTGATGCACTGTTCTGGGTGCTAAAAAAGATTACAAAGGTTCTTATCACGCGGGTGGTGGCTGCAAGAAGTCCATTGTTCGGAGGCAGGTGAGACCAGGTAAAATGCTGCAGGAAAGGTATAAGGGATCACTGGGGTTCCAGAGGAGGCAGATTGTCCATTCGGAACATCAGTAAAGGGTTCCCGAAGTAGGTGACATTTTAGAAAGGTTACTGAAGGATCTGCGCATATAGCTTTTTGCTTTCATTAAATGTTCCCAGGATTTCTAGATGAAAGGGCATGAACGTTTTTACAGGTTTGTCTATGATACTTTCTTCTGTTTGTAGGTTTAAAATAATTTTAATGGAGAGATGGCAAAGTACCTCTGTAAATGTTCTTTTGATGTAGCTATTAAAATAAATTTTATTGTCCTTTTTCTTTAACTGGATTGGTAATCTACTTTTAAAGTTGAAATATGTCTTAAGAGTGCTTTTAAAAACATTGTTTTGGATGAATAACTTATTAACATTATTGCACAAGTGGATAAGGTGAACCCTATCTCAGGAATGTGTGTGACCACGGTTACAAATTGTGGCAATGCAGCCCTCCAAAGTCCTTTTTAATAATATTCCGGGTCTTAACCCATTAAAAACTCCGTGATAATGTTTTCTTTCCCCTCAATGTGTGCCTAACATACTGAACTTGATTTTATGCCCAGAATGAGTAGAGTTTCACAAACTTAGACCGGCAAGGCCTGAGAAAGGGCATCATTTTTACACTGACCTCTTTGGGTATCCCAAGTTCATTCTGTCCACACCTCCTCTTGGCAAGCATTATTCCATCAGCTTTTAACTGTGTTAATCCTTTCCTGGGGTAAGGAATTATAAAGGGACTATATGGATTGTTTATGGATCGCATTTTAAATTCCATAGTTGTGTACAATGAGGCATCCTTTTGGCTAATTTCTGATTCATTGAGCGGTTTGCTGGCCAACAGTAAGTGGCTGTCTAGCATATGTGGGAGGAGCAAAGATATAACATGACCTTATAAATGGGATAATCTAGCAGGAGAATGAAGAGGTGTATGCTAACG
The DNA here is from genome assembly GCA_004024625.1 of Mellivora capensis. Classification (NCBI taxonomy): domain Eukaryota; kingdom Metazoa; phylum Chordata; class Mammalia; order Carnivora; family Mustelidae; genus Mellivora; species Mellivora capensis. The sequence continues at coordinate 222,901 of PISX010000853.1, read as the reverse complement.
CCGTACAGGGTTGTGCATGATAGGAGTTTTCAGTGGAATGCTTGAGAAATCCAAATGTGAGAGCGCCCGTTACAGTACAGAGAGGGAGCACCATTGCCGTCCTTGTCCGACTAACAGATGAGCAGAATGCTTGGTATGTGCTAGGGGACAGGCTTTCAGACTCGCGTAATCTGGAGTATTTTCAGGTGTTTGCTCCAGGCCATGTACCTAGAGTTCTGCCATACCTCTTGCTCCCGGAAAGCGATCGCAATGCATGATTTTTAAGTCTGCTTACATCGCATTTCAGTGTTTCAACATAAGACCTGGTGGTGGGCCCCCCCAAGTTCGGTCATAAACCTTTCTCAAGAACTGCATATTTGATGTCCTTCCATCTTTGGTCCTTTTTGTCAAATGGAAAAATCAAGGTTGGGAAGGGTGCTGTTGGCTGTTCTAGATAGTATCTACTTCAAAAGGCATCACTTCCACCAAAACACATGCCAATCATTTTCAACAGGAAGATTCCCTCCTTGACCATCAAGAATGCATAAACACAGAAGTGTCACTCAGAGAATCAAAATCCTCTAAATCAAGAAAAAATATTCACAGCACACGGAGGAGGAAAAAAGAAGTGACAATGAAAGGAACAAGCCTGGCCATATGATTGATATGAGATTTAATAATCACTGATACTTTTTTTTTAAGATTTTATTTATTTATCTGACAGAGATCACAAGTAGGCAGAGAGGCAGGCAGAGAGAGAGGAGGAAGCAGGCTCCCTGCTGAGCAGAGAGCCGGATGCATGCGGGGCTGGATCCCAAGACCCTGAGATCATGACCTGAGCCAAAGGCAGAGGCTTAGCCCTCTGAGCCACCCAGGCACCCCTCACTGATATTTCTTGAGGGAAAAACGTGGACAGTTGAGGGGAATTAACTGGGAGGAGCTTCTAATACCCGGGCTCTCCCTGTGGCCCGGCCCAGCCCCTGTGTCACTTCTGTGGAAGAGTCTAGAATATACCAAATCTGGTTTAACTCTCCCATTTAGAGATGAGGGAGTTGAGCCCAGAAGATGAGGTGATAAATGAGGTCAAAGAACTCATACATTGGAACAAGTTGTCTCCACTCCCCTATCTTCTGAGGGGCACTTTCACTTCCATTTCCCCATTCCTCCTCCCCCGATTTAAGACACTCAGCCCAGACCAGAGCTCAGAGCTCCCAGACATCTCCTTAGCATAGCCAGCTGTATGTCCCAAAGATGACTCAAGGTTGCAAACTGTGCCTATAATCTCCTGCAAGACCTGGCTCTTTTCCGGTACTCACAGGCTTATGAATCACACAGCTATCCAGCCAGGTACTCAAATCAGAAAGCTACGCATCCTCGCAATCCCTCATTTCCCCTCTTAATTACATCCTCAGGATCCCCGGCTCCTGTTGATTTCAACTCCCAGACACTGACTCTCCACTTTCCTCCATGTTCCTTGCTGTGGTTTTGTTGTCCTCAGCACCCCACACTACCTCCCAACACGTTTCTCTGCTTCCATTCATGCTCTTGTAGTCTGTTTTCCACAGGAGAGGAATGAGAACACTTCGAAAGCCATAAATCAGATCATGTAACTTTGCTATTTAAAAGCTTCCCTTTTACTCGTCAAATAAAAGCCAGTGTCCTCATCCTGACCTACAAGACCGCGTCTGACCTAGCCCTCCACTACCTCTCCAGCCCACCTCCTCCCTCCTTCCCACAGCTCATCTTCCTCCAACCTCTCCGGTCTGCTTTCTCTGCCTCAGACAAGCCAAGCTTAATTTGGCCTTAGGATATTTGCATCAGCAGCTCTTTTTCCTGGCCTGGAAATCTTCTCCTTAGCTGTTTGCAGGGACAGAGGCTGCTTGTCATGAAAGTCTTGGCTGAAGTGCCTCCTCCTCCAAGAAGCCTTCTCTGACCACCCTAATTTAAAGTTGCCCGAAGTCACTTGCTAGCATTTCTCCCTGATAGACTGAACTATATACAATTGCCATATTTAGCCATTTGGGGCCGATAAAAATCTTAATTTCATATAGTTCAACTAATATTCTCTTGGTAGCACTTACCAATACCTGCTATTTCCATATGTATTTACTCGTTCCCTCTCTTCCCCCATTAGGATATGTGGTTTGTGTGATAACTGGAGTGCACCAGTGCCCGAGATATTCCCTGACACATAACAGATAACGATGAGTTAATGAAGAAAGAATGAAGTGGTCAGTGCTTGTCTCCCCCTCATCAGTTTTACACTCCGTGGGGCCAGAGGCTTTATGTCTTTTGTTCACACCCAAATGCCAGTATTTATCACAGTGGTGGAGCTGTGTGATGTGGAATGAATGAATGACTCCTGACTCCCGGTTGAATAATTTCATTCCCAAGTTCTCATTCCTGCTGTAATCCACAAAGTGAGTGGATTTGATAACATGGAACGTTTTTAAATTCTCTGGGAATCAAATAGGAACCTATTATTCAAGCAGAATTTATTCTTTCTATGCAAGAGAATGATCTAGAACAGGGATTGGCAAAGAGAGTAAATACTTCAGGCTTGGGGGCCACACAACCTCTGCTGTAACCACTCAACTCTATCAAGGTAGCAGTGAAAGTAGCCCTAGGCGATATGCAAATGACTGAGCTCAGCTGTGATGAATAAAACTTTATTTACAAAAACAGGCAGTGGCCTGGATTTGGCCCATTGGCCAAAGTCCACCTCTCATTTATTATCTAGGCTAATGCTTTGACTCACAAGAAAGTAGAAGTGGTCTTGACAGATGTTTTCAAATCTCGTACGACAAAGTGCGTATTATAAACTTGCCTCATTATTGGGGGGAAAATTTAAAGAGGCTTAGTGATATTTCAAAGGTCAGAGATGTCTTAGGTCACAAGGATGTGACCTCACAAAGATGCGATTATAGTCTGGAGGAAGTTTATGGGTTATCATATCCCTTAAATGTTTGGATGAGTCGTTAACAGTATAACAAGATACACTTTTGCCTTTTCCCCTACGGAGTGTGTGAGAAACTCCCATTAATGAGAACAGCACATGTTGATGGAAAAAATAGCCCAGATCCTGACATGTTTTAAGTAACTGCTTGGCCTCGTTCCTTTTTTTCTCATTGCTTTTGCTCTAGTTCATTTAGGAGACATTCCCCTTTCACATGCCTGATAAATCTCCCAAGATGAATTCCACATTCACAGAGGAAAACATGCTCTGTAATTTTGAATGAAGGCCATGTGTAGATACTCTTCAGCTCCCATGACGTGACCTCTTGGAGCTGCCTGGAGTGGGGAGAGGTTATGGCAAAGCTCTGTTGGTGTCCACTGAGGGTAGGCTGGCCATCTGTAGATCAGGGATTAGTCCTCTTTGAGGGTGACATAAGAATTACTTGTGCTTTCTCTGTGCCAGGCGTTATGCTAAGTGCTTTGTATTTAAAAGCTCATTGGATCTTTGCAACAGCCCTATGACGTGGCTGGTGGTGCTATTGCTCCCACGGGCCACAAAGTCGACTTGGGTTTGGCTAACTCAACTTTGAAGAGCCAGAGCACTTACGAGATGATGTCATATACTTTCCTGACATAGCACCTTTCTTTGGTACATTGGTAACTTGGTGAAGCATGTTGCCTTAACTTAACTGTGTCTCAGATGGGAAAAATGTGCACCACATCATTCTTCCTTTTCCCTCAGGGAAGTCTGAAGAATTGTGACCTAGTTACTGCTGGGTACTTAAAAAAAAAAAAAAAAATTCAGAGCAGGGGGATGTAGGCTATGAGAATAGAACATCCAGTAATAATTCTCAAGGTAGAATGAATTATGTGTTTATGAAAAGTGAATACAAGACCTGGGCCTTTTAAATAATTTATTATATTGGAGAATAATCTATTTTTCACAGAGCATGACTAATGTAGCCCATGACATAATAATGACAAAGGTTATTATAAAATCACATCAAAATGTAAAGTAGAAAAATCCTGTTATCTGTTGGTTGGATGCTACTGACATCACATTTTTGTCTCATTCGGGCATTGAAAAACAAACAAACAAAAAATCCCCTCATGAATTATCTCCACTCCACTGACACAAATAGTCAGTAGACAAATGCTCGGATGAAGAATGTTCTCCGGCCCCCCCATCCTGGATGGGTCTGTTTCACTTGTGGGCTGAACTAGCAAATTATCAAGTAGAAAACCAACAAATCCAGATCATTTGAATCTCCTATTAGGAGAAACACAGTGGAGGTGCCTGGATGGCCCAGTCAGTTGGGTGTTCAACTCTTGGTTTCAGCTCAGGCTGCGATCTCAGGGTGGTGAGATCGAGCCCCGCATAAGTCTCCACGCTCAGCATGGAATCTGCTTGAGAGTCTCTCTCCCCCTCCTTCTGCCCCTCTCCACCTCTCTCTAAAGTAAATAAATAAATCTTTTAAAAAAAAAAAAAAGGACAAAGGAAAAAAACTCCTCTTGTGATCAGGTAACATCTCTCAAAGGTCAGAGACCACAGTGAAACTGTTTGCCCCAAATAGAGAAGAATCACATGCCACTTTTATTCCATCATTTGGGAAGGGAAAGCAGAATGTGCTACTTACCTGCTTACACTCCCACACATGTGTTTGGGCTCAAAGGGTCAGAATCCTAGAATCACAGCTGTAAAGGATGCTTAAGGAGAGGACTCAGGGTACAGGTTTCCCATCCGTTCTCATGCAAAGCCCCTGCTTAACCTCCCCTCCCCTCTTTGATGCAGTGAGAGAGAGGGTACCTTGAGAGATCCACTGATCACTCTCCTTTCTTCAAGCCAGTTAAAAAAAACATTTCCACCCCCGCCCCAATACCATATTATTCACAGACATGGGCTTTCTGTTGTGTTTACTACTGTGTCTCCAGCCGTGCCTAGTCCTGACCCAGGTTGGATACTTTCCAATTTCAGCTAAGAATTCTCACTAAACCTCTCTCTGCGCCTTCCCACAGCCACCCCAACCCCCCACCCCTACTCTCTTCTCAACAGGAAGATTTTTCTTCCCCTTAGTAATCATAGCACTGAATCGAAACCTTAGATCCTCAAAGGCAAGTACACATTTTCTCTCCCTCGACATCTATGTACATCTCAGTTCCGTTAGCGGAACTGAGAACTCCTGGAAGACAGGAAGGTCCCTGTCCGGTTCATCTGCCCATCCACTGGCATCCTTTGAATCAGCAGAGAGAGCACTTGGCTGAGCCAGTATTTGCACCGACGTGCGCACATTCCTCCTTTGTCAAATAGGAAAGTGAACCAGATTGTATCTAAGGATCGCCAGCTATAAAATTATATGATCAATGTGCGGTAGAACAAAGAGGCCCCCTCCCACGGGAGCCACCTCCAAGCTGTCCCAGGCATCCTTCTCCTGCACTGTCTAGTTTTTCTCGCGGCAAAGCAATTCTCTTTCTATTGATCCTCATTTTCTTTCAAGGCTGTTTTATTCCCAGTGTCTCTGTAGAGTTGATGGCCTCAACCACAAACCTGTTTTCAGCTGTTCTGTCTCCGAACCAGGGCTCTAATGTAAATCACCTGTTCCAGGGATGAGCTTTGCTGACACGTACTGACATTAGCCATCAGCGGACGGTCCTGCGGGGCTGGATATGGCAATGTTTCCAGGTTGCAGGTGCATCAGGTAACGATGGCTTCGGAACTCCAGTTTCGTTTTTCATTGCCCTAGTTTTTCATTCTTATAGAGACACAAATGTCTAAGCCAGAAAAAAATTGTCACAGGCCTGTGGAAACGGCAGCTTTATATATTTTATCATGTTTCCTGGTGGGTAAGTGCAAGATTTTTGTAAACTGGAAAAAACACTGCCCTCGTTTAAGTTTGGTATTTACACGTGGCGCACTTAGTGCTCCTTCTGAGACTCCGCACATGACCTTTCTTTCCTGCTGTCATTAGCCTCGTTATTGACCATCACAAACGTTCTCGAGTGCCGCCGAGCTCCCGTGCTCTTGCCTTCTTCCCCAGGAAACACAGGTGTTTAGAAGGTTTGTTCTAACCGGAGCTCCTGTGTGTAACTTGGCCTCATAACCCCGTTCATATCGGCCACTTGCCTCTCGAGAGCTCCCTCGACGTTTAGTTCTGACGCTGCGGAGATGCAGTTTAAATGACTGTTGGAAAGTGGGTATAATTAATACAGAACATGGTCTAGTGTTTGTGTGCCTTGTGGGGTGATCGCCACCGTAAGCCTAGTTCACGTCCATCCGTCAGCATGTTCCCATTTATAGGATCGTTTTTCCCTGCGATGACAACTTTGAAGATCTACTCTCTTAGCGACTTCCAAGTATGCAGTACAGAATTATTAACTGTAGTGTCCATGCCCTACATTCCATCCCTGGGACTTCTGTATCTTACGGCGGGAAGTTTGTACCTTTTGAGCCCCTTCGCCCATTTCTCCCATTCCCATCCTCCGTCAGCACCCCTTCCCCCCGCCTCTGGCAACCTCCAGTTTGTTCTCTGTATTTATGAGTTGGGTTTGGTGCTTTTTCTTGTTTGTTTGTTTTTTTAAAAATCTACGCATAAGTGAGCTCCTATGTCTTTCTTTGTCTGACTTAGTTCACTTAGCATAATGCCCTCAGGGGTCCTTCCATATTGTCACAAATGGCAGGATTTCATTCTTTTTTATAGCTGAGACATATTCCATTCTGTTTCCGTTTTGTGTCTATATGGTGTGTGTGTGTGTGTGTGCACATGTGTGTACATCACACATCTTCTTTCTCCATTCATCTACCGATAAGACAGTTGGGTTGTTTCGACATTTTAGCCATTGTAAATAATGCAGCCGTGAACACGGGGGTGCAAATATCTTTCGGAATCAGTGTTGTCATTTTCTTTGGAGAAGTACCCAGAAGTGGAATTGTTGGGTTGTATTTTTTATTTTTCTATTTTTCACTTTTTTTTTTTAAGATTTTTTATTTTTTTGACAGAGAGAGACTCAGTGAGAGAGGGAACACAAGCAGGGGGAGGGGAAGAGGGAGAATGGGCTTCCCGGGCAGCAGGGAGCCCGATGCGGGGCTTGATCCCGGGACCCTGGGATCACGACCTGAGCCAAAGGCAGACGCTGAACAACTGAGCCACCCAGGCGCCCCTATTTTTAACTTTTAAAAGAACCTTCATAATGTTTTCCACTATGGCTGTATCGATTTACGTTCCCACCAGCTGTGCACAAGGGTATCCTTTTCTCCACATCCTCACCAACACTTGTCATTCCTTGTCCTTTTGATAATGGCCGTTCTGGCAGCCATGAGGTGCTATCGTTATGGTTTTGATTTACATTTCCCTGACGGTTAGTGGTGTTAAATACCTCTTCCTGTACTTGTGGGCCATGTGTGTGTCTTCTTTGGAAAAAATATCTATTCAGGTACTCTGCCCATTTTTAAATTGGGTGATGTGGGTGTTTTATTATTGAGTTGTATGAGTTCTTTGTATATTTTGGATACGGACCCTTTATCAAATAAATCCTTTGCAGATATTTTCTCCCATTTGGTAGGTTGCCTTTCATTGTGTTGATGGTTTCCTTTGCTGTGCAGAATGGAATGTGTGTGTGTGTTTGTATTTTCTTATCTGTTCCTTTGGGTTGTAGAGTAACTTCCATGAAAGCAGAAATCACGTCCCTATCAGAAGGCCCACTGTGCTGGGTATTTATGAAATGCGCACATTTGAGTGACATAACCAATGTAGTTCTTTTACATGGTGATGGAGATTGGGTGCCATTCAATGGCATTATGGTCAGGGAACCGAAAAATATTTGGGTCCTGATACTGACCATGGCTTTCTTTCACGTACAAGTTTCCAGAGGGACTGAGGAGACCAGGACCAAGATGCGTCCCATCATTTTCTCAGGTGAGGATTCTGAAAACCATTTGTTTGGGATTCTTTTTGTAGGGGGGGGCGGACGCTGGAACATTCTATAATACTTAGCCTCCTATTCTGCTAGTTCTGCCAGACCCAGACCCTCATGGCCTGAGAAAAACAAGGACAAATTGAAGGAAAATAATAGTTTTTAATTAAATGTAGCATTGTCTCAAAACCCCAATATGGGGGCGCCCGGATGGCTCAGTGGGTTAAAGCCTCTGCCTTCAGCTCAGGTCATGATCTCAGGGTCCTGGGATCGAGCCCCGATCGGGCTCTCTGCTCAGCAGGGAGCCTGCTCCCCCCTTCTCTGCCTGCCTCTCTGCCTACTTGTGATCTCTGTCTGTCAAATAAATAAAATCTTTAAAAAAAAACAAAAACAAACAAACAAAAAACCCCAATATGTATCAATCCATTGAGTTGGGCCAGATGATACAGAATATCCATTTTCACCCCCAAATCTAATCTAGATTGTCCGGAATAACTTCTGCTCAGTTTCACGTTGAAGCCTCAGTCTGTTTGTCAGGAATAATGTTTCAGCCACAGGTAACCAAATACTGAATATTTCAGCTCCATTTTATAGTGGTCTAAACCAAGGGTTAGCAAACTTTTTCCATAAAGGGCCAGTTAGTAACTATTTTTGGCTTTGCTGATGAGCCATATGGTCTCTGTCACAACGACTCAACTCCGCCATGGTAGCAGCCGCCAGAGACAATATACAAATGAATGGGCATGGCAGTATTCCAATAAAACTCTACAAAACACGCAGTGCGCTGGATTGGCGCATGGGCCATAGTTTGCGGACTCCTAGGTTAGCCAAAAGACTATATATGCTCCAGTGAGTTTTAGACCTTTCAGAGCCAAGGCAGCCTGGACAGCAGTAGGGAAACTGAACTAGAGAAAGCAGCAAGAGAGAATATATGTTTCTCCAGATGATCTGTGCTGAGTGGGCCTAAGCTGTATTGGGCCTTGGCCCCTGGGAAGAAGAGAGTATGTAAGGAGTGAGGGAGGGATGACTGGACTGTCTCCTAACCAGGAACACCTTTCCCTTGGGACAATTGAGGCAAGAATCAGAGCCACACTTTGCTTTTAAAGGGAAGACTGAGCCCTTCTACTCACCTGTCCTTGAGAGTGATCTGGGATCTCATCAGTCCATAACAAGAATTCATCCCTTTGGGGAAGGGGAACAGGTCATGAAGTGAGACCAAGGAAGGGAAGAAAGGAAAAGAGGATCTTTGCAAAATCTGCCCTACAAGGATTACAGGAATCCGTGGACAGAAGGCAGACGGGATAATTTATTGCCCGATGCCCAAGACACAGTAACTTCTAAAGAAATACAACTTGATTCTTGGTGTCTTTGGTCTATACCCACTACTGCTGTCTTCATCACCACAAAATTGACCTATTCTTCAGGATGTGGCCCTGCATTTTTGTATTAAACAAACATAAAGCTCATTTATGGAATGAATGCTAGACCGAAAACATGCATGATCGTAGCAAGAAGAGATAGAGCATCTCCTGGAAGCCCACACTTTCTGCTTAGAATAGTAACCTTTGCCCCCACCCTGAAGGGCCATTCATCACAGTCATTGCAGAATAAGAGTATCTTTGCAGAAATTTAGGATTAAGACCTGGCCCTGGGGCCAAATGAAGTAATAAGGCTTCCTCTTGTGCTGTAGGGTTCTTCAGAGAAAGAGATCAATCAGTTATAGCTTACTATGAATTTAAATCAACAGAAGATAACCTCAGGGTATCTACATTTTAAGACTTACTTCCAATTATACTGCATGGAGTGTGTGTAGGGGAGTGGGAGAGTGAGGACAGAAGAATTCAGGAATTAAAAGAAGTCTGGTGAGGCTCTGGGTATCCCTGAAATCAAGCCCCATAGGTTCTGTCTAGAAAGACCTGAGTCAGGAACACTCCTTGGTTATGAGAGCTCTCTCCACTCTTGACTCTTACTTAGTAAATTACCACTTCACAATAAATTTGCCATTAAATTACCAGATCAAAAGTGTCAGTTTCCCTTGTCAAAGAACTAGAATTACATGAGAATGGGGCTTAGAGAAGACCACTGGAGAGGAAAGTAGTTTGAGGCAGAATTTCTTAAAGACTTTAATTTCATGTATAATTTCTTCCCCACCCCAGATTCTAATCAGGTCCCCTCCTGACTGGCTGCCTTTGTTCTCCTCATTCCCTGCTGTCCCCTCAGAACAGGAGGCAGATTTCATCTTGGGGCACCTGGCATTGCTGATGACAGACAGAAAGTGGCAGGAAGGAACAGCATAATTTGCTCAATGCATATTTCTGTAGGAAAGGAAGGGAAGGGTCATTGTTTTCATCGTTGAAAGAGAGGTGAGTGTGTTTGAGGCAAACAGCTCCTGAGAACTTGGATTTTGTTTCATTAAAAACCAGTAACTGAGTTGGAGAGTAAAACCCGTTTCCCTGGCTCCCAGACTAGTATTTGCCTTCCTGTCTTCTCTCATTACAGAAGGCAGGCAGCAAAGGTGGTTTTCCATTTATTGAACATATCTTGGGCAGAGCTCTCATAAGGGAACTAGTGTGTTGTGCTTCTGAATCCTGGTTTTAAGCTCTGTCTGCAATCAGGCAGAGCTCTCTAGAGGATAAAGCTATATTAAGCTTTAATTCTCTAGTTAATTTTTTTTTTTGTTTCCATAAGATTGGTTTCCTTGTCTTTTACTTATTCTCTGCAGGTCACCATTCAGCAAATCAGCACAATCACCCACACTCTCAAGGAGCCCATTAGTTAGACGGGGATCGGGGATCGGAGAGAAATATTTTGCATATAAACCATGGCGTAGAAAAAGAGAGTAAGAGGATTTGCAGTCCTTGACTCTGTTTCATAGCTCCCGGTTTTCGCCCCAGTAATTGGCTTAAATCCCTTTTGATCATCATTTCGTAATTTTTTGCAGACGGTGTTTTATTTTTCTTTATAAAAACAGGGAATGTTTTTTAACTTGTGGTAACACCATCCTCCCCCCTTGATCTTTTACTTTCATTGATTTGCATCTCCAAACTGTGACGTAAAAGTGTAAATCACATCTTGAGGCAGAACGTTTTTGCATTTGCCATTGATACACACAGAGACTTTGTTAATGTGAGTTCAGACGAGAGAGAAAATTAAACCTGTTCTTGAAGGTCATGAAAAATGCCCTAATGTTTCACAGACCCATTGATTTAACATTTTGAGTTCTCTTTATATCTGATTTTAAAAAAACAATTGGAGGCAAATTTAGTTAATTTCATGTTATAAGGTGATTCGGAGAGCTGCCTCTCTGCTTCTGACTTCAGATAAACCTCTGTTTAAAAAAGTATTTGCTGAAAACCTAATCTACCTGATTATAGCAATCAGGATGTTTCGGGTATACTGAATGTATTTTGCAAATGTATGGTTTAATTATGACATTCTCTGTGTCCCCTTTCCTATAATTATTTTTCTCTGCATTATGCACATACTGAATAGCCAAAGAGCTGTCTGTAAGGAGGAAAATGAATATGGGGAAAATTAAAAGTCCAGTAAGGAACGACGAGCCTCTGTGCAGATATGGAAAACCAGTCATATCTTAAAAATACAGTCCATTCTTCAGAGGGGCCTTGGGTAAACAAACTTAGTATTACCCAAGCTGATCATATGGTACTAATTTGCTGCCTTGCTTTTCCATTAAACTCTCCACAGGTGACTCCATATAACAACCAAGTTTAGTATATTTCAGATTCAGGTAATGGATTAAAGTTAAGCAGATATTCTTTTAAAAAAGACAGCGTGTAACCAGAGGCTGTAACTAGAGTTTTCAACATGAAAACCTCTAGTACAGGGAAGATAAAATATGTTAATAGGCACTATTCTGACTCTTCCTAAAGAATGAAAATCGGGAGCTAGAAGAGAAAATTGGAAGTCTGTAGGTCAGAATTGTGCGGTGTTAGCAATTTAGACAGGGGACTTGGAAACTGGTTCCAGAAGATCCAGATGGTACACAGCAAACAGGACAGGCAGTGGCGGGGCGGGGGGGAGGCTGCAGGGAGGAAATCGATGTTTCATCTGAGTCAGCTTTAGTAGACAGGGGATGAGCGTCTCTGTATTAAACTCTCGGTCCTGAACGTTGGGCAATAACACTATTACGTGGTCCAGTGATGTCAGCCAACCTGTTGTCGTCCTCACATTTTCTTCTTGCGTAGCTCTTACTCACTCAGCGAGCGACGGGTACTGTGAATCTCTCTTGTACATAAAACCACACACTTCTGATGCTACTGGGAGTGGCGTTGAGGTAAATAACATTGTCGTGGCGGTATCCCTTCAGAAACTACATTTTGAGGCTCTCAAGCAAAATCTCACAAGGCAGGTAGGTAGTTTGGTGCTGGTGAGTGTTCAGTGACCCTCACATCTCCAGCCAGACCCGGAGGGTCATGTCACTGGCACGGGCGTGTCGACGATACGTACAGGTGCCAAGAGCCGAGGCCTGGAGCAGATCCGGCTTCCCAGGCACTTACGTAGTCCGTCCAGAAGAAATGGTTTCTCTCTGGAGAGGAGGTCCAGCTTCCTTCAAAGACATGATTGTCGAGGCAGATGAGAAAAAACCAGGCAGCCTATTTTCTGGGGTCTGAAGGAGGCCCCAGCCTCCATAGCTCCAGCAAGCGGCCTGGCTTCTTCCATGTGGAAAATTGAACTTCTGAACCATGGTCAGCTTGGCTTACTCTGTGTGTGTGTTTGTGTGTGTGTGTCTGTGTTTCCGGTGGTAGGGGTGTGCTTGGCTGATGCTATTAATAGCACATCACCAAGTAGACTAGCAGGGACCCATCCAGGGTTGCAACAAGGAAGGAGTCCAGATTTGGGCTACCTGTGAACAGGGCAGGGGAGGGATGGGAGCATATAAGTGGTTGTGTGACCTCTGAGCTTCTGTATTCTCATCTAGAAAGTGGGGATAATTCCTGCCCCTTCTACCTGTCTAGATTATTATGATAATGTGAAGCATTTTCACAGTGACTCTCGCACTGATTTTGTTTTAGTTGTTCTCTAAGTTTTATTTGGAATTTTGAAACGACACTGAAGGGGAATGTGAGATACTTGGGTTTAGCAGGAGGGAACCCGAGTTAACTGAGGGCAGGGGCGGGGCTCTGCGTTGACCCCAGTTGGAGCAAAAGCACTGAAATCAGCCTGGCTCTGGAGCTGGAAACCATGAATTTTAGCCCAAGTTTCCCATGAAACTGTCCCAGCTGAGGTTAGTGGTCTGACTCCAGTGGCCTACTTGTAAACCTCATTGCACTTGAGCTCTGAGAGGCATTAATACCGTTGACCCACCCTTTCTCCTTAAGAAGTTTCCTCTCTTGGGGGCGCCTGGTTGGCTCAGTGGGTTGAGCCTCTGCCTTCGGCTCGGGTCGTGATCCCAGGGTCCTGGGATCGAGCCCCGCATCGGGCTCTCTGCTCAGCGGGGAGCCTGCTTCCCCTCCTCTCTCTCTGCCTGCCTCTCTCTGCCTACTTGTGGTCTCTGTTTGTCAAATGAATAAGTAAAATCTTTACCAAAAAAAAAAAAAAAAAAAAGAAGTTTCCTCTCTTGGCTTCCAGGAGACCACACTCCACTGGTTCTGTTCTGTGATCAGTGTTTTTTCCTCTCCCTTGCTGGCTTCTTCTCTGCATTCCTAGGTCTTTATCTGTGACCTTTTTCTCCCCTCTCATCGCGGAGATACCAAACAGTCCTCCAAAAGGGCTGGGTGGAATTTACACAAGTGTTTTGTCTTGCTGAAAAGATTCTCTGTTTTGATCTTCGTGTGTGTGTGTGTCTTACAACAGAGCACACATCCTGTGGTTCATGCCCACGACACCTTGTCTCCTGGTCTCCCATGTCACACACATGCCTTTTCTGAAAGTCCCAGGGGGCATGCGGGCTTGCAACTCGTCTCTGTATCTGCACCCTTAGCACAGCAAAGTTTTGAGGCCTCACGCATAACGACTCTAGCTTCTCTCGAAACTTCTCTCTGAACTATTTTGTATATTCCATCCCCCGCCTGGGTACCCCCGTGGAGCTCTGTAACCTGCCCCAGAGTGAATTCACGGTCCGGGTCCGTTCTCAACTCTGAGCAATGACTTTATCCACCTCCTTCTTCCTCCTTAGAAACCACAGACGGTCTGGGTTAGTCTGTTTTCCTGCAAATGTTATTGAGTACCTAAGGTGTACCAGCTTTGCCCTAGAGGACGAGAATTCAGCGGTGAGCGAAAACGGACCTGGTCCCTGCCTCATGGATTTTACTGTCTGGTCAGAGAGAAACGCATGAGTGAGACAACATAAAAATACACACAAAATGGCACCTGTGCTAAAGGGTAAAGAGGCGTGATGCGCCGTGAGAATTCCATATGGGTCTCTGAGCTAGTTAGGGGTGTCAGGAAGGGCACTCCTATGGGACAGTTAGGCTGACAGCAGAATGTGTATAGGGCTTAAGAAGCAAAAAGAGGGGCGCCTGGGTGGCTCAGTGGGTTGAAGCCTCTGCCTTCAGCTCAGGTCATGATCTCAGGGTCCTGGGATCGAGCCCCACATCGGGCTCTCTGCTCGGCGGGGAGCCTGCTTCCTCCTCTCTCTCTGTCTGCTTCTCTGTGATCTCCGTCTGTCAAATAAATAAATAAATAAAATCTAAAAAAAAAAAAAAAAAAAGAAGCAAAAAGAGCAGGAAAAGGTGTTAAGGCGCAGTCTGGGCCTCATTGAAGATTGTGTTCATTCATCCTCAGAGCAGTGGAAACCGTCCTGTGTTTCAGCAGTGACTCATGAGTGTCTGGCATGACGGGGGCGTCATCTGCCAAGACTGAAGCCTCCAAGAGAGCCAGAGGTGGGTTGATTTCAGGCCTCGTGAGTCCACGGTGCCTCCCATCCAGCTGAGAAGACATCTCAGGCAGTGTGTTGACCCCGTGCTTCTGGAATTCCAACGAGCTAGCTGGAGAAATCTGCAACTCATTTGTGTAGGGAGATAACTGAATGTGCACGTGGCTCTCAAATGCCTGCATGTGACATTGGCACAGGAAGAGAGCGAGACCTCGGATGGAGGCTTGAAAGGTGCCAGTGATCCATGGCTCCGCTCCTGTCCCTCCCACATGTATTTCACTGTCATTTAATACTTCCATGTTCTCCTTGGAAGCACCTGTTGAGCTCAGGTCCTTCTCCTCTTCCTTACTGCCCCTGCCACAGTGGAGGTCTTCATTGTTTCTTTCCAGTGCTCTTAGATTCTCACGGGACTTCCTGCCACTTTCCTTCATGACCCCAGCGCTTCCCACTATGCTGCTGTCATCGTCGTCTTAAAGGACACGTGTGCTCGTTGGTCTCCTACTTGCAAGCTTGTGGGATTTCTTGTTCTCTTGCAAGTTTCCTGTTCATATGTCTGCCTAGCAAGAGGCACTCTGTACTGTAGCTACTAACCCAAGAGTCTGTTTCCTCCCTGGCTAAAAGTCAGTAAGCTCTCTGACAGGGGGCGCTAGACCTCACCCAACTTTGTATCTCCAAAGCCTGGAACAGCATCGGCCTCTAGGAGTGGTTCCTTGCTGTGAACACTGCTGCCCGCTAACCTTCAGTTCCGTAGGCACGAATGCAGATAAAACCCCTTTGCCTCTTACACGGACCTCAGGGGTGCTTTGGCTGCAAGGGAATGGACTCTCCCCACCTAAAGGAGAGGAATTATATAAATCATGCTTAAAAGAAATAGCAACACGTACACAATCTTGTGTTTTTAAGTCAGTAGTCAAAGCTGCTTTACCAGTTTAGGCAGGACATTAGTTTTCCTCAAAATGAAATGCCCTCAAAACCCCATTGGATTAAGTTCCATAGAATAATTATGTATGATCGGTGAGAAAAAGTTCAAACTTCAGTTGGAGAACCTCAGGGGAAAAGGTGTCTTTTTCAAGCAGTTAACTCTGCATACTACTTGTATGTAGACTGACTTACTAGATTACTGTTTTTCTCCAATTTTGGAGTTTTGCCTACTGTCTTTTCATAGGAAAGAGGGAGAAGGAGGGAAAGAGAGAGAAAGAGGGAGAGAGGATGGGAGAAGGAGAAGGAGAGAGAGAACATGCATTTGAGTAAGTTTTGAAAGCTAGTCATTTGAAGTAAAGAAAATTAGACTATTTATTACAAATTTTATTTTTTATCTTGATGCAGCTGGCTGGCCCTAATACGGGGCCTAAAATTGATACATTCCAAAGAATCCACTTATAAAGATAATTTCTGTACATTTCTAGGATTTTTACTTGTAAGAGCTATGATGGGTACAGATAAATCCAAAATGGAATTTTTAGAAGTTATTTACTTATTTTGGCTAGAGTCTACACGTATAGGGGCTCTTAAAAATAGGATATTTTGTAGACATGTAACAAAAAGGCCCTTAAAAATTCTATTCTTCCATTGTTTCCTTGGGGTGGGGGAGGGAACCACAATCAGAAGGCACATTTTAAAGCATATTTTGGCTACATAGAAACAGGAAAAATATATATAGGTATGGCCTGTATTCTCTTGAGTTTCTAGTTAAAAATAAATGTGTAATGAGCCTGTAGTTGAAATTACGTACTATTAAGTCAAAATCCAGTATCAGGGCCCTGTCTCAGAGCATTTTAGTTGCCCAAATTCTGCATTTACAGACTATTCTAGCACAGCCTTATAGGGCGAAGGGGAAAGTAAGGAGATCAGAGTACTTGCAGGGATGGAAATTGGTTCTAGGACTATTACCCCATCTGGTTCTAGGAATGGGGAGTCTTGATTCATCTCATGATGAATCATGATATGACCTGTCAGATTTAGATCTCCCCCTTCTCTGCACATAATGCTTTCAAACTATTGGCAGGAGAACTCAGTAAGTTAGTCTGCAAACTGAGCCATGTGTGTATGCACAAATGCTTGTGTGTATTCGTGTGTATATGTATGTGTGTATATATGCTTTTCGGTTTGAAAATCCAAGTGTGTGTGTGTGTGTGTGTGTGCACGCGTGCATGTGTGTTTGCCTACAGACAAAACTGAGTTGTGGCCAATGTATGTGAAAACCATTAAAACAATTTTAGTCACTTAAAAATACTAAACTAAATGTGGTGGAGAAAATAATATCAATAATAAATACTTTATAAATATAGTATCAGCTGCTATTTGAATAATGATTATTTGCCAAGCCCTATCCTAAGCATTTACACTTACTGTCTCATTTCATCCTTGCAACAACCCTATGAAGCAGATACCATGATGGCATTATCATCCCCATTATAGAGATGAGGAAAACAGGGCACCAAATTTGCCCAAACTCATACCATTAGCATGTTTGCTTCTTTCAGCTCCGTTGGCAAATGAACAATAACTACATTAAACCAAAAAATATATTATGTATTTATATTTAATATAGATTTGATTTTATTTTATGCTTTAAAATGTACATAATTTATAAAATATATAAATTTTATACATATGTGGACAGAGAAAGAGAGTTTTGTGGCTCATAGAATTGGAGCTCATCACAACTGAGAAATCAAAGTTCATTTTCCCTTTAAAGACCATTTATAATTTGTTCCCATTATACAAGTAATCGTAGTTATTAAAGCTTAAAAGTAGAAAGTCTAGCATATTAAAAATCTATGTAAGAACTTTGTGAAAACCCTTTGTTTTATCTAAATAATGAGCTGTGCTATATGGGTCAGCTTCACTAAGGAATTCTATTAAGTGAGATTGCTATTTATTTGGCGAGCAAAGACAGTTTCCTAGAATTTTCCATTTGTTTCATCTCAAAGTATTTCTCACCTCTGCATTTTATCTACCGAACCCCCAAAGTTCAAATGCATATCTGGAACCAGAGGCATTGCACCAAAACTCTGGAAAGAATAAAAGTGAACCGAACTTGAGGGTCTGTGAGATCTGTGTCAGACCAGCCCTCGACACACACGTCCGGCATCCCCGTTTCCTTCTCCACGTGATGCTGGGATAAGAATTACGTGGGTGAGCCTGGGTGGCTCAGTTGGTTAAGCGACTGCCTTCGGCTCAGGTCATGATCCTGGAGTCCCGGGATCCATCGGGCTCCCTGCTCGGCAGGGAGTCTGCTTCTCCTGCTGACCTCTCTCCTCTCATGCTCTCTCTCTCTTAAATAAATAAATAAAATCTTTAAAAAAATAAAATTAAATTAAAAAAAAGAATTACGTGGGGTCTCCCATCTGGAGGATTTAGCACTAGTACTGCCAAGCCGTTCCTCCCATAAGAATGCGAAGTGTAAACCCACTTAGAATGACTCCTTTCTTAAGCAATGTCAGAAATATTTAGTCCCTGTTGCCGAGCTGACTGCGAGGGAACCCCAGCCAAAGGAGGTCGGCTCAGTTATGTGCCTGGATGTCCAAGCTGCCAGATAGCATAAGAAAATGTTTAGAACAACGAAGTTGAAGGCTTCAATTCTCATGGAAAGTTGGGTCCAGCACTCACTCACACCTCTTTAGCCTCTGATGAGGAGGGAAAACCAGGGGAGGACTCTGGTACTGGGCTGCCTCATGGAAATATTTCATCAGGCGGTGACCTTTCTGTGCGTCGTTGTTTGTCGTCTCTGCTTTCTTGGGCATGCTGTTTTAATAAGCATTTGTAATTGTAATCTGCACAAGGATCTTAATAGTTTCCAAAGAGACTTGGATACTCATTTGATCTGTTTCACAATTGGAAATTGGCATTTGTTTGGAGATGGCTCTAGTAGGATCATTAGCATCAACCTCCCTGGTGTTCCCTTGTATGATTTCACTGGGTCTTTCTTGGGAAAGATGCCAAAGGTTTAAGCTTCCAACAGTGATGGTAAAGTCTCTGTGTTCCTATAAACCGCCATAATGGTACGGTTAATATTTGTACACGTATTTAAATATACCTCCTATTTTTGCTTTGTGTGCGTAAATCCATCATGGGTTATTTCAGCTTTCCAGATACCTCGAGCATTAGCTTACATCTCCACAAAGTCTTCTGATGTAACACCGAAGAGCACAGAGGACACCAGGCCGTGCACCTGCCTAGTCAGGAGACTAAGTAAATCACTTAATTTCCCTAAGGCCCCAGTTTCCTGATCTGTTAAATGACAAACTGGTACCAAATCCTCTCTCAGATAAGACACTCTCATCACAGGATGCTTGTAAATCCATCTCCAGGTTATGGGGTAGGCTATTCAGGCAGAGATATTTTAAGAATAATAATATTGTCTACCTGCGATGAGCAGGGACTCTGTGCCAGGAGCCGTACTAGGAACTTGAAGGACAGTCTTTACTATTAACCGTTACAGAATCGGATTAGGGGCTACATAACCAAACAGATGCCAGAGTAATCAAGCCATAAGAGGCTTCGTTGCTGACAGATTAAAACCTCTCATTTGAGCGTTAATGTATTATTAAAATAAAACAACTTATTCCTACTTTTACTAAATAAATATCATGCAGGTATTTGATGAATATTAATTGGATGGAGGAAAAAGAATCATTAGTCTTTCCAGGGTTGCACTTGTCTTGAGTTGGCCCTCCCTCGAGGAAGATGATTTTTATTTACATTCAGCAGGTGAGGAAACCAAGAAGCGTGGAGGTTGTATAACATCCTCAACTTGTCCATCCACATGTGGCCACAATGGGCTTCACACCCAATGGGTCTCAGGCTCTCAAGGTCACAAGATGGAGCAAATGAAGACAGAGGCTCTGCAGTTGAATTTGAACTTCAGATAAGCCACAAACAGATTGGGTTTTTTTTTAGTATAAATATGTCTCAAATGTTGCACAGGACATACTTATACTTAAAAAAAAAAAAAAGTATCATTCATCTGAAGTTCAGATTTAACTGAGCATCCCGTATTTTTATCAGGAAGCTCTATCCATGAGAGAATTCCGTGATAGAATCTGGATCTCGGTCCTTTGGTAGATGCATTGAGGATAATCAAGAGGCCCTATCTCTGAGACGTCTGAAACCCAGAGGATGAAACCGAAACAATAAATAGAAAATAGAAACATCGTCAAGAGCCCCCGAATAACCTTAGGAGATTGAGCATACTCATTTTGCTTCAGAAGCCCTGTTTTGGAATTTTGCCTGCGGGGTCCTGAATTTGCACTGCTCTGGGCACCATTATAGTTGATGCAAAGTAATCACGGGGGCAGAATCATAGAATTTCAGTGCTGGGAAGGGGATAGCCATTAGAATCCATAGATTCAAATGTTTTATAGATGAGGATACACACTGCAGAGTCAAAGCGACCAGATCTAAAATGCAGTGACTTAGCTTCCTTTCTCAAGGACCTTTTAGGGAATGAGGGGTGAAGGAATGTTCCAGGTGGTGAAGCACTAAGTAGATAGGACTAAATAATCCTCTGGCTTCCTAAGAATTTTATCTTGCTGAAACTGTTTACAGGTAGCTAGGTAGGGAATTCCACTCTCTTGACCCAGATCCTTGGGCCACCAAGGGGCATATTCTCCATTTTACAAATATTTTATGTTCCTATGATCAGATGCGACTATCCACCCATAAGTGTTTAAAGCTAAATATCTAAACAGTAGTTTGCATGGGGATTTTCGCCTTTCTTCCTTCATTTTGCTAATTTGCTAAGAATTATTTCACAGCTAGCACTCTGACCTCTCACTAATGTCTCTTTCTGAAGGTATATACTAGAAAAAGAGTAACAAAACATAAATCATTTATCTTTGCAACAAACCACTCTGGAAAAGCATTAGGGAAGAAAATGTTTAAAGAAATGGCTGAATAGGGTTTAGCCGTAGATCTTACAAATTCATCATGTCCTTGACCCCAGTTACCGAGGATGATCTAGAGTAGACTGTGCATGTGATAGCCCTCCCTCTAGACATGTAAATTATCATGTTCCCTTGTGTATCCCAGTGGAATGGGATTATGCTTGGGAAGCATAGTTACCCCTTAAAATACGTCTAAAAATTCCTTGTGTCATATTTGGCATTGATTTTATATTCCTATATGTAGAAAATAACATACAAAAGGAGGGTTGTGTATGTGTGCTCCCATGCACACACACGTGCATGTGTGTGAACACATGTGTATGCATTTATTACAAAGAAGAAGAAATGCAAATCATGAGTGGAGAAGTGTGTTTTACAAATCTCATTTTTCACACTTTTAAGAAATAGAACTAATTTGGATTAGGAGCACAAAGCCACAAGATCACACATCAACTCATTAGGATGACACCATCAAAATAAAGTACATAACAAGTGTTGGCAAGGACATGGAGAAAGGGGAGCCCTGGTGCCTTGTTAGTGGGACTGTAAAAAGGTTCAGCCACCATGGAAACCAGTATGGTGGGTGGTCCTTCAGAAAATTAAAAAATGAAATGCCAGGGGATCCAGCAATTTCCCTTCTGGTTATGTAACCAAAAGAACTGAAAGCAGGGTATGAAAAAGATGTCACCACACATGTTCACAGCAGCCCTATTCACGATAGCCAAAGCTGGGAAGCAACCCAGGTGTCCATCAGCAGCTGAGTGGGTCAACAAAATACAGTGTTTTGCAATTCCACATGATGGAACACTACTCAGGCTCAAAAGGACTGAAGACCATGACTGGACCTTGAGGGCGCTATGCGAAGATATAAGCCAGTCTCAAAAAGACAAAGAGAGTTTGCTTTCACTTGCATGAGGTGTGGATATCACTCAGATTCATACAGACGGAGAGTCCAGTGGTGGTTTCCAGGGGCTGCAGGGAAGGAGAATGAGGAGTCGTAGCTTAATGGTTATAGAGTTTCAGTTTTCTGAGACGGAAGACTTCTCGAGATTGGTGGCCCAGCAACAGGAGTACCTTTAATGCTGCTGAACTGTATGCTTGATGGTGGTTAAGGTGGTACATCTTCTGTTATGCGTATTTTACCATAACTAAAAAGAGCTCACTAAGCCTAATTTGGTCATTTGCTCATTTATAAAAGCATCATTTTTTGAACATCTGTTATGTTCCAAACAATAAGCTAGACCAAGAATGCCCAGGGCTGACACTGATATTCTGAGGTACTTTAATGGGTATTCAATAGATAATTATGGAACAAAATGAATGCATTAAATAATAAATGTATAGACTTACTGGAGATGACGCTGTGCCTGATCAGTAATATTTATCATGGGCATGGGAAGGGGACGTTGAAGAGGTACTTACCTGTCTTTTATCACTGCCCACTGAGTCACAAAATGAAAGATACCATATGCCTTTAAAAAACTCAATGTTGGAACACCAAGGTGGCTCAGCTGGTTAAGCGTCCGACTCTTGATTTCACCTCAGGGCATGATCTCAGGGTTGTGAAATTGAGCCCCATTTCGGGCCCCTCACTCAGGGTGGAGCCTACTTGGGATTCTCTCTTTCCCTCTCCTCTGCGCCTCATGCATGGATGCGTACTCCCTCTCTTCTCTCTCTCAATCAATAAGAAACTCAAAGTTTCACAATAGCCAAAAGGAGTAAACGTGGAAAGAAACAAATTCTAATGTGAATTTACAGGTTGCAGAATAACCCCATAAAGGGATGGTTAATTATTATCAGTATTACCTTCTGCATATGCTATTTTATCAGTGTAATAGGGACTAATGTTATCTTGAATATTGACTTTCAAACCTACCTGTGCTACCCACTTTTGAGTCATTTTTTGATGAAAGCTAAGTAAACAAGCAAGGAATGATGCCTTACAATAGTTGTAATTATTTGCTTATTAAACATGGAATTGTTTAAAAATACTTTTAATTGAAAATCAATCCATAATCCAGGAGTGAGGAAACCTGTCTTGTTGTCCCCATCTAATCGTTAAACTATGGACCTTCATCCGATAGATCACATTCTCTTTGAGACTCATTTTAAGATTGATAACATCTTTAGACTTCTGGATAAGTTCTTTCCAGAGATGACTTCCTGTGAATTCATGAATTTGAAATTTTGATGGATTCTGATCAATTTGTCTGTAATAGGGAGTTTTTAAAAATGCTTAATAATTCCATGTGATTTGGATTTAAAAATCTTCATTCCTTACCAGCAGTTAATCGAAGGGAATTGCTCTGTTGGATTTGTAGGTACAGCAGGCTTTGGGATGTAAGGTTGATGGATTTCTTCTGGGCACCTTTCTAGTAAAAGCCTTTAAAATATACTTCTGCCTCTAGGCCTTTGGGTAGCCAACCTCCTGAGAGACAAGAAGAAAAGGGTGGGGCGGGGGGAGACTGAGGCTGGTGGGACACAGCTGCTCACAGTTACCCTCTCAGAGCTGAAATGGTTGGCTGCCGGCCCTACAGAGTCTGACTTCTATAGATGCCATGGATGTGTCCTGATGGAGTCCCTCCATTCCAAGTAGTTTATCTTTGGAACTTACATAATATCATTTTAAACATACAACTGCATTTCCTAAAATCCTGTAGGAGCAACCTCTAACCCATTGGTCAATTCTGTTTCTCTGACCCCCATTTATTTGGTATTCTATCGTGTTTACCTCTTTGGCTGCCTGGCATCAGTAGGGAAAGGCTATTAAACTATATAGCTAGTGGAAGATCAGGATGCAACAATTTCTGTCGAGAAGTTTTCTAAGACTCCTTTGTTTAAAAGGCACGGATGTTATCCCAAAATAGAAGTCCCTCCACTTGGATACATAAAAGCAATCATGTAGCCTAGTGTGTGAAAATATTTCCATAGGGCAGGACAAATCGTGGGCTATTAAATGCCTTGGATTAAAAAAAAAAAAAGATCAACAGGAAGATACGGTAGAATTACAGTAATAACACAAACAGTATTTATGGCAGATTGTTGGACTCTGAGCTACAATGTAATCATAGCTATTGTATGGCAATAGTGTTGACTTCAATGCCAATCTATTTCCTGAAAGCTTAAGAAAGCTTAAAAAATATATAACATGGATCATATAATTTGTCACTCCAGAATGAAGCCAAGATTGACTCCTCATTTTATAATATTCTTCCTAGGGTCCTTGAAGGTTTTATTATTATTTTTTAAATTAATACTTTACGATCCACTCCCTTCCTTTCTTTTTACAGCTCTTCCCACTCCTGATGCCCTGTGGGAAGGACTAACTATGGAAAGAAAATAAAAGGACTGTGGGAGAGAAGTTCGTCCAAAGCCCCTAGACCCAAGGGGCTTTATTTCTTTTATTTATTGATTTCTTTCTTTATTTTTACATAGAGAATATTCACATAAAGAGCATAAGAGATTTGTAATTCCCATAATTTGGTTGGAAGAAGCACACAAGTGCATACTTCCTGTGTGTTAGTCATTTTTGGTTGCCTAGCTGCAAGACACAAATATATTGCAAAACTCTTTTTTTCATCACAATTGTACACATCTGTCAATGAATCGACTCCCCTAACTTGTTTTGTAATATGTGAAAAACAAAAGACGTCACCATATCAAATTCCAAATTTCTGATTACTCCAAACTTGCTTAACTCTATGCTCAGTCCCTGATCTAGCTTAAGTGTCGGGCTGTCTGAGGCGGCATGAGCGAGAATTGCCTCAGATAAACCAGAAGTACTGGAAATGGGTGGTGGTGGTATCCTGGGGGAAAATAATTTTTTTTTTTTCTGAAGCCAACAGAACAAAGACAGAAATGTTCTTATACACGGAGATGAATTAAATTCCCAATCGCAAATTTCAAGTATGTTAGCATTATTCTAGAACAAATTGCTCCAGTGTTGACTTCTTATAGTGTAATGAGTATTCTGAGATACTTGAATACGATCCCAGATTCCCTGGTGTTTACCTCCTCGGGGTTGGCTGAGGGTCATGGCTGAGACAAAGGGTAGCAAAGGCCCTTCTGGAACAGGGCTCACAGAGGCACTTCTGTCTTCCCTGTGGCCCGCCGTTGGTTCAGGGCATTCTGCCCAAAGAGGTGATTCTGTAAGTCCTAAAGGCAGGTGTTGAAAGAACCATGAGAATGGGGTAACAAGCTTAGTTTTCATGGACTTATCCTATCCACAAGGTAGGGGTAAGAGCTCTTTATTGTACCCTATACGAGATCATTGACTCTCACAGGCATATATGGGACTGCCCTCCACCTAGGCAACTGTCCTGTGCCAGTGTCCCCTCAGGGAAAACCGATAGTTTCTGACACATGGTAGGCACTTAATAAATACTTGCCGAGTGAACACAACTTTAGGGAACTTCGGGAAGTGGGCTCAGCACAGGAATTCTGGAGCCGCAGATTCAGTCGAATGTCCTCGGGTTCTCTCCTAAGACACCAGACATGAAAATAAATGGGATCACTATCACACACAGCACAAGCATGTTCTTCTTTTGCAGTTTCACACTCAAACTCAACTTCTTGACACCTACCGTTGTAACAGTAGACTGAAGGAAAGAGTATTCCTTTCTTGGAGCAGTCGGAACTCTGTGATGAGTGTGTAGGTAGAATCAGGTGACTACACAGGCGATGACTTAGAGTCTAGAACCCATCCTGATGGCAGGATCTTCTCCCTGGGGTCCTTGAGAATAGTCTCAAACTTATCTCCTCCCTGCCCAGTGCCATGTTTTTAGAGTGGAAATACCAAACAGACAGAACATCCCCAAGATGGCACATGCAATGCACTAGAATTTTAGGGGACAGAAGGTGAAATGCAAAGTCAGCCCATTGCTAAGAATAGTCATGAATAAGACACTTCCCTCAGAAATCTACTTTCCTCACTAGGAACCACCATCATACACCATTTTAGAATTCTCCATGCCAGGTGCAACACCTGGCTATGTTTGAAATTTTTGAGACTCATACACTCACAGAAGGTGTAAGTGGTATTTTTTTAAATGTAAATTTTTTAAAATCTGGGAAGCAAAGGTTTTAGTAAAGAGGAAAAGTATAGCCACTTTTTACCCTTCATATTTTTGAGGATCGTTTCTCATGCATAAAACTTTTGTGATAATGCCTTATGTTTATGGTTTGTCTTCTCTCCAAAAAGCATTAAATCTTTTCAGAAATATGGCATGTAGCCCATTCTCATCAACCTGCTTAATGTAAATGAAGCAATTCCAGACATAATTCAAAACCACGAATAATTTTAAAAGGCATTTATGCTTGATTTTGGAATGCACATGGCATTTTTCCTTACCGACTGTGTTTATTAGACTGATATTCAATTTGAGCTCCTTTTCCATAGTGCTCAGCAACTGATGGTATAAAGAAGCTGCCAAGAGATCTCTTAAGGCCAGGACAAGGCTAAACCAAAAGTGAGAATTTGCTGTAAATAAGCTACAAAGTGGGAATTTAGGAGCAAACTGTATTATCTCATTTATTCTTACATTATCCCTGGAAACTAGGTAGAAATATAATCAAGAATTTTGAATTGTGGAGATCAAGGAGAGGATGGGAACAGATCTGAACTGGGTTGGGATGTCCAAGACCACAAGGCAGGTACCACGCCCGTTCTAGGCCATGTGTGTAATTTTAAATCTCACAACAACATGAAGTTGCTGCTCTCATTTTACAGAAGAGTCTAAGAATCAGAGACATTAATGAACATGCCAAGAACACACACCAGGGAGTGGCAGATGAGGAGGAATACCCAATTTTTTTTACTTGATCTCAAAGTCTTTCCTCTTTCTAGTAGAACTGAAAAGCTCTCTAGATATCTTAAGTATCATTCTTACGATGGAAATTTGGTTTTATGTGATACACAATAAAATTATAAAGCTCATGGACAGCACAGAAGGAAACCTGATATACTTCAGGGGCAGAGTGATAATGGGCAAGCAGTTCAAGGTGCCTTCATCCCACGTCCTCTCCAGAGGACGTGTATCGGTGGTGAGCCAGCATACCTGCCCAGGCTTCACACCTTTGCATCATCTCTGTTCCTTTCTTCTCTTCTCCCCAACCTTGTCAAATTAGTAACACAGTGGTGACTGTCTTAGCCTTCTTAATATCTCTCACATTTGTGCATCCCCTTCTCCCTGTTTCCCCTTATATAGGAGGCTGGGATATAAGTCAGTGATGTGATACCTGGACTCCTGCATTTCTTCCCAACTTTTCTTTGTATTATGTGACTTATGATCAGATTAACTTTCAAATGTTTGAGTCCTTACCCGGCAGTGGAGCCTAACCTTGAATGCCATGGGAGGCAAAACAGGTGTCACCCTGTCTTCTTGAGCCTATGACCTAGGGGAGAAAATAGACCAAGACATGTAAGCCAATGCTTACTCTTAAGATCATAGAGCTCTAAAGGATGTAAGTAGGGTAGTGGGATAGAGGATGGTGAGGAACTTACTTAGGTAAGGGGGCTCTCTCAAGGGGTGATATTTAAGCTGAGAAGGAGCTCATTTTGTGAGGAATCAAAAGGGAGATTGCCAGGCAAAGGCAGCAGCAGATGAAAAGCACCAGGACACGAATGAGCTTATCTGGCTGGATGATGATGGGTGAGGGGGGACGAAGCCTGGCAGGAGACAGGTAAAACGAGCAGGAGTCTGAACACACAAAGCCTTGTAGTTCCTGTCAAAGAGTTTGGGCTTTGTTCTGTGTGAGACGGGGGCCATTGACTGTGAGGGCTGTTGTGTGACGAGATGTACAGTTGAGGTTCTGAGAGAGAGCTGGTGTGGTTGAAGTATAAAGAGCAAGGAAGATGTGAAGCAAGGTGAGGCCAGAAGTGGAGATGGAGGAAAACCGAGCAGGGTGTGTTAAGTGTTTTTATTTTTATTTTTATTTTTTTTACTTGACAGACAGAAATCACAAGTAGGCAGAGAGGCAGGCAGAGAGAGAGGAGGAAGCAGGCTCCCCGCCAAGCAGAGAGCCCAATGCGGGGCTCTATCCCAGGACCCTGGGATCATGACCTGAGCCGAAGGCAGAGGCTTTAACCCACTGAGCCACCCAGGTGCCCCAAATGTTTTTATTTTTATCCTACGAGCCAGAGGAAGCCACATGGGTATATTCAGGAGAGGGTAACTGGTTGGCATTGCTACAGCAGAGAAGATTGAGGTAAATAAGAGAGGAAGCAGGAAAACCTATCAGGAGGCAGCCTTGGGGCCTCATGCAAGAGAGAAGGGAATGGAGAAAATAGACACATTTAAGGAAATTAAAAATTATTTACTTATTTTTAATATTTTTTATTTTTGTAATAACACTTAAGATAATATCTGCCCTCTTAGCAAATTTTTAAGTATATAATACAGTACAGTTAAGTATAGGTCCAATGTTGTATAGTAGACATCCAGAAATGATTCATCTTGTGTAAGTGAAACTTGGTGCCTTTTGAATGGCAGCTTCCCATTCCCCTACCCTCAGCCTCTGCTGACCACCATTCTATTCTCCTCTCTGGCTCTAGGAGTCTGACTGTTTCAGATTCCTCATGTAAGTGGAATCATGCAGTGTGTGTCTTTCTGTGTCGGGCTTATTTCATTTAGCATAATGTCCTCTGGGTCCATCCATATATAGACACATACATTACACACACACACACACACACACACACACACACACACTATATGACATTTTATTTCAGGTAATTTTCACTTTTTTTTGAGAGAGGGAGAGGAAGAGACAATGGGGGTGGTAGTGGGAGGGAATCTTAAGCAGGCTCCATGTGCAGAGCCCAATGTGGGTATGGATCCCAGAACCCTGAGATCATGACCAGAGCCACCCAGGTGCCCCTATGTATTTATTTCAGAAAGAGATAGTGTGTGTGTTTGGGGGGGGGGCGGTGCAGAGGGAGAGACGGTCTTAAGCAGACTCTGCTGAGCACAGAACCCAATGCAGGGCTTGATCCCACAACCCTGAGATCATGACCCAAGCCAAAATCAAAAGTCAGACGATCAAATGACTAAACCACCCAGGTGCCCCTCAGGGAATTTTTAAAATGTAAAACTGATAGGACTAGCTAGGCGATTGGTAGGGACAGTGAGGCAAACGTCAGATTCAATATCTCCCATGTTTCTGTGTAGAACTAGGAGGAGGGTAGTCCTATTTATGGAAATGTGAGCTATCCGAGCAGAAGTGAAGGAGGAAGCGAGATCATGAGAACAACTTCAGACATCCTAAATTTGGTATGACTCTGACATAACTCTTAGGCATCCCTGAGAAGCTGTCACAGACAGCTGTATCTGTATGAATGGACTCAGAGAAGAATTTTCTGCTAAGGATATAAATTGGGGGATAAAATCGAACAGATGGAAGTGAACCAAACCATGAGAATGAAAGAGGTCAGCAGGGGAGGAAATACAGACGAAGAAGAAAAGGGAGCAGGTGGACTGGGAGAACACCGTCCCTTCAAGGTTAGCCAGGGAGACCAGGAGGAAGTCAGGAAGGAGTGGTATTACAGAAGCTCATTTCAAGAGGGAGTAATCCCTACTTCTCATGCCGAGGTAGATGATGACCAGTGGAGGAGTGGCTGGGCAGAAGCCATTCTGGACTGGGCTGAAAGGAGAGAGAAGGAAAGGGAGAAGCCATTCTGGACTGGGCTGAAAGGGGAGAGAAGGAAAGGGAGACAATGCGTGCAGGTGAACCATCACCCGAAATCCTCATCTGATTCTGTTCCTTCTTCAGTAGGAGACTGTAGGTGGCTCCCTAGGCACTGTGCTACTCCCTTTACTTTCAGAATTCTTTGTGTCCCAGCTCCCAGGTGGAGGCTTTCAAGATTGCCCTGATTTTTTTTCACCCTTTGAATTTTATAGCACATTCTGTCTATAACCCCTGTTGTGACATTTATCCAATACTGCTTTTATTCATGTTATCTTTTATGTTTTATCTACCCAAAGGTTAGAGACTATGATGGGCATTACACTTAGCATTCTCCCAACGTGTAATCTTACACATATTAGTACATGGGATTAATTGCCTGACTGGTGGTGACATTCTCTCCTCATTCATTGCTAATTTTTGGGTCAGTGTCAAGAACAGACCCACCCATACACCTCTGTAGATGCCTTCCAAAGGAGAAAGGCTAGCAGGATGAGATCCGATCCAGTAACCATGTTTCATTTTACTTTTAATATCTCTCTTTAAAAAATTAGGGTGTTTTTAGATTTATAGGAAAATTAACAAAGATAGTACACAGTTTCCATATACCTCACATTCACTTTCCATGATTATTAACATCGTATAGTAAGTGGAATGGCATATATATCACATTAATGATCAGGTATTGATACATTATTATTGTTGTTGTTGTTGTTTAATACACACACTTTGTTGGATTCCTTAGTTTGTACATGTCCTCTTTCTCTTCCAAGGACCCATGGAAGGTATCACATCACATTTAGTCTTCCTGTCTCCTTTGTCTCCTCTTGACTGTGAAGTTTCTTAGATTTCCTTGTTTTTGATGACCTTGACAGTTTTGAAATGTACTGGCTAGGGATCATGTCTCTCACTTTGGATTTGTCTGATGTGTGTCTCTTTAGATGGGGTGGTGGGTTTTGGGGAGGAAGGCCAGAGAATTAGCTAAGTGCTACCATTCTCATCATATCCATATCAAAGCTGTGTTCTAGCAACATGGCTTATCACTGTTGATGTTGACTTGATCACCTGGTGTCTGCCACGTGTTTCCACTAGAAAGTTGTTCTTTTCCCCCTCCTTTCCATGTCATACTCCTTGGAAGGAAGTCACAATGCAAAGCCCACACTTAAGGTGTAGGTAGTTATGCTCTACCTACTTGAGGACTGAGTACCTATGAAGTTTATTTGGCCTTCTTCTGCATGGGAAATTTATCTCTTGTTCTCCACTTAATTAGCTATTAAACCATTTACTTATATCATGATGAGCTAGTAGATATTTATATTTTTATAATCTGACACTACTTTCTTCATTTTGTTGCTCAAATTCCTCCAGCTTTGGCTATTAGGAGCTCTTTCAGTAGTCTCGCTAGTCCCTTCAAAATAAACCTGTCCTTATGGGATTTTTTTTCCTATTTTGTTATATTTTGAGTACTTCCTTGCTCAAAGATAAGATGCTCCATGTGCATCTTGAATTTTTCCTGCCCTAGTCTTAGTGTCAGCCATTTCTCTAAGGGGTCCCATTTCCGTTTATTGGAGAATGGTATTAGAACCAATATCAGGGCAGTAGATATGCTCATTACTACTAGGTTGTCATTCATGTAGGCTGATGGAGATGACAGGGCCGAGAAATATGGTGTATATAATAATGCATGCATATACACATACCTCTAAATATTTCTGCATATAATACTCCTTAGCAATATTAAGCTGAAGATAAGTTCATACTAATGTCTCTAACTCTAATCCATTACCTCCCCCCTTTTTATGTGCAGATTCTCACTCTCACAGTGAGACACCTGGATCTCAGCTCTGCCATCCATTTACTTAAGTGTTCAATTTCACTTGTCATAGTGATTTCCGAATGTTAACCCATACTTATACTCCACTGGGAAACAACACTATCAACTAGAGTGTAGTGCTTATGTGTAGTTCCTTCTGTCTTTAGTCTCACACACTCCATTCATTTCCTGTTATATGGTCAAAATCTTCCCCCTTTTGTGAGGTTGTTTCATAAGTGTGAATACAACTAGATTCTTTTTGTCCCATTCTGAATCACATCCTGGGATCCCTTGAACTCCTCAATGATTTTTTTTAATGCGTGTAAATTAAGGGTCACTCTTTGTGCTGTAAGGTTCCAAAGGTGTTGGCCCATGCAGTGTCATGTACCCGCCGTTATAGTAACGAAGAGAATAGTTTCACCACCCTAGACTTTCCCCTGTGCTCCCACCCCAACCCCTGGACAACTACTCAGATGTTTAGTATCACTTTAGTTTTGGCTTTTCCAGAATGTCATAAACATAGACCCATACAGGATGTAGCCTTTTCAGACTGGCTTCTTTAACTTTGCAATATGCATTGGGGATACATCCCTGTTTTTGAATGATAACTTGGTAGCTCATTTCTTTGTGTCACTGAGTCGTGTTCCAGGATATAGATGTACCATAGTTTGTTTATCCATTGACCTATTAAAGAACAACTTGATGCTTCCAGCTTTTGGCAATTCTGAATAAAGCTGCTATAAATATTCATGTATAGGTTTTTATGTGGACATAATTCTTTAGATCAATTGGGTAAATACCCAGGAAGACGATTGCTGGATTATAAACTGAGACTATGTGTAGCTTTTAAGAAACTGCCAAACTGGGACGCCTGGGTGGCTCAGTTGGTTAAGCAGCTGCCTTCGGCTCAGGTCATGATCCCAGCATCCTGGGATGGAGTCCCACATCGGGCTCCTTGCTCGGCAGGGAGCCTGCTTCTCCCTCTGCCTCTGCCTGCCACTCTGTCTGCCTGTGCTCGTTCTCTCTCTCTCTCTCTCTGACAAATAAATAAATAAAATATTTTTTTTAAATTAAAAAAAAAAAAAAAAGAAACTGCCAAACTGGGGCGCCTGGGTGGCTCAGTGGGTCGAGCCTCTGCCTTCGGCTCAGGTCCTGGTCTCAGGGTTCTGGGATCAAGCCCTGCATTGGGCTCTCTGCTCAGCAGGGAGTCTGCTTCCTCCTCTCTCTCTCTGCCTCTCTGCCTACTTGTGATCTCTCTCTGTCAAATAAATGAATAAAATCTTAAACAAAAAAGAAAAAAAGAAACCGCCAGACTGTCTTCCAACCCAGCTATGCCATTTTGCACTCCCATCAGTAGTGAATGAGAGTTCTGTTGTTTCACCTCCTCGCCAGCAATTGGAATTGTCAGTTCTTTGGATTTGGGTCATTCTAAAACATGTGTAGTGCAGTGCTCCCTCATATTATTTTAATCAGCATTTTCCAAATGACATGATACTGGGCATCTTTTCATATACTTGTGTACCATGTGTATGTTTTATTTGTTGAGGTATCTATTCCTATCTTTTGCCTGTTTTTTAATCAGATTACCTGTTTTACTAAAAGAATTCTATGTATGTTACAGACAAGTCTTTTATCAGATATATGTTTTGCAAATATCTTTCCCAATCTGTGGCTTGTCTCTTCATTCTCTTGACATTATCTTTCTCAGACTAGATTTAATTCTAATAAAGTCTAAATTATCATTTTTTTTTCTTAAACAGGTTGTGTTGTAGTATCAAAACAAACAAACAAAACCAAAATGCTCATCACCTAACACAGAGTCATGAAGATTTTCTCCTATGTTTTCTTCTAGAGGTTTCATAGTTTTGTATTTTAGTTAATTTCTGTGGAAGGTCTAGATTTGTGTCTAGATTCATTTTTGCATGTATAGATATCCACACGGTATTCCAGAACCATGTGTTCAAAAGACTATTCTTTTTCCACTGAATTACCTTGAATCTCTAAAAAACAAAACTGGTTGACCATGTTTGTGTAAATCTATGTCTGGATTTTCTATTCTATTTCTTTAATCTGTATGTCTCTTCTCTCACTAAGACCATACTCTCTTGATTATTGTAGCTTAATTATAAGTCTTAAAATGGGACAGTGTGAATCCTTCAGTCTTGTTTTCCTTCTTCAATATTGTTTTGACTATTCTTGGTCCTTTCCCTTTCCATATAAATTTTAGAATAAGTTTGTATATGTTTTCAAAATAACTTGCTAGGATTCTGAGCACATTAAATTTATATAGATCTATAGATTTTTAAGTTATTTATAAGTATATAGAAATCTATAGATCAAGTTGGGAACAATTGACATCTTAATAATATTGAAATCTTCAAAGCATGAACACAGACTGTTTCTCCATTTCTTTAAACTTTTGATATTTTTTTAAGTCACTGTTCTTGTAGTTTTCAGTATATAGGTCCTATATATGTTTTGACAGATTTATACTTAGTATTTCCCTTTTCTTTGGTGCTATTAAACATGGTATTTTTCTTTAATTTTAAATTTCAATTGTTTATTGCTGGTATGTGGGGGAAAAACTAACTTGTATATTGACCTTGTATCCTGCAATCTTGCTTTACTTGTCCATTAGTTCCAGAAGATTTTTGTAGATGCTTTGCAGTTTCCTACATAGACAATCATGTCATCTGCAATTCAAGACAGTTTTATTTCTTCCTTTCCAATCTGTACACATTTTTATTTCTTTTAAGATTTTATTTATTTGAGAGAAAGAGAGAGAGCATAAGAGCAGGAGGAGGAACAGAAAGAAAGGGAGAAGCAGAATCCCCCCGGAGCAGGGAGCCAGCTATTGGGCTCAATCTCAGGACCCTGGTATCATGACCTGAGCCAAAGTCAGACACTTAACCGATTGAGCCATCCAGGCTCCCCTCTCTTTATTTCTTGTTATTGCCCTTTTCCATTAGCTAAGACTTCCAGTATGATGTTAAATTGGAATGGTGAGAGAGAATAACTGTGCCTTGCTTCTGATCTTAAGGGAAAGGTAGCCAGTATTTCACTGTTAAGAATGATGTTACCTTTAGTTTAGTTTTTTTTTGTTTGTTTTGGTAGATATTCTTTATCAAATTGAGGAAACTTTTCTACATTCCTAAATTTTTGAGAGTTTTTAAAATTATGAATGGGCTTTAGAATTTTTAAATTTTGTTTTTTCCTGCATTGACTGACATGATCATAAGGGGCTTTCTGCTTTAGTCTTTTGATATGGTAGAATACATTGATTGGTTACTGTTGAATTAGGTTTACATACCTGGAATAAATTCACTTGGTCATCATGTATGACTTTTTTACAGGTTGTTTGTGATTTGCTAATATTTGTTGAGAATTTTTGTATTTATATTCATGACAGATATTGGTCTGCAGTTTTCTTTCTTACAATGTGTTTATCTGGCTCTGATATTAGGATAATGCTGATCTCGTAGAATGGGTTAGGAAGTGCTCCCTCTGCTTGTTTTCTAGAAGATAATGTAGAGAATTGATAATTTCTTTTAAAAGTGTTTGGTAGAATTTACCTATGGAGCCACCTTGACCTGATTCTTTCTTATACCTATCTTTAATAGATGTAAAGCTCTTTAAATTGTCTGTTTCTCCCATGAGTTTCGCAGGCTTGTATCTTTCAAGGAATTGGTCCATTTCAGCTAAGAAATCTGATTTGTAGCCATAGAGTTGTTTATAATATTACTATATTATCCTTTTAATGTTCATGGGATCAGTGATGATGATTCATCTTTTATTTCTGTTACTGGCAATTTGTGTCCTCTTTTTTATTCTTATTTTTCCAGACATTTATTAACTTTATTGATCTTATAAAAAAAAACAGCTTTTGGTTTCATTGGTTATATTTATTGTTTTCCTGTTTTCAATCATTGTTTCCAATTTTTTATTTATTTCTTTTTATCTCTTTGCTTTCAGCTTAAATTGCTCTTATTTCACTAGTTTCATTAAGTAGAAACCATTACTGATTTTGGATCATTCTTCTTTCTAATAATGCAGTTAATGTCATAAATCACCCTGTAAGCACTGCTTTTTGCTACCTGTCACAGATTTTCTTAGGTTGTATTTTTATTTTCATTAAGGTCAAATTATTTTAAAGTACTCTAGTACTCTTAAGACTTCTTATTCAATACATGGCTTATTTAGAATGTGTAATTTAATTTCCAAATATTTAAGGGTTTTATGGCCATCTTTATTGATTTAGTTTCATTTAGTTCAGGCTGAGAGCACATTTTTTATGACTTCTACTCATTTAAATTTGTTAAGGTGTGTTTTGTGGCTCAGAATGTGGTCTCAGAATGTTCCCTGAGAGCCTCAGAAGAAAATGTATTCTGCTGTTGTTGGATGAAATATTCTATAAATGTCAATTAGATCAAGTTGATTACTGGTGCTGCTCAAACCACCTAGATCCTTACTGACTTTCTCCCTGCTTCATCTGTCAGTTATGGACAGAGGGGTGTGAAGCACTGACCACGTTTTGATCTGGCACTGCAGATCCAGCTTCTCTCTGGGTCTGCCCTAGTTGTCTTTCCATGAACTATGAAAATGAGTATCCTTGAAAAATGGTGGTAGTGAATTCTTTGGTGGTAGAGGTATAAAAAAATTAGGCTGGGCAATCACCTGTGGAGGATATTTTGAAAGAGAATCATGAATCAGGACAAAATTGAATTTTTGATTTCTAAGGGCATTCCAACTTTGGAATCCTGGATTCTCGTAGGGATGCCTTTCACCTGACTTTTCTCCTTCTTTGCTCCTATTCTGTTTTCTGCCTCATAGACCTGCTAATTTTGTCCTCAGTAATACGAGCTACCTGTTCAGTAAAACCTAATCTGTGACTTCTGACCAATATGCAAGAGTATATTTATTGGAAGACCCGGGGGGATCAAATACCTTCCTAGCTTTTCCCTAGATCACCCTCGAATATGAAGTGCCTGTCTTAAAATATTCAAACCCAGGGAAAAGCCATCCATACCCCACTATAAGCCAAAGGGTCGAGTCTGGAAAAGTTAGAGAAAATAAGGAGCCTCAACCAATACTTGTGGTCAAAACAATGATTCTCTTGCTGCCTTCTCCTGGAAAAAAATTGTAAAAGAGAAGTAGAGACTGAAACAGAGGCAGAGAAAGAGAAAGAACTCTGCATCTAAAACATTTGAACTTGGATAGTACAGGAGATTCTGCTAAGTGGAAACAAACAGTCCAGGGAGGATTTACTCTACTGCTCGTTGCACTTTTATCCCCAGAAAAATGAGGAGCCTGGGGCAGTGCTGGCAAGTGACTCTTTTATGATACCTATAAATCAGTTGTGCAGATCAGCATGTGTCTTATGCCTGATGCTAAGGAGGTTTCCTAAACCTTTCTCCTCTAGGTACTCTCTGTTGACTTTTCTTAGGATTCTCTTACTTTAGGAAATTGTAACCATGTTTTAGGTCCATAAGGAAGGGGAGTTCGATTAAGGTTAGGAGAAAAATCTGGCACAGAGCCTGGCATATGACCTGACAAAGGGACAGAAAATTTGCGATTGGAATTGTCTTGGAAACTAGGAAGAGTACAGCTGCTGCTTATTGCCCTCCTCTCCCACAAGGACTTTCTTTTGAGAAGGAGCCTTGTAACTAGTCATTAGTTCTCAGAGCTTCATGTTAGATGGATGAATGACCAGAAATTTCATTCCATTTTTGCAGACAAGAGTGAGAAACAGTGAGGTTTTAATTATTTGCTCAAGGACCAGACTGGTCTTCTAATTCCAGTTCCTGTTCACTGTTTAAGCAGTTTCCTAGCCTGTGATATTTATATGGCCACTTAAATGTTTTATTTAATGATGCCATCATGGATGGGAAATAGGTTTGACCAATTTTCATGCATGAGTAACTGGAGTCTCTGAGAAGGTAAGCTTACTCTTTGAGGGCCTCAGATGAGAAATTTGTTTTAAACATATTTCCAAGTGCAGATTAGCTTTCTTAAAGGGAAAAAGAAAGAGAGCAATCCCAGTTTTCCATCCATTAGCCTCCAGCAGTTTGCTCCCCAAAAAATGGAAGTTGTTTTTATAAATAACCCTCTGGTATTGTGATGAAATCTATGGAAACTCCCTAAAATTTTAAAACTAAATAAAATAATAAAACAATATACATGTTTGTGTGTGCGTGCGTGCACGCACGCACACACACACACACACACACACACTGGGTTGTAACTAAATTCTGCCATCTGTCCCTGAGCTATTTTTTTCCAAGAGAAAGTGCCTTAGGAAGAGGTGCAAAGAGCGATTCTAAAAGCAGAAGATGGAAGTGGATATTATGTAACCATTTGGCTCAGTGATGAGCAAATCTTCAATAGCGTAAGTCAAAATGTATATGTATCTGTTTGGCTCAGTTTCCCCATCTGTAAAATGGTTCATTGGCCCAGGAAGTAAGTTTTATTTTTGGCATTTGTAGTTTGAACAGATTCTTCCATCCTCCCCGAGTTCAAGTCGGAGCAGACATTTCCTTCTACAATCTTTGGGACTATTTATGGTAAGAAGTCTGTTCCCTCCTCTTCTGCTCAGGCCCAGCATTTTCATGCTTAAATCTATGTAGTGTGGCCTTCTTGTATCCCAAGGTTTCAGTGTTGTTTCCCAGCATTTTTGTGCTTTACAGGACCTAGTGGTTCCTAGAGCTTTTTTGCTGACAATGAAATCTCTCCCCTCACTGCCCAGAATCTTTCACGGGTGTTCCCTGTATCAATAGAGCAGCAGCTGCTGCCTGGTCAGTGAAGGGCTAAAGGAATCTGCCGGTGTCTTTTCATCTTGGCAAATATCATTCTGATAAGCAAATAACTTTCCAAAAATCCCAGAAGAATCTATGTATGTGATAGTTTCCCTGTCACTTTCTTTTCAGGAACTTGTCTTCATTCTGATGTTTTTATCACCAGGGATAAAGATTTAGAAAGGATCCATAAATTGCGGGAGAAAGCAGTAATTGCCTTCTGAGCGGAGGGCAACATGCAAAGCCAGTACGAGTCCCTGAATGGTCCAGATCTGTAATGGATGCTTTATACCTTAAGTTAGCATTTAACACAAAGCAGAAAGACACCCTTAGAGGTATGCCTGCGAGCAGAGCGCAGTACTTACGAATCTTGAGATAAAGCTCTGTTTTGTTGAAGTGAGGTTTGAAAACAATCTAAGGGAAAGTTATGTTTTCCTAAAATAAAAATTGAGTTCAGGCACCAAATTTTGTACATGCTGTTTAAATAAGATTTGAGCCCTTTCAAGGGATTGCAGGTTTTGGTTTTCTGTTTGTAATTCCCTCCTGCAGTTTCCCCATACCTGCTTGCCTAAGGTTAAGAAAGATATATCTGATGTGATTTCTTTTATTACTTATATATTTGATGTACAATTTTGATAGCTAAGTCTTTATTAACTTTGATGAAGGCAGTCTAAGAAACCTAAGCTGTACCTTAATATTTTTATTTACAAGAGACATTTATATATTATATCTATAAGCAAATATGTGTATAAACACAAGGGAAAGATATAGTAATATGCAATAATGTTATATATACCTACAATTATATATTATTATATGGAAGTATATATTATATAAAAGTAGTTTCTCTATATCAGTGCATTTATATATGCAGAGAGAGGGGAAAATAGAGCTACATTTGGTGTAAAGAAAACTGCTAGTCTTGTCACAAAGAGAATTCAAAAATGTCATTTCAATTCTTTCCAATCCCTCATTAATCTGTGAAACAGTGATGATACCATCTGACCTACTTGTTTTATAGGCTCAAATGAGAAAATGTTCGGGGCGGGGGGAGCTGTAATATGAAGTCCAGGTGGCACCCCCGAGCCGCATGTGGTTGAAGAAACGCACATTCATTTGCCTACGTGTATCTCCCTCTGTAAATACTCACGTGATTTACAGCAAATACAATGTAAAAAAAAAAAAAAAAAAAAAAAATCAGATTCCTGTTTCTAAAAGGGAGGCTGGCTTTCCTGTTGAAACAGCACCATTACAGGACTTTCGCTGTCAAGTTGTTGTGAATTTTAAAAAGGTTTCCGGTTTCAGGAGCACATTTATCGTAGAAAGCAGAAAGCGTAATTTAAAGTTGTAGGTCCTGGCCCCTGGTTGGTCTGCGGGGGACCTGTGGCCCCACCCCCAGGAATTTTGATTCCCTGGGTCTCCCTGGGGCTCAGACTGGGTGAGCTTGAAGCACTTCCGGTATGCTAATGCACAGCCAGATTTTACAGCATTCTCTCTGAAGTTGAAAATACAATGTTTAATACACAGCCAGGTAAGGGGACTACACTGCAGTGACTACATCCAAGTAAATACTGTAAGCACTGAATTTTAACAGGGAGACTATCGCAGCACATATATATAGAATGATCTCCCCCCTTTCCAAGCCTACCTTTCTCTCTCTCCTTTCTCTTACCCTCCAGGTATACAAGTCCATCAGATAACTGGAGATCACAATTTCCTGCTCTATTGTGCATATCAGTTCAGATTAAATCCTTTAGAGGAAATTTCATTTCCTATTCCTATATGAAATTGTCCTTTAAAACAAGTACATTTTAGGTAAAAGCTTTTCCATTTGATGTGTTCAGTACATTTTTGTTGCGATAAAAATAGTATGGAGCTGAATAAGTTTGAACCGTCTTGAGTCAGGGAGGGAAACCATGTTGTGAATCTCAAAACGTTCGCGCTGACACCTTCCCCTCTGAGCACTGCACTGTCTAAAATTAGCACCGGTGCCTTGACTATCCAGGTGGGATCATCTCGTGTATCCCGCTCTTGAGAAGCATGCTGTATGACGCTTAAAAACAGCCAAAGATCAGGAATGTTGCTTTTCACCAAAAGATGCTTCATGGGAAATGCAAGTTTGGTTTAAGTTTATGAATGGGATGAAGACAGCAGTCTTACATTGTAGCAGCTCAGAAGGCTTACTGAAGCAAGAGTTCTATTTTGTTTCCCTCTCTAGAAGGCTCCCATGGTGGTGTAGGAATTTCTAGTGTCTTCCCTTGAGAACAGGAGGGGGGGGGTGTTAGTTTTGGCCTTTGTGTGGCTTCTGTCATCCTCCCAGGACAATGGAGCCCACAGAGAAGGGACATCAGAAGAGTAGGTGTGAGAGGGAGTCTGATAGGAGGAGACACCGCCATGTTTATGGCACATTGGAGTTCTGTGTTTAAGAAGTCCCTGTCTTTTCCAGTCCATGACTGTCGACTGCCCTCACATGGTCTCAAGGAGAGGTTGTCCAGCTCTGGGGGTGAAGGGGGGAAATCATGAGGACAAGCTTCCTCTCTGCTGTTCTCCCCCTACCGACCAAATTCACATGTTGCAGCCCTAAGCTCCCATGGGATGGTATTTGGAGGTGAAGCCTTTGGGATGTGATTAGGTTTCAGTGAGGTCAGAAGGGTGCAGCCCCCAGCATGGAATTAGTGTCCTTATAAGTAAAGGAAAAGACCAGCGCTCACTTTCTCTCTGCAGTGTGTGAGGAGACTCTGCCAGGGCCTTGATTTTGGACTTCCAGCCCCCAGAACTTGAGAAGTAAATTTCTGTTGTTTATAAGCCTCCCAGTCTGTTTATTGCAGCCTGAGCTGACAAGAAGTCTTGACCCTTGACTCCCCATAATTCTTATATATAAATGGAGATCTCAATTACAAACAACAAAATCCACTTTGACTATTTTTTTTACTCTTTATTTTAATTTTTGTATTTCATTGTATTTCATTTTTTTAGTAATTTTTAACTTGCAGAAAAATTGTAAGAATAGTACAAAAGATACTGTGTATCCTTCTCCCACATTTCCTGTTTCTTAACATTTGCTTGAGCATCCTTTTGTACATATTTTTTTAAGGTTGTATTTATTTGACATGAGAGAGAAAGCAAGAGAAAGCCCAAGTTAGGGACAGCCGCAGGGAGAGGGAGAAGTAGGCTCCCTGCTGAGCAAGGAGTCTGGCATGGGGCTCCATCCCAGGACCCTCAGATGGTGACCTGAGCCCAAGGCTGACTCTTAACCGACTGAGTCAACCAGGCACCCCAAGCATCCTTTTGTACATATTTTTTTTTTTCTGAATCAATTGAGAATAAGTTATAAATGTTGTCCTTTACTTATAAGTCCTTCAGTGTGTATCTCCTAAAACCGAGAATATTCAGTTAAATAATCATAGTAAAATTATCAGGATCAGGAAACATTACTATGATACAGTCCACCTCATTCAGAGTTCTTCAACAGTCCCCCAAATGTCCTATATACATAGGAATAAATATTTATTTATTTCTATATGGCTAAAAATACTTTCTCTATTTTGTATATACGTATATGCCTTAAAAATGCATTTAAGCCATACACACCCACACATGTGACTTTTCAAAATTGGTAATTTAAATAGCAAGGAAAATTATTAAATAGTATTAATTAAATTATCAAATAATATTCTAATATTAAATAATATTAGTTTGGCCATCTCCAAAAAGGCCTGACAGCCAAACTCTGAAGCTACACAGCTAGGGAATAAAAAGCCAAACAAAAGAGAGGCTCTCTCCAGGAAGAAAAACCAGTGCTTCTCTGCTCATACCTATGTCCCTTGGGACTGAATTCTGGAACACCACGCTGGCTGCCCAGAGTTCTTTGAAGGAGTGAACTGCTGGTACAGGGCCATCTGCCTTTATTGCTCACTTCTAAATACCGACACCCAATGGGTAGAACCAAGTCACAGACCTTTACCCCAGATGCTAGAAAAGATGGAAATGCAAGTTTTCTGGCTTCCTAGGATCTCATAATATGGGAAATAGTCAAAATTTAGAAGAGGTGCTCAAGGGTGATGAACAGCCACAAAAGATAATAGTAGCAATGCCAGGTGCAAACAATGCCAGCTAATATTATTGACCATGCCTTCCACGTTAGACGTTCTTTTAAATACTTTTATTTTTAATACATTGAATCCTCATAGCAACCCAGTAAGATGGATTATACTATTCCCCTAGTTTATAAGTAAGGAAACAAAGGCATGGAGACATTTAGTA
This sequence comes from Mellivora capensis, assembly GCA_004024625.1. Taxonomy (NCBI): domain Eukaryota; kingdom Metazoa; phylum Chordata; class Mammalia; order Carnivora; family Mustelidae; genus Mellivora; species Mellivora capensis. The sequence goes on along the minus strand of PISX010000853.1, from coordinate 180,787 downwards.
AGTTGCTCAAATTTCCTAAGAAGGAAGAAGCAAAAGCTGAATTCATACAAGTTCTTAATCCTCTTGTCTTCTCCTTTCAAACACATACAAAAAAATTGGCAGTTTTTATTAAAATTCAGAAACTGAATTCTTGGGCATCCATTTCAGAGACATGAAAAGTAAGTTAAGTTCACACAACAAATGTTCATAGCAGTTTGGTTGTTTTTTTTTGGTACAAGACTTGCCCTCCCCCCACAAATGACAAACGATGATTGAACAGTTAGATCGTCATATGCAAAAAGTAAACTTCGATCCTCACAGCACATTTGAAATAATAACTCAGAATGATCACAGACCTAAATATAAAACTATAAAACTTCTAGACAAGGCATTGGAGAAAATCTTTGTGGCTCTGTGTATGCAAAGATTTCTTAGATGGGACTCTAAAACCCTGATCCAAAAGTTGGTAAATTGGACTTCACTGAAACTAAACATAAGGAAACAAAGTCTTCTCTTTGAAAGATATCCTTAAGAGAATGAAAAGACAGGCCACAGTCTGGGAGAAGATACCTACAAACCATATCTTTGATAAATGAATTCTATCCAGAATATATGAAGAACTCAAAACTCAACAATAAGAAAACAAATAGCTCAATTTTTAAAATAGACAAAAGATTTCAATAGGCACATCCCCAAGGAAGCTATGTGGATGACCGATAAACACAGAAAAGTTTCCCCACATTGTGAGTTATTAGAGAAATGCAAATTAAAACTATAATGAGCTGCTCCTGAATGCCTATTAGAATGGCTACAATTAAACAACTGACTATATCAAGTGTTAGGATGGGAAGGAACTGTATACTGTCATATGGGCTGGTAGGAATGCAAAATGATACAGTTACTTTATAAATCAGTTTGGTAGTTTTTTTTAAAAAGTTGAATATATGGCTGCCACCTGATGCAAACATTCTACCCCTAGGTGGTTACTCAGTAGAAAGGAATTTATATTTCCATACAAAAATGTGTACATGAATGTTCAGAACAGCTTTATCTGTAATAGCCCAAGCTGGAAAGAACCTGGATGTCTTTCAACAGGTGAATGTTTAAACGAACTGTGGTACACTCATGCCAGGAATACTACTTAGCAACAAAAAGAAATAAACTATTGATTTACACCACAAATTGGATGGATCTTAAGGGAATTATGCTGAGTGAAAAAAAAAAACTAATTCCAAAAGGTGACATGCTTAAATGATTCTATTAATATAGAATTCTTGAGGTGACAAAGTTAAATCAATGGAGAACAGATTAGTGGTTGCCATGAGAAAGGTAGGTGGTTATAGAAGGACAGCATGATGAATCTTCACGGTGATGGAAGTGTTCTATATCTTCACTGTGGTGACAGACACACAACCCTCCACATGTGATGAAAATGCATGAAATGGAACATACATTAAAAAGTTCATTAAAAAACTAGGGAAGTATGAATAAGATCCAGGAATTGTATTGACATCAAAATCATTCTTATGATATCATACTTATAAGTTTTGAAAGATGTTAACAGTGGGAAAAAGTGGGTAAAGAATAAACAATCTCTATGTTTGTATAACTATATGAATCTACAGTTATTTCAAAATGAAAAGTTTACACACACACACACACACACACACACACACACGTATTAAAACAGTAGGATGAGATGAAGTACCCTTTTTGAGGTCTTTAATTTTCAAAAGCTGATGTTGGAGGCAGGACCAGCAACATGTAATTTATTTTCGTATGTCCTTTTTTAGAACACAGAATTAACATTTTAATTTTACTTGGACTCAGGATGATTTGTGCATATAGGATACAACTATTAATCATTATTTTAACTCTATTTTTTTACTTTATCCATCCTAGATTCTTGGTTGCAGTAATAAGAACGGGCTTAATGGGGTGCCTGGGTGGCTCAGTGGGTTAAGGCCTCTGCCTTCGGTGCAGGTCATGATCCCTGGGTCCGCAGGGAGCCTGCTTCCTCCTCTCTCTCTGCCTGCCTCTCTGTCTACTTGTGATTTCTGTCTGTCAAATAAATAAATAAAATATTTAAAAAAAAATAACGGGCTTAATTATCAGGCTACCATAAACAAACAAACTATTTAGTAAAAGGATCTGGGGAGCTCAGAAAATCCACTGGGGGGCTACAGAACCAGTTTTGGAAACGAGCAGAAACCAAAGCAGCTCTGGAGGTCTAGGAAACAGAATTACATAAATAGAGTGCTCTTCTGGTACGAACTTCCCAGGTGGCTGGGAAGAATGCACTCCAAGCATTCTTTGGTTGTAACATCACTTGTTCATGGGCCAAAGTGTTCATGGGCCCCATCACGAGACTTACATCATGTGCCTCCCTTCTTCCCATATAGAGACAATGAGAGCAAGGATCTGGCTTTCTTGGTTTCCTCAATGAGGGCCAGACACCAGAGGTTAGCATTGCACTAAATTTTCCCACAATGTAGAAGGTGTGCCTCCCCTAGAGAAAATGGGGAAGCCATTAGAAAGGAGACATGAATGCTGACTGACCAGGTGATGGTGAATGTTTGCCTCAACAAGGATGTCAAAGGGAGAAAAAGACATGTATACAAAAGTCAGGGAGTGTGGTACTTAAAGAGTACTGAGAAGGCAAATTTTCTGCCCCCAAATTTCTTCTTTGTACAGTTTCTAAAATTCTATCATTTGGGAATACGTTTCTATTAAGAATGAACCCTCATTTAATAGTCCATTTAAAATATGCATTCTCCTGGTACTGGCAAAATGCCAAGTCAAGAATACATAAATATTAACATCGAAGTTGTTGGAACATTAGGAGGGCTCTGTGTCAACATGAGAACAGATTCTGGAATGTGGAAATTCAGAACAAGGCTGTACCTGCTCTAGCTTTGGAGCCGGCCCACCCTCAGGAACAGTTTGGGGGCAGTGTACCTATATTAGATGTTGTCATCCCAGGCTGTGAAAAACTGCAACACAAAGCAGGATCAGGAGTCAAGTTATGTATGTGCTGGGACTACTCACAAGATGTTGTGCCAAACCTGCCAATAGCCATTCATTCTAGAAATGAGCACACAGATGCAGTCAGCAAAAAGTCCACAGGTAAGAAATTGACTCTATTCAGACATAACCCAAGTAAACCCCAGGATCTTTGAAGCTTCTTTCTGGCACAGTAACTCATTCAAAGGAACAGAGTCCAGATACCTTAAGTAATTACTAGCAAATATGATCCCATTTTTATTTGCATTTTCCCCAAAAAATGTTTAAATGAATTGTATCTAATTCTAACCCAAATTTCCCAAAACACATTTCTTTATTTTTCTACAGTCTACCTCACTACACCACAAACCTGAGGATTCTTTCTTCCCACCAATCTTCAGCTCTTAATCCAAACCCATTCTTACAACTCATCTTTCTGTCAGCTGATATTTCCCCCTTCACATATAAATATTAAAACATCTGAGTGCAAGTCAGATATCCTCATCCTCTCCTCTCCCTACCCCAGTCTCCTAGCTGATTGCCTTGATATGCTTAAGGGCATAGAGCTCTTGGGGGACAAGGAGAATAAAGACCCTTTTCCCTCATGATAAGGTTTGATTCTGTTACACAAGATTAATTATATGTTAGTGGGTAGAAGTGGATTCCAGGTGAGGAAAAGTAGGGACAGAGCCCTCCGGTCAAGCATGGATAAGTAAGTTCACCTCACCAACACCCTGGGAATAGATACAGCTATGCCAAGCAGACAGAAGTCCATCAAAGTCCACCTTCACCTGCTAGGAAACTTCATCTTTGGGTCATAAATGCAGGTCTGCCTACCTCTCTCTGGTTCCTGAATTGTTACCACCTCGTGCCTTGCATTCCAGTCACAGTGAGAATCTGTGCATGAGGCACAGGCTTTATATATTTTCACAGCGCTCACACGGAGGGTCTTCAGGCCCCCTCTGCATGTCAAGATGTCCATTTGGCATCTACTCTCCCAGTCACTTCCTCCAGCCTTGTAACTCAGAGTTGCTCTTGGCATTCCCATCTGCAAGTGTGATCAGGTGTAAAAGAGGACGTGATACCAAAGTGACACTGCTGTCACCTGGGATGGGCTTCCTGCAGCTGACACATGTACACACAACAGCAATGCGCAGCCTGCTCATCTAAATCCATTGGCACCAGGGTGAGAGCCAAGGACAAGGGCTCTGATAACAGGAAATATAGTGCCCTGTCACCAAAGACTAGCAGAGCATAGAAAGATTTAATCCTTTCAATATCCCTGGCACATAAATCCTATACAGATTGTGACGTTCAAAGGCTTAGCTACCAGACTTAGGAGATAGCCTCTTTCTGACATACACACAAAAAAGAAAGCTTCCCATTCATTGTGCTACAGAAGGTCTCAGCACAGAGGAAAAAAAAATCAGGGTGGTTAACTGAAATAGCTCCAAGACAGCAGTTTCCAGAATTTGTTCCATGGAATACTAAGGTCCTTGGAGGTAGTAACAGGTACTAATATTCAGCATTGATTCCAACTTAATATATGCTGACTTTCTACTGTGTGCTAGGCATGATTCTAGGACCTGAAGACCCATCAATGAGCAAAAGATACAAAAATCAGGAAAGGTAATAAGGAAATCTCAGTTTGGAGAAATTGGATCTAAGAATAAGTCTTGAGAATTTACTCACTTTGCACAATTATTTGAAAAACTGAAATGTCAAGGTATCAATGGAAATAGAATACAATTACCAGTAATTTTATATAATATAAATGTGTAATCATTATAAGCTGTTTTAATCAATATAAGCTGTTTTAAATTTTAAATTCATTTTAAATTCTGACTTGTATTTTCATTCATAATGTTATATATGAGACAGAGAAACAGACAGTAAACATAAATGATTTTATCCACTGGGGAAAAAAGGAGTAAGTCTCATAAGGGAATTTGGACAAAAAAAGAACTAAATTCATTAGATTTCTTTGGTGGATGTGATCTAATATTATCTTCTTAGTTAATCTCTCCGGAGAACTTAAAATCTCTAAATGGAAGACAGAACTGTGTGAACAAGATGAGAACTTCCACTACCTAAGGAGAAGATGGAAATTGATATTTCAGTGACAACTGCGGTTGGCACATTGATTATATTTTGCTTTAATCCTAACACTAACCCTATTATGTGGTTATTAATCCCAAAGCAGAATTACATTGGTTTTCCCAACTAGAAAACAATAGAGCGGTTGGTTTTTTTTTTTAAACCAACCAAGTGACCAGCACCAAAACTCAGAATTTATCTACAATAATTCATATACACATAGTATTTTTTATATCTTTTATTTGATCCTTCTAGATATAGAGATCCTCAAAAGAAAATAGATGCATTGTGAAACAGAGGGACTAAATATTTAAAGGATTGTAATTTGGGAGGGAAAAAATAACTCCATTTGGCCAAAGATAAAGAACAAATGCTTTATTTTATTTGCTGTTCTACTCACTCAAATCCTTTGATCAAAAAATACATAATGGTTATTGTATTTCTATTACATACTAAGTTTTGCTTTATTATTCTGACTTTGTTAGCATATTACTTTAACTCTAGGTTAATAAATAAAATTTTCATTTCCTTATTAAAATCAGCCCTTCTAGTTATGCACTGGTTTACATCCATTCTCACTTTCTTAAAGAAAGTGCTTCTGAAACACATACTTCTCTCAAACTTCATCAGATTTCTCTTCCTAATTGGATCATTTCCACTGGTTTAAAACATTGCTGTATCTTTCTTCTTCACACAAGCAAAGAATCATCTTCTGAACTTCTGTTTCCATACTTGTTGGGGAAATTAGTATTGGGCTTGCCCTCTCATCATAAACAATTAGAAAATTGAATAAAATATACAAGTCAAATTTGTTTGGATATTGGTCAGCAAGCACCACAGGATTCTAATCCCCTTAGAGAAGGGAGACAAATGAGGTAAGCCCCATAATCACCCTAGATTTCTGCCAGGAGCCATTTTCAGAAGTGCAGCACAGGAAGGGTGAACCCAAGGAGGGAACAGCAGTCTCAATGAATTGAGCAGACAAAGATTTGAGTTCAGAGAGGCTTAGGCAGATGGGATTTTCAGGGATGAGATCCAACAAAGTAGCTTTTCAGAGAAAATGCTTTAAAAATCCACAAGATCACCTTAAGTCTTTGGCTGAACTCTAAGCTTCTCATGGGTTGGTTGGGTGAAGAAGTACCAATGATACTATAAATTACAAACTTTATCAAGTATTCAGAGAATGAGGAGATACTTGAATTCTAATCAGATAGAGTGAAGAGACATTGTTAAACTCCCAAATTATTCAGAAAAGACCCCCAAAATATTACTACTTAGTAGTAGGACTAAATTAGCCCTGGAGGAAAGAATACTATAGACTCACCCTAAGAAAGTTAAAAAAACAAGTCTCAGAAGGATCAGACTCCCCCACAAGTAACTTAGTTGCCTACCCCAAAACATACTTTAAAGGAAGACAGTAGTGTAATATTTAAAATGCCCAATATCCCATCAAGAACTATTAGATGTACAAAGAGGCAAGAAAACTTAATGCATAGCCAAAAGAAAAATAAGTCAATAGAAAAAGACCCTAGAATGACTGTGATGATAAAATTAGCAGGAAAGGATTTTTAAAACAGCTATTAGAAATATGCTGAAGAATTTAAAGGAAAACATGGATGTAAAGAGTAAAGAAATTGAATATATAAAACACAGCAAAGATAATATCTAGAATTAGAAAATAGGGTTTCTAAAAATTTTAAAAGTCACTAAATGGGCTTAAGAGCAAATTAGAAAATAGAGAAGAAAATGTCACTAAACTTAAGGACATAGCAATAGAAATTATCCAGAGTCAGAAAGAAACTCATAATAAATGCTAAAAACAAAACAAAACAAAACAAAACAACAACAACAAAAAAAAAAACGGGAGCGCACTCCATTGAGCCATGAATGAATTTTAAGTGACCTTAACTATAATTTGGAATCACAGAAGGGAGTGAGAGCAGAATAAATAGTTGGTGAAAATAATGACTGAAATATTTAAAAACATGAAAACCACAAACCCCAAAATTCAGGAATTTCACAGACACCAAGCAGGGATGTCATCATTCAGTAGTATGGTGCTGGCTTGTTTATATGGTAGGAGTAGCAAGAGAGATAAGACCCGATTATATGACTACTTTTCAAGACTCTAGCTTATGTCCCATTTTCTTATGTCTAGTTGGCACATCAAGTCACATGATCTGGGCCAGATTCATAAGCCGGAGAAATATATCTTTTGATGAGAGAAATAACAAAGTCACATTTCAAAAAGATGGGTACATTGAGATAGAAAGAATGTGTGGCCATTTGTAATCTTGGTCACTCCATCAGAGAAACCTTTCTTTTTTTTTTTTTGAATTTTTTTTAAATTTATTTATTTGTCAGAGAGAGAGGGAGAGAGAGAGAGAGCACAGGCAGACAGAGTGGCAGGCAGAGGCAGAGGGAGAAGCAGGCTCCCCGCTGAGCAAGGAGCCCGATGTGGGACTCCATCCCAGGACGCTGGGATCATGACCTGAGCCGAAGGCAGCCGCCTAACCATCTGAGCCACCCAAGCGTCCCGAGAAACCTTTCTGACTATCCTATCTAAATATATCCCATTTTGCATACCGTCACACTCTATATTCTTGTTTTGTTTTTCTGCCTAGCATTTATAAGTAATCAAAATTATATGAAATATTAATTGATCTACCCCACTAGAATATAAACTGCATAACACTTGTTCTTTTCCAGTGCCTTATTTCCAGCAAAGGCACATAGTACTTGGTCAATAAATGGTTGCTGAATGAATTTTGAAAAAGCAGAAATAGATAAGTTTTCTGAAAAACACATAGGATGTACAGTCTTTATTGTTCAGCAGGACATTTAAATAATATTGTCCTGGGGCATCTGGTGGCTCAGTTGGTTAAAAATCTGACTCTTCAATTCAGCTCAGGTCATGATCTCAGGGTTGTGAGATTAAGCCCCATGGTGAACTCTGTGCTGGGTGTGGAGGCTGCTTAAGAGAGAAATTCTGTCTTCCTCTCCCTCTGCCCCCCTCCCTCTCACTTTCGACTGCTCTCAGATATATATATATAGATATATCTCTCTGTATATATACACACACATACATACACACATATATATCTACAGATATATATATCCACACACTTATATATACATATATACATAAATATACACACATGTACATATATAATAAGATTATATTATATATAACTCATGTATATTATATATAATATATATTATATTTAACTCCGTTAAAAGATTCAGAAATCTAAGAGTTTATAAACCAAGAAGGAATGCAGTTTTATCTCACAACTCTTGATAAAACTCTATGCATATAGGTATAATTTAATATTAAGTTAGGACAATATGGTCTCTTTATCTTCTGTATAATTTTTATATTCCCACAAGGTACTCAATAACTAACAGATGGTAAGTAAATATTTATTTTTCTTTGAAGAAATGACTTTCGGACTATCATGCCTAGGCACTATAAAAACTGGACTTTTTCTTTTTCCTTTTTTTTTAAGATTTTATTTATTTGACAGACAGAGATCACAAGCAGGCAGAGAGGCAGACAGAGAGAGGAGGGGAAGCAGGCTCCCCACCGAACAGAGAGCCCGATGCGGGGCTCAATCCCAGGACCCTGAGATCATGACCTGAGCCGAAGGCAGAGGCTCAACTCACTGAGCCACCCAGGCACCCCAAAACTGGACTTTTTCAAGAAGTCTTATGGAGATTATGTGTGTCCCCACCCCCACCTTTTTTTTTAACCAAACTTAGTCACTTTTAGCTAGTTTTTAAATAATAATATGATTCTAAAGACCTGAAAGCAAGTCATTAAAAAAACTACATCAACAACAAATTGCGCATTTCCTTAAAACTTAACAGTCAGATCAAAGCTTGGTCAAAGGCTCAGGTTGGTCAGGGTGGTTAATTTTTATTACCCAATTAGAATGTAATTTCAGGATTTCTTAATCAAAAGCAAGTTGGTATCTTCATTTAACTGGTTCAGAGGCAAAAGGCTAAATGCAGTGAGTATTAACACTTTGGAACAGGAGGATCTGACCATTTTTTGTACTTTTCCTATTACCTACTTTGCTAAGCAAACAAGGAAATGATGAATAGTCACAACAGCCTGACTCTGTTATTTAGTCTGAAAAGAGGAGAGGAGAGAGATTTAGAAAGAAGATGACCTAATCCTTCAATTAATAGTATTTCACACAGGACATTTTTTCTTGATTTTCTGCCATCCTATCAAATAATCACATGGGCACACACATACCTTTTTACACTAGCTGGGATCTTTGGTTCACAGAGCTCCAAATAACTGGCCTACCGAGGTCTATCAGTTAGCCCATATATGACACAGTGATGTTTCTCATTCTTACTAGAATTTTTGAGTATTGTAGCATAACACAGATTGAGAAGTTTAAGGTTTTGAGTTACCTAGAAGCATGGTGTTAGTAGTTATCATCAATAAAATAATGTTTATTTCCTCAGATGAATTCCTAACCTAGGAGTTCTCAAAGGTTTTGAGAACTTCTTCACATCTTAAAAAAATTAGATTATCATATGGTTTCACTTATTTGTGGAGCATAACAAATAACACGGAGGACATGGGGAGATGGAGAGGAGAAGGGAGTTGAGGGAAATTGGAGGGAGAGATGAACCATAAGAGACTGTGGACTCTGAAAAACAATCTGAGGGTTTTGAAGGGCCGGGGGGGGTGGAAAGTTAGGTGAACCTGGTGGTGGGTATTATGGAGGGCACGTATTGCATGGAGCACTGGGTGTGGTGCATAAACAATGAATTCTGGTACACTGAAAAGAAATTTAAAAAATAAAAAATTATTAAAAAATTAGATTATGCTGAGTGAAATAAGAAAGTCATTTATCATACGTTTCACTTACTTGTGGAACGTAAGGAATAACATGGAGGACATTAGGAGAAGGAAAGGAAAAGTGAATTGGAGGACATCGGAGGGGGAGATGAACCATGAGAGACTGTGGACTCTGAGAAACAAACTGAAGGTTTTAGAGGGGAAGGGGTTGGGGTGATGGGTGAGCCTGGTGGTGGGTATTATGGAGGGCACATATTGCATGGAGCACTGGGCATTGTACCTAAGGAATGGATCTTGGAACACTTATCAAAAACTACTGTATTTTATGGTGAGTGAAATAAGAAAGATAACATAACACAATAAAAAAATTTTAAGAATTCTCAAAGAAATTTTTTATATGTGTTAAACATCTATTAATATTTAACCTTAGAAATGAAAACTTAGAAAATTTAAAAATATTTACTCATTTAATAATCCATTACATGTTTGTAGTTTTTTAAGAAAATGTATTCATAATTTGTCAGCAATCTTATACAATAGTAATATTTTACCAAAATTAATTGGTGATAAAAGTGGCATTATTTTACATTTTTGTGAACCTTTTTAGCATCTTACATAAGAAGACAACTGGGTTCTCGTGCATAGTTCTGCATTTATTCTGTTGCAATACCACACACCATGAAGGCTCTAGAAATATGCTACAGTGCACCCAGAAAGAACGAGATCAAAAACAGCAAATAGAGTCTTAACATTATTTGGAAAATAATTTGACTTCACAGACTTCCTAAAAATGGTTTCTGGGACCCACAGGTGTCCCCAGGCCACACTTTGAGAATGTCCATCCCAATCAGTTCAAAGGACTTCTCTCTCTGGCTAGAGTCTCCTGATGGCAATTGTACGACTTATAAAAAAGGAATGACAAGTTGTCAGAAGTATAAGAGAAAAAAAGTAAATTGTGTTCCTTTTGATTCCTTTTTTTTTTTTTTTAAGATTTTATTTATTTAGAGAGAGAAGGCAAGAGAGGGCTCATCAGCTGGGGGAGGGGGAGAGAGAGAGAGGGAGAGAGAGAATCCTCCATGCCCAGCAGGGAGACTGATGCAGGGCTCAGTCCCAGGGCCCTGAGATCATCACCTGAGCCTACATCAAGAGTTGGATGCTTAACCCACTGGGCCACCCAGGCGCCCCTTATTCCTTTTGATTCTATGGCAAAGCTCAGTTTTAATTCAGTTGATACATTTTGGTACATTTTTAGAAAACAAAGATATATTTGCATGGTCTTGCAAAAGCTGAGTATCCCTAGGATATTTCTCAGCTTTGAAGGGTGTGGTAGGTAAGTTAATAAAAAACTTAGCCTCTGGCCATTTTACCAACCAGTCTGCAACTCTGTACTTTCCCAATCCCCCTCCTTACCTGTAAATCCCTAATATTTTGCAAGAATTGGAAATTCCCACTTTAGAAAAATTAAAAAAATGTTTTCTTTTAAAGTGAAAAGTGTTCAAAGTTTATATCCTAAAAATTCCAATTCTCCTAGAAGACATGATCAAGGCAGATAAAAATTATATCCTTGAGTTTGTGAAACTAAGACAGAAGATAATTAATATGCTCAAAGGTAGACAAAGGCCCTTGACTCCCTAATCATTATATAATTAGAAATAATCTCTAGAATACAACAGGTCTAATAAAAGGAATTGGCAGAGTGAACCTATTTTTTTTTTACATTTTTAAAAAAGATTTTATTTATTTATTTGACAGACAGACATCACAAGTAGGCAGAGAAGCAGGCAGAGAGAGAGGAGGAAGCAGGCTCCCTGCTGAGCAGAGAGCCTGTGTGAACCTATTTTTTTAAAATTCTCATTATGTCCAGCTCTTCAAAATGCTTACAGTCAAGGTTCTTGGGACATTTTAATGATAATAAAGGTAGTTCTTCATATTAACATATGACTTCGATCTATGGAGGGATACGTCTTTGGAAATATTAATATATACTTTGCAAGACTGTAAGTTAGACCAGATGAATAGAGGACAATTAAGCATGTAATGGCTGTAATATCCATACATTCTGGTTACTAGCTGTGGATAAATTATCACTGAGCTTAGCTTAAAACAATCATTTTATTTTGCTCACGGTTTTGTAGGTCAGGAATTCAAAAAGGGTGTGGCCATGGAGTTTTCACTTAGGGTCTCTCGTGTTGGCAGGGCTGCAACCTGATTTGAAGGTGCAACTGGGGAATAAGCATCCAAGCTTGCTCATTCATCTGCCTGGCTTCTGATGTGGGTTGTTAATTGGACCATCAATCAGAATGCCTATACGTAGACTTCCCAATGTGACAGTTTCCATTGTAACGATTTCAAACTTCTTATGTTTGGCTAGCTGACCCCAGAGCAAATATCTTAAGAGGACTAGGCAGCAAGTTCTCAGCCATTTCTGATCCAGCTTCAGAACTCACTTGGCATCATTTCCATTGTATTCTTTTGGTTGCAAGAAAGTCATTAGGGTCAGCCCAGATTCAAGAGGAGGGCACATGGACGTTACTTTCAATGGGAGGAATGTTCAGTAGTCTGCGACATGCTTAGAAATCGACACTCCATGCAAGGTTTAGAGCGCTTGCTTTAGTACTTTCAATATTTTCTGCAGAGACAATGTAATGCCAATAAAATTCATTGTATCTTTATTATATTCTAAAATATTCATGATCACATGGAACGAGTTTATGTTCAGAATTCTTATTTTGACTCTGTTAAAAGTGTTGTAGTCTGTGTAAAGGAAGCAACCTCTTTCAGCAAACGAATTCTAAGGAATTCTTTTATTTTAAAGTTAATTTGTTAAAAGCTGCAGGTTGCTAAGTTATTGATAGAATTACTGTTCAAGTAGCACTGTATTAAAAACTTCAGGGGGCGCCTCGGTGGCTCAGTGGGTTAAAGCCTCTGCCTTTGGCTCAGGTCTTGATCCCAGGGTCCTGGGATCGAGCCCCGCATCTGGCTCTCTGCTCAGCGGGGAGCCTGCTTCCCCCTCTCTCTCTGCCTGCCTCTCTGCCTACTTGTGATCCCTCTCTGTCGAGTAAATAGATAAAATCTTAAAAAAAAAACAAAAACAAATTTTCAGATAAGTTCTGAGAAAACTATTGAGAAAAGAATGGTTTTACTCTTCTGGTTGCTGAAAACATGAACATAAAGGGAAGTTTTGTATATTCTCAACAAAGCTTTCACTAATATAACCTCATTTTCTATGTGGATGTAAAAACAGACAAAGAAGAAAACTAAAAATAATCCCCTCTGTAGGGGAGCCTGGCTGACTCAGTCAGATGAGCATGAGACTTGATCTTGGGGTTGCTAGTTTGAGTCCCACGTTGGGTGTAGAGATTACTTAAAAATAAATAATAATCAATCTTCAGAAAAAGAAAAAAAGAATTCCTTCTGCAGAATTACAGGCACTTCAACAGTGGGCAATAAACGAGGGAAGCTATAAGCCTGATTCCCAAAGCCAAAAATGTCCATCACCTACAAGCTGAAGGAAACTGTAAGGGCTCTGGAGTTGGCCTAATGTCCAAGAGCTAAACTAGATTCAGGACAGATTAACCACCAAGGCAGAACTTAGGGTGAGTTAAAATGAAACATTATAACTTAGGACTGAGAATTAGAACAAAATTAAATTGAAACTCATAATAATTTATAGAGACAAGATGGTACTTTATTTTAGAGGAAGAAATTTTATAAGTCATAAAAAGCTTGAAAAAAAAACCGCATATGAATTTTAGGTAAAAGTGCCCCTTTACATTTTGCCTGGATTATTGCTGTTACCTCCTAACTATACTCCATGCTTTTACCCTTAGCAGCAAAATTATTTCCAAAGCCTAAGTCAGTCTCAGAATTTTCCAGGTAAAATGCAAAGGCCTTGCAATGACCTGTGAGGCTCTACATGATCCACTCCCACTATTTGCCCCCTTATCCAGTTTACTCACCTTCCCTGCACAGGTACTCATGGCTTATTCTTCTATTTTTTTTTTTAAGACTTTATTTATTTGAGACAGCTAGAGGGCAAGAGAGAGCATGAGCAGAGGAGCAGGGACAGAGGGAGAAGGAGACACAGGCACTCCCATTGAGCAGGGAGCCTAGGACCAGCCTGGATCCCAGGACAAGGATCATGACCTGAGCCGAAGGCAGATGCTTAACTGACTGAGCCACCTGGGTGCCCCATGGCTCACTCTTTCCCTTCCTTCCAAGAATGCCATCACGGGTTTGTTTAACGGACAGATGGGAAGTTAGGTCTAGAAATCAAAGGAATGTTCTTGTGTGGAGATCTAGAGTTGACAGTTGTGAGAATTGCTTTCATAAAAGTAGAGATAATGGAAAGAGGACATCATTAGAAGAAAATGTAAGGATGCGACCTTAGAGTTCTAGTTCAAAGGGATGAATAGAAAAAAATAAATAATAAAAGGAGCATTCAGAAGAAATGAGGAAAGAAACATGGTAGCCAAAGAAATGTAAAGTTCTAAGTAGTAGTAACAACAATGTCAAGTTTTTCTGTGCTTAAATTGGAAAAGGTTAAGTGTAGGCCATTGACTTGGTAATGAAGCGTCCAGAAGGTTATCCAGAGTTTGAGTCAACAATTCCAGTAGAGCCACCTACTGAAACCACCCAGTTGATGTGGCATGTATGTATTATATGATAGCAATATGTGAGTTCATGTTAATTTTCTTCATCAGTTTTCAACTGTCCAGATCAAGACCCAAAGAATGAGAGATACTCATCTAGAGTTGGGATTTTCCATTGTCAAAGAACAAAACAAATAACAACAAGTCTTTAAAGAGAGGCAAAGAAATTAACAGCCCAGGTAAGAAAACCTACACCAGTGAGGGAAGATTCTGAGTAGTTAGCTGGAAAAGAAATCAGATGTCAGTAAGTATTGGGAGTGGGATGGTTCACAGTGATCATTCAAATTAAGGATTAAAACCTAGCACTGTAGATAGAATGGAATAAATACATAGGCCTGTACAGGGTTAATTTTTTAAAAATCTCATTGCTTCTTGGTCAGGAAAGAGATTTCTGATAGGTCTGGTAAAGTCCCGTCTCCTGGGTCACTCAGAATTTGTTAACAGCCTCAGCCTCTCGAACGAGTTGGGATGGAACACAGTATTCCATTTGAATACCTTTAGGCAAGGACTTTAGTAAGTAGGGAATGTTCTCTTCAGGCCACGTGGGTGGGAGAGGAAGACAATGAGAACAGTTCTCTGTGCATTTGATGGGCCGTGTCCATGGGGCCCTTAAGCTGGAAGGAGAGGAGGCTGTGATGGGGAATGAGTTGCATGAACCTGTGATTGCAGTCCTGATGACAGGGTCAAGGGCACGCTGCTGAGATGGGGGTGGGGCAGCAAAGGAGGGGATCCAACAAGATCTGAAAGCCAGAGTGCTGGATGTGTCATCTGCATAGATTTTAGAGTTTCTTAAAATGATGGCAACTGAAATTAAGGGTACTTAGGAGGGATGGCTCCAGCTGTGGTAAGAGGCAGGTGCAACCAAATCCTGGGAGCCTCAGAGGAGCGGAGGTTTATCGGTGGTCTAGGAAGAATATGGATGAACAGGGCGGCCTCTCATCCCTCCTCCCAGCTGAGCCACGTGGGCGAAGAGACAGAAACGTTCTCACTAGAGTAGCATTCATCTTCATATTAGCGCTCCAAGGAAGGTATTACCCCAATTTTACTGATGAGAAAATTATCTAGTTTATGTATTTTCATATGTGTTCACAGCATGTTAGCAGATGCTAGGGATCTACTGATCAGCATTTGTTTACAACTTAATTTCCTCCAAGTCATTTTGTATCTCTTACCTTCTTCCTACAACACTGATGTTCAGGTACCTGGGTTCAAAGCTAGCCCAGCCCCAATCCTACTAGCTATGTGACTTGTGTAAGTTCGTAAATCTCTCTAAACCTCAGTTTTCTCATCTGTGAAATGCATCTGAGGATGCGATTAGATATGCATATCAGTGTTTTTGATAATAGCACAGGGTGAGGGGTTAATAACAATTGAGTGAATGAGTAACGAACAGATTGATTTATATAAACACACACACAGGCTCGCACAGTACCTGGGGTAGTGTTCTGGCTCCGCCACCAACCATTGTTGACCCCGAGCAAATTACTTCACCTCATCGTGTTTTAGATCTCAGAGAAGTAGGTAAATCCTCAGTAGTGCCTTGGGTTAGCCCCTCATGCGTAGGTCTGCCACGGTTCTTAGAGAAATCACATGTATACCTGCCCCCTCTAGACTGGGCTCTTTGAAGACAGAGACTATATATTAATTAGCTCAGGCTTCCATAATAAAATATAGCCTGGATGGGTTAAACTACAGATACTTATTTTCTCACCATCCTGAAGGCTAGGAAGTCCTGGATCAAGGTTCAGGTCCTGGTGAGGGCTCTCTTCCCGGCTTGCAGACCACCTCTGTCCACAGAAGGGGAGCAAGCAAGCTCCCTACCTTTCCTTCCCAGAAGGGCACTAATCCCACCGTGAGGACCCCATCATCATGACCTCGTCCAACCCTGATCACTTCCTCAAGGTCCCATATCCAAATACCATCACGCTAGAGTTAGAACTTCAATATAAGTATTTGGGGAAGAAACAGATGTTCAGTCCACCAAAAACCAGCTTTAATCTCCATGTCCCCAGTACTTCATGTGTCATTTTCCTCTCAGGAAAAGATTGTTGAAATGTTAAAGCTCCTGCTTGTCTCCAAATTTCATCATCTTGAAGTACAGTAATGAAAAATATATATCTACAAAATAGTCGTTTCTCCTTATATAATAAAAGAACCTTGGGTATTTTCAAAGTCTCATAGTGTGTTGTTGTTTTGATATAGCAAGTTTAATTTGCTGTATCATTGCATATTCATTTAAAAAATCCATTTTAATAAGTGCCCTTGGAAGGAGAAATGAGGAAAATTATCTTTCCCTGTTAGATAATTTTCATTCATGAAACAGAGTAACCATTACACAGAATTCACCCTGTGCCTCACTCTTCATCTGTTCTCAGTAGGAAACATGGTCTATTTCCTACTGTCTTCAAGGGGAAATATGGAAGGAAGCCTTCCAGTGACTAACGTTAACACCTGCAAATGCCTAATGGGATTTTCTGAAGCCACCCGGATAAAGAATGTCACAAAGCAGCGTTCAAGTGGTGTGCAGGTTGTTAGTGCTTTTCTCCAGTCTCAGAAATATCACCGTGCATTTCAACACGAGTTATTACAGATTCATCTCTCCTAATCCTCCCCCCAAATAAAATACATTAATGTGCTCCCATTTAATAGAAACAGAACAAGCTAAAATGCTTCTAATTTTAATGAAACCTTTCAAGTCTGTATTGCAATTCTGAGAGTGAGTCACAAAGCGTTTTATTACCCTTATAGTCACATCTAAGTCATTCTCAATAAGTTTTTATTGCACGAATGGAAAAAAATATTAATATAGTTTAGTATACTAAGGGACAGCTCCAAATTCCCAGGTTTGCTTTTCCTAGCAGATAACATTTTTGCATCTGCCTTCAAATTTATCAGGCTGAGATTCTCTGAGGAGTGTGTTTTCATTCATATTCCTGGTAACCTTTCCTTTTTATTGTGCTAATTCATTAATTTTTGCTACTATCCTAAAGCAAAATGGGGGAGAAAGGAAAATGCAGACAGTATTTGAAAACTAAACTGAAAATAAAATAAAATAAAAACCCTCTCCAAAAAGATGAAGTGAGGGAATGAACCTGTTTTGCTGTAGATTTGCAATACGCCAGCTACACTGTGGGGCAAATTGGAAAGGTTAAAAATTTGTCTGAGTGATTGGTTTATTCTTTTCAGTGCCAATATTATAGAGTTCACAAACTAAACGTGGCAGGAACATGGGCATTTTGGGATGGATTTCCGGTCCCGTGACTTGCCAGCAGCAGGGGTGGGTGTACTGCACAGACCCAGGAGGACGCTTATCCTGACTTCAATTCCTCTTTGCCACAAGCCCATGGAGAAGAGAGAACAGAGTACTCCAGTTTTCCCTCTCTTAAAATAATCTTTTCAGAGTTAAGCCTTTTTTCAATTCCATAGCTGTTATCGGACCTACATCTTCACGTGCCTGAACTTTGCTTCCTTCAGCTTGTTCTGTTGACTTTTTCCCTCTGTCTTGGAATGTTCTGGAAAGAGGGAGAAGTGTGTCTTCACATGTAATAAATCACTTATCCTGAGCTCAATATTTGTGTTGAAATGATCCTCCACTCACGTCCTTTGAAGAGTAAGGCATGAGTTAGTAGATACACATTTGTAAGAAATGTAGAACATTAAAATCTCTTTCTTGTGGTAAACAGGGTATATGGAGGGAGTGAGTAGTGGTGTGCTGATAAGTGTTTCACAGCCCACCCTCTGGCAGACCAAAGCCCTGAATTGTTGTGTCTGCAGATCTCTGTAATGCAGATGTTCCACCACGGCCGATTTCAAGCTACTGCCGTGATGTCAGTGAGCACAAATCTAGAAGCACAGTCAGCTCTCACCACTGGATATTGGCAAATAAAGCCACAGTCCGACCCTTCATTGTGCATCATCTTCCTATCCGGGGATATTTACAAACTAATGATAGGTGGAAATAGTAACTGGCTTGGATTTTTAAAAATCTATTAACCTTTAAATATGTTATGGGTAAAACTCGTAAGTACTAATGAGGTCATAAAAAATACAAATACATCAAAGAATTCAATAACATTCTATTTTTGGATCTAAACTTCTCTCTCCAGCTTTCCCATTCCTTGTTCTCACATAGCTCATCTTTTATGCCTCCACTTTCTGCAAATTCTTTTCTTTCACTTCTAAAATCAGGTCTCTCCCAGTTTCATGTCCTTTCCCTATACAGGTTAAACGCCACGGTCCGTTGCTTCAGTTAATACCTGCCAGAACCCACAGCTGTACTATTCTCCCTTCCTTCCTTACCTGCTCTTTAAAATTGCAGTCCAAGATCAGTCCAGTCATACGATTTCTCTCCTCCCACCCTGCACAGCCAAACACAGATGGAGCAAATCCCAACCCCAGGCAGGTGTTATTCTTCAGAATGATCGTTTGCAACATCAGCCTGGTCTTCAGACGTGTCTGTAAACTTCTACTGGACTGTCTCCCGTTGCCTACATATGACATTTCGAATATCTATCCCTTTCCTAAGCCTGATACGCCATCTTTTTCTCTTTCTTACCAAATGCCAGTGCTTCCAAATTCTCACCTCTCATTTCTCACCCATTCAATCTGTGAATATATCCATCATCTTGCTTGTTCTTGTCCCTTTTCTGCTCTCCTCCTCTGAAAGTGAAATTTCTGTATCAGTATTTTGGTACCTGTTCCAGTGACCTGTGTCTGGTTGACATACGACCCCCCACCCAAATGAGTGGCTTTAAAATCATTTATTGTTTTCTCTCATGGGTCTGTGGGTTGATTGGGCTCAGCTGGGCATTCCTCACTGGGCTCTCTCATGCGATTGAAGTCAAATGTTGACTGGAGCCACAGTCATCTGAGGTCTTGATGAACAGGCTACCCAAGATGGCACACTTGGGTGGCTGGCCGTTGATGTGGGCTGTTGGCTGGGAGTTCAGCTGGATTGTGACCAAAGCACCTACACATGGCCCCTCCATGTGGTTTGGCTACTAACAGCCCAACGCTGGGTTCTGAGAGACAGCATGCCAAGAGCAAATATTCCAAATGATGAACGTTGAAGCTACTAAAGTAGCATAAAGTTTAAAAGTTGTGCCCAGAAATATCACAATGTTCTGTCTACTTGCATTCCATTAGTCAAAGCAGTCACAGAGCCCACCTAGATACGAGTGGAGAAATAAACTCTACCTCCTGATAAAGGAGTAGCAAGGTCACTCTGCAGGACGTATGGGATGGGAGGTATTATTCCAACCACCTTTGGTACCTACAATCTGCCAGTACTGAAAATCCCCTTGTTTTCATCCGCTTTATTCCTACTTGCTCCACTCCTGACTTAGCCCAGAAACAAGTTCTTATCTCTGTATCGCTTAAAAAAAAAAAAAAGTGTAGAGATCAATGAATTCATTACTTGTGTATACTTTTCTCTGTGTATTATACTTCACTAAAAAGTTAGGGGCACTTAGGTGGCACAGTTGGTTAAGTGTCTAATTCTTGGTTTTGGCCCAGTGATCTCAGGGTCGTGAGATCAAGCCCTTCATCGGGCTGCATGTTCAGCTTGGTGTCTGCTTGGGTTTTTCTCTGCCCCTTGCCCCCGGTCTTGCACGCTCTCCCTCCTGAAAAGTAAAGAAATAAATATTTTTTAAACAGTTTAAACATAGTAGAAGAGGGGAAGAAACAAACCTGTGGACCTTCATAACATGCATTTTTGGTACTAACTTCAATGCTACGTATTACCTCAGGCTTAACATTTTGCTTCCTAGACTAGAGAACTAATTAGTGTTTACCACTAGTATAAAGGTCAGAATGTTATAATAACACATGCTAACATCGGAATGAATAAAACTACTACAAATATTTCTATTTCTATATATCTATCACCCATCTATCATCTGCCTATCTTTCTATTTATCTAGGAAAGCAAAAAATTTCAATTTTTTCATGCCTTACATTCTTCGATAGCAAAATGAGGTAATAAACTGGCATTCTAACTCAGATGTGGAGGAATCCAATAAGGTGTGGAAGAGGTTTTGAGGTCTATGGAGAGAGTATGTTCATGTAAATATAACATATTTGATTTCTGTTATCGTTCCAATGAAGTTAGGTAAAATAACACCCCTTCCAATTTGAAGTAAAGATGGTCCTGCATGAACATTTTAGAATAGAATTTCTCTCTGTCCAAGCAAACAGGACAAAACATTTCCTAAGTTCTGGATGTAGGGAGAAACATGAACTAGGCAGTGTTCGCATCATCTGTCTTCCCTCCTGTGCTGTGTCCGCTTTTTCTGTGGCCTCCTTCACAGTACACGCTTTCCCTCTGTGTCATTCTATAATGGATCTCTGAAAAATTCAATGATTAGTCATTGAGATCCTTTTACCTGGACACGTCAATGTTTTAGCACCGCATACAGGCATTTAAATCTTCTCTCTAATTAAACAGTAGTTTTGGTTTTCTTTCCATGTGAAAGCAATTTGGCCATCAGGGCACAAGGGATAAAGGTCCCCCCTAACGGGAACACCACTGAGGCTCTCCACGTACTCCATACTTCAGTGATTTCCAAAATACCAGTAAATCACCCAGAAGCTCTAAGAAATCCATCCTTGAACCAGTCCTATGTCAATAGTCAGGTCTTCTTGATGCTCAGTGTAAAGCCATTTTGACACTGAGTACATATATGAGCTAAGAGCAAAACTCGGAAGCGGGAGTTTCCAAATTAGCCAAAATCCCTTCTACAAATTCTTGACTTTCTTCTTGTGTCCATTTTTAAAACCTCGCCCCCTTCAATCCATGTGGTCCCTAGCCCATCCCCTCCCCCACAGTCCCCAACCAGGCATCCGCAGACATCCGCCATGTCCCTGGCAGAACCAGAGCAGGATGGCAGTCCTCGCAGGGGGAAAGTCCTCTCCAAACAGTGAAAAGTGATTTACTGCCTCTTTTTTGTTAATATATCTCGGTTGCCTCCAGCCTTGTTCTTTTTCTCTAGACATTACTGGACTTGAGAACACAGTGGCCCGGAGTAGACAACAGGCAGAACACACTCTACCCCACCCCCACTTTGCGCAAAAGAGCTACTCTCTTGCTATTGCACCATAAATAATTTAACAATCTCTTCCAGGCAACACAGTCAAGATGCAGATTTAATTTATTCCCTGGGAGGACTAAAGGTGGCTCTATAGACCTGGTTCACAGTCACGCTGAGTTGGGGACACTAGATCTTTTCAAAATGTGTCAGACTCACAGAGCGCATGCCCTCAGGTCTAGCACCGAGCACCATCGCCAGGAATGGCTGGAGATTTTTCGTTTTGTTTTTCCCCCGGAGTGCTCGCCATCAAGGAAAGAAACTTGACTCCTCCTGGGAAAGGGAGATGGTACTGATGTAACCGTGTGGTATTCTGTGTGTCTGTAAGTTCACAGAAAAACGGAGGGAGCCTTTCGCATGTTGACTGGTGATTATTTCATCTTTTTTCCATCTCGTTACTTTCTTTAGAAGGCTCCTTTCTTAAAAGCACCCCAGTGACCTGATGTCTGGAGTTGTTGTCTGAGGTAACACAACCTGGAAAGGACACCTAGTAGGAGCTACAGCCCCTTTGCTCTTGTCAGTCATGGTCTTAGCATGGTCTTCTAAGGAAGAAAGGAAGAAAGAAATTCTCATTCACAGGGTTCCGAGGTCTTGTAATGAAGGACTGCTGGGTATACAGCCTGCGGGGCGGGGAGGGGGGCGGGAAGTGGAGGCGGGGTGGAGGGGCCCAGAGATGGCACCAGAAGCAGGACCCAGGAGCAAGGAGAGGGCATAGTTTTTCCAAAGAGGCAAACATAAGGAGCCGCAGGGCAGAAATGCCCCCATCTCTCTCTCTCTCTCCTTCTGCCCTTCTATCTCCAGCTGCTCTCCTTGGCCCAACCCAAGAGGAGCCAGCTGGCAAGGGCTGAGAGACGCAGTCTTGGGGCTCAGCCTCCCAGAGCCCAGAGGGACGGTTGGGATTGGGGGTGGGGGCAGATCACAGGGGGCTACCCAAAGCGTAATGGATACAGAGCGAAACACTTAGGCATACTTAGGTCACGTAACTACAAAATTGAAGACATTGCTTTCCACGTGTCACCTTCCATCGATGTTTTACAAAAACATATTTTGCATTTCAAAAAAGCATCTATTTGAAAGATCTTCTGGTCTGCCTTTTAGTTCCTCATTTCTAGAAAAGCTTCAATGTTTTTCATGTGAAGTCTTTTCCTTTGGAAAGCACTCCTCCCAGCCTGTCTCCCTCCCTCACCTTCTGCTGTGAGGGCATTTTCAAACTATGCAGAGTATGGCTGGATTTTTTTTTTTTAACAAGTACTTAATAATGCTCAAACTTTGTTTTCAAGTCTGGGTTGCTATGATTGTATTCCTAAGGAAGTTTGTTAAGTTTTGGAAAGCCTTGTATAACTTGGAGGCCTGACCGGTCCCTCTGACCTCTGAGGTGATTAGAGGAAGTGACATAAATTCTCAATTGTTTAAATGACTTTGAGATACAGAGAGAAGACTCAGTGCAGAAGTTCAAAGTAGCGGCGTTCTGCTAACATTTTACAAAATTCTGAGTGAAAAGTTCCCAAAGAATGGAAAAAGATCCCAAATAACGTGTCATCTGATTCACTTCACACAGCTGCCAGCTGTCTCCAAACATGAATGGTTTTCACAGAAAGCTCGGAGGAACAAGATAAGGGCTCCTTCTGATCCATCTAGACTACTGACAAAAGTCCAAAGCCATACCAACTCTACTGTAAACATGTAAAGTAAGCCCACAGAAACAGCAACAGAAAATTGTAAAACATCTTCTGTGGGCTAGTGAGCTTTTACTGTTTGGGGCCCCACCGGGAAAGGAAAGAGGAGAATGTTGTCTTTTTGGTGAAACCTCTTGCCATGGAGGACCTATAACATGAAATTACGTTATTTCTGAAGTTATGTTTGTGCTTTGTATGATACACAAGATTTGGGGGGAGAACACGCTTGGTTATAGGGTTCTGAGGTCCCACTTCATAGGGTGCTTTTTCCAGTAGTTTCTGGGTGACCCTTCTTGGCACTTAAAACACAAACTTAAACCACTCAAGTTTCTCCCTCACTTTCTTGAGTCAGCACTCCTAACTAGGTGCATATTTGGGTAAATGTAGACACATCCTCTCATTGGCTTATGTACACACATATATTGTACCAAGCTGGCCAATGTAATATTTATGTTTGTACTTTGAGCTGCCTAAGATTTTGTCATAAAATCTAAGGCTGCTGTAGGGGAGAGAGCACATAAAACTTTCATGACTAGTATAAAAAATACAAAATGTTATCATTAATATTTAATAAAATTTGCAGCAGTCAATGAGCAAAATCAATGTTTTTTAATTAAGTTATTCATTTGTAATATGAGCTGTACCTTGTTGTGTGTTAGCATGGCATTTAGTGGGTTGGACTTAAAATAAATAAATAAACCTAATTTTAGCCATTGGGGTAATGGTATTAGTAATAAAACTATTAATTGGCTGCCTTTTCTTTGGTAAGCAAACAGTGTTTCTTCAGTGACAGCATCTCGTATTCAGAGGTGTTTTATGATTCTCGAGCTGGCTGGTGTCCAAGATGTTTAGTAAGATGAATTGCAGTCCAGACTGTTTATAACAGGTACCCTCGTGCTCCCAGCGTATTGTTTGTCTCGCTAGGTCTCCTCTAATAAGAATCCAGGAGGCTGAGGGCTGGAAGTTTATACAACACACGTTGGGTTTTTCACCAAGGCTTAGAGTTGTTGTCATGTGTTAAAGAAATTAGGGGTAAGCCATCAGCTGTTAACCTTCCCCTTCCCCTCCACCTCCCTCTGGAATTCATCTTTTCCCCCTGTAGTCTCATGTGCTTCTCCTTCTCCTGAGTCGTTATGGCTGATTTGTAGAACCTCGATCCTTGTCTAGCCACCATTGTGAGGGTGTGGAGGAAAGGGTTTGCTAGAATCAAAGCTGAGCTGTGGGATGCGTTCTTTTTTCCTTACGGCCACTTAAAATTCAGGTTTGATTGGCACGGTGTTAAGCTAGCCTCTGTATATTCCCTAAACCTAGATGATATAAATAACACACTGAAATTACGTCCAAAAAACCATACTGCTCTATTCACGATATGCTTTACCCGGATTGATCGTGAAGAGAAAGCTTCACCTGTGCTATACAGTGGTGCCCGTACCATGGGGACTGTACGTTGAACGCTATAAGCAGAGCTCTAGGGGTTTCTAACACAAGCTTTTGAAGTTTTCAAGAGAAAAGGGCATTTTTCCCCCAACAACCGTAATCATTAAAGAAATGCAAATTATTGGTGTGATTTCTAAATGCAAAAAAACGTAAGCACATTTTATTACATAGTACTATTGGTTGAATTTACCTATGGGGACCTCACAAAGCCGTTGAAGGCCTAACACAAACAAAATATCCTGAGATGAATAAAAAGTAGTATGTATTGGTAAGGTGTGGTGAAAAAAATGGGATTAACTCGGTAACATCTACAGAATAAGCAAAGGGAGACATGCATCTCGAGACATGTTCCAGACTCATTGATATAAAATTGAAAGTCGGGCGGGGGGTGTTAAACAGATTTAGCAGGGTAGCCACACACACAAAAAGCAAATTTTAAGAACCTCAAGAAATAAATATCAGATTTAACCTGTATTTAATTAGAATAGCTCAAAGATTATTTCTGTGAATACTTTGGGGGTTAGGAGAAGGTGGGAAGAAAGCGTACTACCTTCTATTATGCATGGCTTTTCTAGCATGTTGAAATGGGTCAACCTTACTGCCAGTCCCTCACAGTGGTTCCTTTCTTCAACTCTTCAATATCGAATTCAGTTTAAAATAAAACCCAATATTCCAGCTAAATATTTCAATTCCCACCAGAAGTATAATTCAATTAAGCTCCAAATATTTTTTAAAAAAAATACAAAATAAAATCATCCTCTCTACATATGCCATTTCTGCTCGGTTCCAAAAGGATAAAAAACTGCATTTGTGTAGTTTTGGTTCATCTATCACTTTGTACATTTTTATGGATTTTTATGTGTAATCACATTTTCAGAGGGGATTTTTATGTGGTCTTCTCCATTTCTGCAGAGTTATTATCTTTCAGCTTTAAAATTATAAAAATTGATACACAATCTTTGGTTTCTCTCTCTTTGGGAAAGTGATGGGTAGCCATTCATCACTCACTGTGACAAGCGAAACTTGCTTTGTTTGCTGGAGTGAAAGATGACTTTTACTCTTGTTTCCGTTACTTCCCCCTTCTTACTAACAATGGGGGAGGCAATCATAGTGGCTTTGATGTGTGTGTGTTGGAGGGGGAGGCTGGGGATAGGCACCTTCTTTCTAAGCTTCAGAGAGAATCTGCATTTTGTTCTTCCAATAGCTCAATAAAATATGTTATTTAAAAAGGAATTTATAAAAGAATTTAGACTTCCATCTGCCTGTCCTGGTGAGGCCACTCTCCATACATTGCTTTCCCCTGTCTCTCTCTCCCAATTTGTTCTTTACAAGATGACTGCTCTATCAGACATAAAATGCTGCCTTTTTCACTTAACTATGCAACGGCTGCTCTCTGTACTTCGAGGGCAGATTTAATGGTGCATTTATATTCCATTCAGACTTGAACACAGCAAGAGAAAACTTACCCACCGGGATCATAAGTACTGGTGGCATTTGTGGGATCTGAAAGCTTTGCACATGGTACTGTATTTACCTGAGCCATTCCAGGGTGTTATCATTAAAACACAATCGTGCTTTACAGGTGTCAGCTGAGCATAGGTGAGGTTTAGAATCATTTTTATGCCTCTTCCCCATGGTTTATGTCGAGGCTCATTTTAATTTCTGGGTTGGAGGAAAGGGCCCTATAAAAAAAAGCCTTACAGGGACGCCTGGGTGGCTCAGTTGGTTAAGCAGCTGCCTTTGGCTCAGGTCATGATCCCAGTGTCCTGGGATCGAGTCCCACATCGGGCTTCTTACTCGGCAGGGAGCCCGCTTCTCCCTCTGACTCTGCCTGCCACTCTATCTGCCTGTGCTCGCTCGCGCTCTCTCTCTGACAAATAAATAAAATCTTAAAAAAAAAAAAAAAAAAAGCCTTACACACATCAGAGTGTCTTAGAAGTGAACCAAATGTCAGTTTCCATTTGAATACCGACTGGAAAAGTGCCTTCTTCTGTAATATGGTAGAGTAGATGCTAAGTGGTTAAGAAGCAGGGTGATGATTTAGAGGAAGCTGTCACAATGGGCCGGTCTGCTGAGATTTTATTTAACCCTACAGTTAAAATGTCCTGGAAGACAGAGTCCCCAGCTTGGACCAAAGAGGCCCGCCACTGACAAGAAAGTCACAGTATGTCCCCTCTCTGACTCTCCTCTCACAGAGTGGGGACTCACAGTCATGGACAAGTATGTCCTACCACAAATGAGATGTGGTCAATTGGGCTGCATTTTATAAAGCCAGTCAGTTTTTAGGATTTTTGTGTGTTTGTTTGTTTGCTTTTAGTTATTTATTTGTCAGAGAGAGAGAGAGAGCACAAGCAGGGGAAGCAGCAGGGAGAGGGAGAAGCAGGCTCCCCGCTGAGCGGGGCACTCGACACGGGGCTGGATCCCAGGACCCTGAGATCACAACCTGAGCTAAAGGCAGATGCTTAATCAGCCTAGCCACCCAGGTGCCCCAAGCCAGTCACTTTTAATTCCGTTTGACCACTTTGATTTTCTGATGGCTGCAAGAAAACTCATAAAATATGGACATGGCTCTTCACTGGCCACAGCCTTCCCTCTATAAGCCAGGATTCCTGTTCCATGGAATGCTCCCCCACTTAAAGGATTGATTCTCCTAGGTTTTCCTCTGCTTCCTTCCTCCTGCTAAAACTTGCTGGGACAGAATCATCATCAAACATTCCTTCGTCTGAAGGTGAAATTGCAGATAGAAATTCAGAAGTGCTTTTCTTAAACATAGCAGTGTTCCGTCAGTGTTGGTACTGAACACGTATGTTTGCATGTGTGGAGATTGAGCCTCCCTTGAAATTCCTAAACTTGCGTTCCCTCAGCTGGAAAGTGTATTTTTACACTCCCCTTCATGATGAGCAGCTTTACATTGCTTTTGGAAGAGTCCTAGTCCACTGTATGTCTAAAAAGTCCCAGCTATGGCTCCATGTTGGTGAGCAACGAGTGTAGACCGTGAATAGGCCAAATGGGGCTCCTTCGGTTATGCAGGCAGGCAGGGATTCAGCCTTCCTTCATCCCGTCCTTCAAGCAAGTATGACTAAAATGTTTTTGAATAGATGGAAGAATCTCTCAGCTACCTGGATTTGGGAAGGGAGAGCTAGTGAGGCTGGGAGATAATGAGTGAGGTGGAAGGGTCCGATGGGAGGGAGCCTTCATTCCCATCCATAGTTGGATAGGTGCACACCATCCATCCACCCAAACATCCAACCATCCATCCATCCATCCATCCATCCATCCATCCATCCAACCATCCAACCATCCAACCATCCATCCAGCCATCCATCCAACCATCCATCCATCCATCCATCCATCCATTCTACTTTGTACCTGTGATGTTTAATAGGCAGGCACAGCCTCTGGCTTCCTCGGTTGACAGCATGTGTCTCTTTTAGCCATTCAGCCAGAAAGGACCTGATTTTCTAGCAGCTTGAACCAGAGCATGCCGATGAAGATGCACCCTTCCAAGATGGAAACTTCATAGATCAAGGGGGATGGCCAATAGAGGAAAGAGCAGCACTGGGTCACTGGGCCTCTGTGCCCTCACAAGAAGCCCAGTACAAGCTGGAGGTGGGCGGCATGCCAGCAGGGACTTCCCAACTGTGCACAGAACAGCTACTACCCCCATCCAGTGTGAGGAGCCCAGAAGCTCCCCCTACACACACACATGCACAGTGTGACTATATCGGGATCCTGTGTCCCTAAACTAGAGGGAAGAATGCTGATCCCAAAGTCAGTGTCCATCAGCATGGGCCCAAGAGCCACCCTGTCCTCTGCCACATGGAGGCTCTGGAATATAAACCACGGATCTTTCTGAGAGGCTCTGAGCACCAGGAGTTAGCCTCCTGAGGGAGAGGAAGACACAGCAAACTCCTCCTGTGTGTGCACCCGTTCCCTTTAACAAGACCTCGAGCCCGGCCTGCACGTCTGTGCTACGCCGCTGTCCATTCACCTTTGCAAGCGTGCAGTTTGGGGCTCTTGTCCTCTCTGTGGGTAGGATGCTACCTGAAGATCTTGCCCACAGATGACCAGATGGGCAGCCAAGCGAGCGGCTCTGCTCTGGTAAGCACCTTCCACCATTGCACAGACGCGCTCAGTTTCCGCCCGAGTTTTCTCAAGCTGACCAGACTCTCCCCATCTTGCGTGAGCGGATGGTTTTCTGAGGAACAACACAGATCTACTTGTGGCCAAGGGGGTTTGTTTCTAATTAGAATTGAGACCACATAATTGTTTGTAACAGAAAACATGGACTTTCTTTCCCTCCCATGCACAGATGAGACCAGCTGTACCTATTACGGCCTTGTCCCGGCACCTCCTTGTCTCTGTCATGCTCTGGGCAAGGTCAGGGTCAGGGAACATGAAGAGCTCAGGCCTGTTTGCCACTTCAGTCCCTCCCGCTGCCCTTGAATGCATTGTCTGAAGGAACGAAGTTTGGATCGTGTACTTGTCCGCATGCCCAGCTCCTAGGTCTGTCCACAGCCTTTTTTGGTTTTTGCAAGGGTCACATGGGGCCGTTAATTCCTTGTCTCTTCATGTCCAGGGAAATCACTGGGATGATTGTACCCACAGGTCATTATCCTCTAGCTAATCGAATGATAACGGGTAACTCCAAGTCCGCACAACACTGTACTTCCTCATAATGGAAAGTAAACACTGTCACTCTTCTGACACAGCTGCACGTTTAAGGAAGAGACCTGGAGCGTCCAGCACCATGCACGTAGCAAGGATGGAAAACAACGCTGGCCTCTCCTGGGTCTCTCCAGACGCCTGCCCCTCAACTCTTCTCAATTGTTTGAGAAGCAGGGCTAGACTCTGGCTACTAGTTTTAAATGCAACTTAGTTAAGCCTAGACTAGAAACCGGATTGACGACATCACTTTGGGCATTTAAAAAGAAAATTAGGGTGCATGCGTGGCTCAATCATTAAGCATCTGCCTTCGGCTCAGGTCATGTTCCCAAAGTCCTGGAATCAAGCCCTGCATCGGTCTCCCTGCTCAGTGGGGAGTCTGCTTCTCCCTCTGCCCTCCCAACCCCACCTGCTCATACACTCTCTCTCTCTTACATACATAAATAAAATCCTAAAAAAGAGAAGAAAAAATATGAATTGTTTAGAGCCAGGTTGTTGCAAAACTCATTCTTGACGTCATTGATACTCTTGATTCTCAGGATTGTAAATAAAATGTGGTGTTGAGCTTACCAGGACTCTCCCAGGAAGGTCTGCACTGAAACCATTCTGAATGGATAGATGGCAGTTCTATTTCAAAAGCTTTCTAGGAAAAGAGTCTACACGGCAACCGTCTCAATCCTTTGACACTGAGTTCAGGAATCTCTCATTCTGCCTGATCTGAATTCTTCCCAGTCGAATATAATCCCATTAGCTCACATCTGTAGGCCTTCTACACAGGAAGAAGTGCTGCCTCTCTGTAACTCTCCTTCATAACCTGAAACCCTCCTCTCCACCCAGTCCAATAATTCTGGTGTTTTCAGAGTGTCTCACTGCCTGTGCCTGCCCACCACCTCACCACCCACACGCGCGCTCGCAGGTTTTGCGGACTCCCTCGTCTAGTCGGACGGTAATGGCATTGCAGAGCTGACCACCTTCCTAATTAGAAAACCTGACATCTAACCTCCTGAGAAATCTGACACAGGGTGAACTCAAGCAGCTCAATTTTCATTTTTAAATCCATTTAGCAAATATTTATTCAGTCCGCTAAGTAGAAGAAAATGTGCTCTATCTAATGGGAGTCAGGAAGGGTAAGAGAAGGTTCCTATCTTCAAGGGCCGCAAATCTTACGTCTGTGAACAGCTAAATACAAGAACACAGCATGAGTTGGGGGCAGCGCAGGAAAAGGCTGTTCCTGAGGAAAAGGCCCTGAGGAAGGATTGGCTCCTACGCGTTCTAGCGGGGGACTCTGAGGGGTTGGGCTTTACCAGGGATGATAAGCATGGGATTTGGGTTTGGGAAGACTTAGCCCTTCTTCCACGCCTACTGGTAATGTAATTCCTGCCATCTTTAACTTACAAGTGTCTGGAAAACCAAGTGTGCTCGCATGTTAGGCCAGAATATTCAGAGCAGGGAGACAGTAAGGATAATGAACCTATTCTAGAAGTTCTCAGGCCTCATTTCCTAGTATGGTCTGATAAAGAAGGATCCAGAAAAGCACATCCCCTTATCCAAAGCCTTTTAGGAAATGGTGACTCTAACCTGAAGGGTTCTTCAAGTGAGGTTTGGGTTAGAGAGACACTGGCTGTATTCTCTGCTGCAAAAATCTGTGGGACCTATGGATTGTAGAGGAGGGCCCAGTCTCCGTAGCGTGAAGAGCAGGCTAGGGAGACCTGTAATATTGCACATCCCCGACGTGACCCCTCTTCAGAGGAGCTACAACCAGGCCAAAGCCAACAGAAGTGGAAATAGGCCTCCAGGAGGGGATGAGGACACAATTGCACTGGCAGGAAATTGACTCTCTCTGGCCCCCAAACACAGATCTGAGGAAAACCTGCTGTCCAAAGGGTGAGGGCCAGGGGAGGACTGGACAGAGCAACACATCCTTGGGTCCTGAGAGAGTGGGGCCCCTGTCCAGGATGAAGAGAGGATTCTTGCACAATGACTAGTTATAATCACAGTGCTTCTGATGTTTTTCCTTAGGCTCAGAAACAAATCCTATAGTAGAGACTGATCGGTGCCTAAAAGTTGGTTGTTGTTGTTTTCAAGTGTGGAGGGTTTAAGGAAAAAAGAAAAACCTCACCATAAACCTGATAATGGGAGCCTATTAAGAAGGTCATTTTTCCTACTACTTTTTGGTTTCAGTTTTCTTTTTTTCCCCAAACCTACTGAGGTGTAATTGACAAATAAAACTGGAAAGGAAAATGTAAAAGGTGATGACTTGATATCCGTATAGACTGTGAAGGGAGCCCCCATCTCGTTAATTATCTCATGTATCACCTCACATCAATGCCTTTTTTTTTTTTCTTTTGGTGAGAGCATTTAAATTCTACTCTTAGCAAATACCAGTTCTACAGTATGGTGCTGTCACCACGTTATACATTAGATCCTCAGACCTTACTTATCTTGTAGCCGAAATTTTGCTGTTCCTTTTTGTTTGTTTTAGGAAAGGAATGAGAAGGGGAGGGTGTGGGGCAGAGAGAGAGCGAGAATAAGCAGCTCCCCGTCCAGCACAGAGCCCAAGATGGGGCTCCGGCTCACAACCCTGAGATCATGACCTGGGCAGAAATCAAGTGCCAGACACTTCACCCACTGAGTCACCAAGGTGCCCCTGGGAGCTGAAATTGTGATCCCTTTGACCAACCTCCCTGCTTCACCCCCCACCAGCCCCCGGCAACCACTTTTCTCTTTCTGTTCCAATGCATTCCACTTCTGTCCTAGATTCTACATATAAGTGATAGCATGCAGGATTTGTCTTTCTCTGGTTACTCCACCTAGCATAATGCCCCCCGGATTCATTAGTGTGGTTGCAAATGCCAGGATTTCCTTCTATTTTATAAACATATTTTTATCCCCAGGGGTACATGTCTGTGAATCGCCAGGTTTACACACTTCACAGCACTAACCATAGCACATACCCTCCCCAATGTCCTTCTATTTTAAAGATTAACACTATCCCATTATATATATATATTATTTTGCACATCTCCTTTATCCTTTCATCCACCTATGGACACTCAGGCTTCTTTCCACACCTGCCTATTGTGAGTAAAGCTGCTATGAACATAGGCATGCAGCTATCTCCTTGAGAGAAAGACTTGTTTTCTTTGAATATCTGCCCAGAAGTGGGATTGCCGGATATCTGGCAGTTCTAGTTTAAATATACATATTTTTAACTCTCTTGAGTAGCCGCCATACCGTTTCCCATAGTGGCTGCACCAGTGTACATTCTCGCCAACAGTGCACCAGGGTTCCCTTTTCTGCACAACCTTGTCAGTACTTGTCATGTCTTGTCTTTTTCGTAATCGCCATTCTGACAGGCTTGAGATGATATCTCATTGTGGGTTTGATTTGCATCTCCCCAATGATTAATGATGTTGAGCACCCCTTTTCATATACCTGTTGGCCATTTATATGTTGTGGGGTTTTTTAATGTTAATTAAGATCCTTTGCCCAATTGTTAATTGTTTTTTGCTATTGAGTTGTGTTCCTTGTCTATTTTGGATATTAAACCCTCACTGGGTATGTGGTTTGCAAACATTTTCTCCCATTTGGTCAGTTACTTTTTCATTTTGTTGAAGGTTTTCTTTGCTGCGCAGAAACTTGTAAGTTTGACATTGTCTCACTTGTTCATTTTTTGCTTATGTTGCCTTTATACTTTTCATGGTCTTGATTTGATTTCATTTTTCTACACCCCCCCCAATAATTAGTTCACTGATTAATTTCTGAATTTATGTTTTCTCTTTCTATAATTTCTGCTATTATCTTTTACATCTTCCTGTTTTCTCATCTTTTTCTTACTCTCGTAAATATGGTGCTTAATTTATTTTTATTCGTTGCTTAATAGATCTACCCACTTGTAAACTTTCATATGTTGTGTATTAACATTCTTAGTATATATTAGTTAGTAAAGGTTTTAAAATTTTTCGAATAGTTTGTAAATTTTTAAATTTTCTATTTAAGGATTATTTAGCAGAAGTTTATTTTTTTGTTTTGCTTTATTTTGTTCAGATTTCCAAGTGGCTAGGTAATTTTTGTTACATTTTCATTATGAAATTCCAGTCTTACTGGATTGTGGTTGGTCAGAACCTATGGCATTTGGAATTCCTTCTTTTTTAGTGATTAAAAAAATATTTTGATAACCTATGATTGGGTCTAGGGTTTTGTAACAATTTCCTGATAGCTGCCATGTAAAATTAAATATGCATTTATTCAATTTCCCCATTTTACAATATTCCGATTTTTTATCTCCTTGCCTTTTTAAAAGAATCTGTCAAAGAGTGAGCGAGTTGTAATTCTCACAGAATTTGGTTTTGGCCATTTCTTTATTCCTAAATTTTTGATTTATTGACATGCTACCAAAATTGTCACCTACATGTTGGATAATTTCTTGAAAGATTTTATTTTTTAATAGTGAAAATGATGCTCTTTCTCATTTAATGTTTCTTGTCTTTAGTTCAGATTTACTTTCAATTATTATTGCCACCCCTGCACTCTTTTTATGTGTGGCTGCCCCTAAGTATTAGCTCTTATCTATTTTTTCCTTTAACATTTATCTGTTCTCTTGATTCCCTTTACGACAAGTTTATAGTTGGGTTTTTTAAACCAATTCTTCGAGTCTTCATTTTTAAAGGGGATTTTAAACCTTGTTCACACATTGATTTTCTGTCTCAGCCATAATGTGTGGACCAGCTTCTGTCATTTTATACATTTCACATTTACGTGCCTGTTTGCCTAATTTTGTCTTTTTTGCTTTCATTCTTTCCGGTGATGAGAAAGGTACATTTCTGGAAGGTAGAAAAGCTTTATCCACTCTAATGACACAAGTAGAGAATCATTATTTTCATTCCTCCTTCTTGTATGATGAGAAATTAACCTTCTGGTTAATCCTTGTGTGGTAGAGAAGTCCAGACCCTGGTCATTATGCTTCGTAATTTTTATCTCTAAATTGTTCATTGTCACAGGAAGATTTTCTTTCAGAAATTATTTTTAGCATTTGTGTTTGGTTTGCGACTTTATTTACAGCTGTGATTTGAATGTAATCCTATGGGTTTAGCTTCTTTATTGCTTACCACAGTCCTCTCACACCTTGACATTCCCAGGCTTCAAGTTTTGACTTTGATTCATCTTGCTCCTAACTGGAATAGATTTGCATAAATTTTTAGAACTAGTACATGGATGATATATTTTCGGAGACCTTGCATATCTAAGCAAAGGCTTCCTGTTGCCTTAAGATCTGAAAGCCATCTGGCTGTGTACAGAATTCTTGAGAAAACCGACTATTGCCTTCAGAAAAAATTTTGACTTCATTTTTTACTGGAGTTTACAAGTTGAGAAAGAAAATTCTGAGCAAGGGAGACCTGCCTTTATTAAATGTAAAATATTTCAAATCTGTGTCACCATCCAAAGATTAGTAAAATTAGACAAAGGGAAACCCATCATCCAGATGTAACATAATCAAGTGTTGTGGGTTTTTTTTTACCACCCATACCTCAGATCTCTTTCCCTTTTTACAGAAATAAAATGTGAAGTGTTAGTGATGTTCCCAATCTCATGTTTGATAAGAATCTTTTGCTTCAGTCTTGACATTTTAAAAATCTTGGTCTGTGTGTAGTTATGTATCTCTTTAGACTTAATATTCTTTTCTGGAACACAGATCTTTTCCTATTGGCTGGTTCTACTTAGTCCAAGAAAGTGTTTACTGAACCTTTTTTTAAATTTTAAGATCCTGCCAATTGTAATATGAATCATTGATTCAGTTATAGTTGTATACATACATATGTACATGGGTGTTTGTGTATGTGTGTGTATATAAACATACATCAACGAGAAGCTTCCACAGCTATTAACAGATGGGGGAGGGGAACTGTTCTAGCGTCCCAGAGATGTGGTATATTACATATCTGTTTTGCTTTGTTTTGTTTTCCTGTTGGTTTCTTGGGACTAGTGGATTTGTGAGACATAGAATTACCAGTTTGATCAGTCTGATCTTTTTTACTTGTTGTTGTTCTCCTTTAAATCATCTGTACCTTTTCCTCTGCATGGGTGTGCTTCTCTACACGTTGTTCTTTCTGTGTTATCGTTGCCTTAAATGCACATTTTCATGTACTCAGGTATTCGTGTTTATTTTCTTAGATGAATTTCTTCTCTGTCAGTTGCCTTTTCACACCTTGGCCAGATCCCTGCCTCCTCTAATTTCGTCATCTCTTATTTTATATCCATGACCTTGTCAGGGGCATTATGTATATTAATTGATTTAATCTTCACACCACACGGTGTGCTGTTATCCTCTTCCTTTCGCAGATGAGAGATTGGAGTCCCGGTAGGCTAGATAACCAGTAGACTGCCAACTTGGGATTTCTGGCCAGAAATTTGGCTTCCAAACCTCTCCCCCGACTCCTGTGGCTCTTAATGATGAAATAATCCTATTGGTGTCCTCGTTTGTGAGCTATATTTCCAGTGTATCTGCAGGATAGTGGAGCCTTTCTTTTACGCTAGTGCTTTTTCTCATAGACCCCCGTATCAAATATCTGTTGTTGTTCTTTTGACTGATTTTTGAACAAAGAAAGATTTCCTGCACCCAGTGTCTGTGAGAAATTCATCTCCTCTGCTACATGGTGCTTCTAGAACCCCTGGTGGACTGCTACCTGGTGCTTTCAGAACACCCTTTGCCCTCCCTGAAGCTTGAGAGCAAGTGGTTGGGTGCAAACCCCATGATGTTTCTGCTGCACAGCTGGCCAGGGTCCAGTATGTTCTCCTGTATTGAGTTTCGGAAGTCTCTGCGTGGCGGGATAGTACTTCTTCTTCAATATGACTTGCCTGCTTGGCAGTTGGGGCAATTTCTGCTAAAGATCAATGACATTTTCAAGAGGTGGTTTTCTTTGGTACTGCCACTGCACTTTTGTGTCTTTTAATGTATTTTGAAGAGCACTGCAGAAACAAATTAGCAAGGGAACCTGGCACCGCTAGCAGGTCACTGTCATAATTTTGAAGAATGCAATTGTTGTTGCCATATCCATTTATTTGGCTAGATTTCCCATTTCTTCTAGAATGGTCATCAGCATCACTTCGATTGCTATGGGCTGGCTTCCTGTTACTTACTTTTAGTGTTGTCTCTCAAAATAAAGCCGTTAGCAAGAAGAGGGAAGTTGAAATACTCAGTGAGGTAGGGAAGTGGGGGAAAAAGAAAAAAAAGTCACAGACTCCCTAGAATGGCCCCAGGACTGCTTATACAGCTATGGAAGAGGCGAGTGGAAATGTGGTTTCCCTTGGAGTTTCTGACATTCATCTCTACTCTCATTACTTGACCACAAAGGGAAAGTGCTCTGTTGTCACTAAATTACTTGCCTGAACAGGGAAGAAAGTTCATATTGGTCTAGTCCTCATTCATAGTTATGAAAATGGGCCCTCTTTTTTCTTATGAAATTCAATTCATTATTGGAAAATCCCACTGCTAACATGAACAAATTGAATTATTCCATTGAGTTTTATTGCTCTAAAAAGCAATTCCTTCATCGATGAGAGGAACTCAGTATTGTACTAAGAGAGGAAAAATGGTATACTTAATGACAAGGATATGCCCCATGTGAATTTCCTCCCTGAAGGTTTTCCTGTGATTGGGGCCCTTGATAAATAAAATGCCTCTTATTTTTCTACTCTTATTGTGTTATTATTCTATTATTCCAAAATTTAAAATATTAAATACTCACTGTCAGTGTTGTGGGTACAACACTAAGCTTGGGGCCACTTGCTTGCCCCCTCAATGCAGCCTCGGGCTAAGTGTGCCCTGATGTGTGGTCTTGTCGTGACTATAGCAGAGCTCATTTTCACCTGGTTTCTAAGCTCTGCACATTGGAGGATGACAAAAGTGTTCCTGTCATTTTGCCTGTCTCTTGAAACGCTAGTTCCACACTTTTTAATTAAGATAAGATAGCACTGGGAGCAAAAAATAGTTTACTTGTATTCCTATTATATTTTAACAGGCCATCATAAGATACCCCCCAATACTCTGTCATTTTGGTAACTTAGTAACAGACACATCCACCCTTTCCGTGGGTGGCCTGCCTATCTGGGCCACTTTTCAAGAGCAGTGCCTTTGGCAAGCTTTGCACATTTAAATAATGAGAAGGGGAGCAAATACATGTGTATGTGTGTATGTATATACACATATATGCGTATACATACACACACACACGCATATACACACAAACATGTACATGTAAGCAAAACAGAACGGAAATGAGATCTGTGTTAACTGACCTCCACTGTGTTTATTTCCAGCTTGAAAATTCCCCATAGAAGTTGGACATTTAAGAAATAAAATTTAAGAAGTACAGCATTTATCACGTTCCAAAATGTTATTTCCTGTGTCATAAGGGAAAAAAAAAATATCTTACTCACGTGATAGTGTTGAGGTTCCCGAGCATCTCCGAGAGGGCTCACAGAGGGCTCGTTGTTCTTTCTGAAGCTGCCGTTACTGGTCATGGCCACACCGCCCAGAATGGCATTTCCAGCAGCAACTGGAGTGAGCTGCGTGCTCCTCAGGCTGCACTGGGGAGAGCGCCCCTGGGGGCCTGTGCCCGGACCCCACCTAATGCTGTCTGGCTGTGGTGCCCTCACTCTGAGATGATGCTGGGCCGGGGTGTGTCCAGGGGAGGCTCGTCTCCGTCTCCGGGGAGAGTGGGGGAGTGGAGGAGAAGGACAGGTTAAACCAGGTCACAGCTGAGACTTGACCATTGCCACTTACAAAAACGACTATTCCGTGTGGTTAACCTAACACATCCTGTCCTGCGGCTGGGTAGTAAACAGATGACATGAAAAGTTAGGAAAAAAGGAGAGGGGGGAACAAGGCATAAGAGACTCTTAAGGACAGAAGACAAACTGAGGGTTGATGGAGGGAGACCAGTGGGGGGATGGGCTGGATGGGGGTGGGGGTTAAGGAGGGCACTTGTTGTCAGAAGCCCAAGTGTATGTAAGTGATGAATCACTGAATTCTACTTCAAACCAATATTACACCATATGGTGTAATACCCAAATTTTAAACTTAAATTTAATAAGTAAATACATATTAAAAAAGAAAAGAAAAGAAAAGAAAACTTAGACACTCTCATGGTGATTTCCCTCCTCTTTCCTCTTTGCTTCCTCTGCTCATCAGAAGCTTTTTGGCAGTATGACTTAGGAATTAGCAAGGAGTCCCAAGGAACACTGAGGAAACTTCTTTTTCTTTCCAACCTATTTGAAAACAAAACATACATTGAAAAAACAGGCAAGGCAGAGTCAACAGTCATCTCGGGAGCTATCTTCCAGTTTTGCAGCTCTCCACCAGTGCTAAGAATAACCATGAGGAAACTGGATTTCACTGAGAGCAGAAGCTGTGTATTATCCAGCGGCCGCCTTGGGGCGAGTCGGACCCGCGCATGCCCGCTGCTGGCAAGAGAGATCTTGGCGGTGCAGAAGGTGACCGATGCTTCTCATCTCGATTCTGAACCAAACTGCTGTCCCTTGCTAACCCAGCAGTACTTGGAAAGATCAAAGGTCGGGGGCTCGGTTCACACAAATCTGAACGACAGTGTGCTCTCAGCATTCCCTAATTTTTAATTTCCTTCCATTCAAAGTGAAGTCTACATTCTTTACGATGACTTTTAGGACTAAGAACAGAATTCACTCTCTCCTTTCTTGTATGTTTCATCTCTTTTCTTGTATGTTGCACTCTTTTTTGTCGACTCCGACTCTCAACACACACACACATACACACGCACAGTGTTTTAACCATCTCAAGACCCGTTTCATCTCTAAAACATACCTTGTACGTAAGGGACCACAGCTGCCTCATAATGTTTTCCTGAACTTGAGAAAAATATGTATCAATGAGGGCCCAGATGAAGTTTTCTCTTCTTTGTGAAAATCTTCCCAATGAAATCCAGTCTTCCATGTCTTTGTACTTCTATAGGCTGCAGGAATTTCTTTGGCTCCCTTGGTCCTTTTTTGTATCCAGTGCTCACCTGTGTAAATGCACATCTCTATGGTTCACTAATTGTTGCATTTTCTGCCCTTAGGGCAGTGTCTGGCACACAGTTACTGCTGAGTGACTGATTTATAACATTAAATAATAGGTCTTTACCAGTAGGGTTCCTGGGTAGCTCAGTCGGTTAAGCATCTGCCTTCAGGTCAGGTCATGATCTCAGGGTCCGGGGATCAAGTCCCATGTCGGGCTCCCTGCTCAGCACAGAGTCTGCTTCTTCCTCTCCCTCTGTGTTCTCTCTCACTAAGTAAATAAAATCCTTAAGAAAAAATAGGTCTTTACAGATGATATGTGAGTATCCGCATCACACAAAAGTATATGTTAAAGGAAACATGCTTTCTAGGTGTGCTAAAAAGTGAACTCAAAACAAATCTGCCAATGATAGATAGTTGTTGTTTAACATTGTGTAAGAAATGTCAGAAGTACAGTTGTCTGAATCTTAGAATCTACACTTTAGATTGGCAAGAAACAAACGGAAGACAGAAATTTCATTGTGATGAGCTGCATTATGAAACTCAAGGAACCTTCTGAAATGTACAAAAACAGTTCCATACAAGAAGAAAAGTCAAAAAAACCAATTTCATGTAATCACAAAAACGGCTCCATAAGCCCCTGGCAGGGAAAATAGAAATCTCATTCCTGTTATTGCTGATAAACCTAGTGGCCTCAGTAATGCAAAGATAATCCCTTACAGTTCTGGAGACCAGCATTCCTTCTGGGGGCTCTAGGAGAGAA
Organism: Mellivora capensis; assembly: GCA_004024625.1. Classification (NCBI taxonomy): domain Eukaryota; kingdom Metazoa; phylum Chordata; class Mammalia; order Carnivora; family Mustelidae; genus Mellivora; species Mellivora capensis. The sequence goes on along the minus strand of PISX010000853.1, from coordinate 140,579 downwards.
TTACCCCATTGCCTCTTCCAGTGTCTGGAGCCGCCTGCATCCTTTAGACTGTGGCCCCTCCTCCAACTTCAAAGTCAAGGGTGCTGCACCTGAGCCCTCCTCCTCTCTCACCCCTTTCTCTGCCTGCACCTCTCCTTCCCTGACTCTGAATCTCCTGCTCCCTCTGTCCTCTGTAAGGACCCTTGTGATGCCACTGGGCTCAGTTAGATAATCCAGGGTATTCTCCCACCTCAAAATCCTTAACTTGATCATACCCGCAAAGTCCCCTCTGCACATGGTTGGTGCTGAGTGGCTGATTTATAACATTAAATAATAAGTAACATATTCACAGGGTCCAGAGATCAAGACAGGGATATCTTTGGAGGGTTCTTACTCTGCCCACCCTGTATCCTGGGACCAGAGAGGGCTCTGTTTTCTCAGCTATTCCAGTGGTCTGGACAGATGGTCTTTTCTATTTTTAAATCAATGTCCCATCCAGAATTGTTTTCCTTCCTTCCCCTCTTTCTTTAGGGACTTAGTGAGTCCCTGCTGAGTGTCAGGCACTAGTTTCAGCCCAGGTGAGTTGTACCAGCAGAAGACACTTGAATGTCCATCCCCTCCCCCCCCTTTTTTAAAGATTTTATTTATTTATTTGACAGGCAGAGAGGCAGGCAGAGAGAGAGGGGGAAGCAGGCTCCCCGCTGAGCAGAGAGCCCATTACGGGGCTCGATCCCAGGACCCTGAGATCATGACCTGAGCCAAAGGCAGATGCTTTAACCCACGGAGCCCCCAGGCATCCCCCCCATGCCCCTTTTGACTGTTCCTTTGAGACAAAGCTGTTGGGATTCAGCTGTCACTCAACCTGGTGTTCCTTAGGTGAGCCTTCCATAAACAAGTTCGAGCGTCAGAATGTTAGAACCCCCATGGAACCTTTCAAAATCCAAAATGCTGGTGAAGTGCTGACCGAGGGGCTGCCCTCCTGATACTTACACTTCCTGACAGATAAGACTGTTGTGAGGAGTTACACAAGCAACAGTCTGACAACTGGAAGGAACAAGCTCGGAACATTTCTATGCATTAAAGAAGTAAATGAGTAGCATGCCGACATTATTTATTATAAGTTGTTTGCAGCATGCCAAGCCAGGAGCTGTCACGGGAGTTGCATTTCTAGACAGGGTGGGATTGGGGGTGCAGTGGGGGGGGGTACAGATTTTTGTCTGGGTGTCAGAACTTCCTGAATTTGCCGTTTAGAACAGGTGCCTTGGCAGCCTCTCTTAAGCCTTAAACTCCCTGTCGCCAGGTCGAAAATAACTGGGGACTGGCAGAAGCCTAGAGCTGTTCCTTCCAGCTTTGTAGCATTGTTATTCGTTTCTAAACGCCACTTGTGGAATATTTAATGCCAATCCAACTTGCAAAGCCATCTGATATGAACACATCATTCTGTAAGCATTTCTGACAGCGAGTGTCACTACGTATCTTTTTTATCACGCTCCCTTTTACAGGGTATCACAGATAGCACGCCAAGTTCAGCTGTGATTAATAGGTCTCTCTTACCATTGACTTCACTAGGCTCCAGCCTACTAAGGAAAATGTGGCTGCTGATAAATCTCGTGTGATAAGAGCTGCGTTATGTAAGCAGGTTGGGCAGGCGTTTCGGTGCATATTATTATGACAGTGTGGTAGTTTGCAAAGTTCAATGGAATCGACGAGGCCTCTTGTTCCATTGATTTTCTGGGCTTCTGTGGAGTGAGAATAACAAGCACTTTGAGTACAGAAACCCACGTGTGCACATAATAGAGATTAGATCGTGGGACTGCCTGTATGTATTTTTTCGAACCACTTCCAGAATATGGTACACACGTGAAAAGGAATAATTTTTTTTTACAGGCATCCTTTTGTTTTATGTCTTCGAAATTAATATACCATAGCTCCATGTAGAATACAAAGTTGAAAAATTAAAAATTGTCTCGGAAGGTCCTTGTAGCAAAGTCAGAACACGGTGATGCTCCGGCTGGGCATAGAGGGGACTGTTGGGCACGTCAAGTTGTGTATGTGCGTAAGATTTATGGATGAAATGACACACTATTTGGGTTACTAAATTTCTAAATGACAAGAGATTTAAATGGTGAACAGACCCACCTCGGTTTGATGGGAGCATGAAGAACATTCCTTCAAGGCATGACTTGCTCACTGGAAGCATTCCGAAGGAAATTTAATTGTGCACACGGGGTGTTAAGAGGAGGCTTTCCTGTGGATTGAAGTCTGTTGGGAAAAAAGCTGGGGGAGCAGTTTCATGTCAAAGCATCACTCGCAAGCACAGCTAAAAACGATACCTTGATTACAGAGCAGCGTGCGATCGTAAGGAGTAGTGAGATACACGAACCCCAGTGTTGATGAATTTCACAAGCAGAGGGCGGGGTCTTCTACGTTAAAGGCCTCCGCCAGCAGCTTTCATGTGTGTCCCATGAATGCATGACTCGAGCTGCACAGACAAGCCTACATTCCCCAAATGTGAATTTTTTCATGCCTTCCCACCTTTGCTGAAGCAGTTCCCTGGGCCTGAAATACTCTTTTTTTCTTCTGGTGATCTCCTGCTTCTCCTTTAAGGTCCAGAACAAATAGTCATTGCCACCTCTCATCAGAGCTACTGAGTTTCTCTTCTCTGAACTCCACTAACACATTGTACTTACTTCTTTTACGAACAGTTCATTTTTATTGATCTTCAACATGGTCTGCCCTCTCCCGACTCTGCCCCATAGATTGTGACCTTCTTGGGGCACTGAGTCCCCGGTGACTTTCACCTCTATATTTCTGCCTTGCCCAAGCAGACCACAGACTCAGTGAGTGCTTACTCAGTGAGTGAAGGACTCTGTGCCCAGAGAGAAGAAACACCAGCCAGTCAAAGGGATAGCCCATCACCCTCTATTGTATTTCTTATCTGGTCCAAGCATGTAAAACTCTTAATGTAAAACCTTCTCTGATGAAGAAAGCAGAAAAGGGTTGTAGAATTTAAAATCCTCTAATATAAGATGTTCATGTGGGCAGATCCAACAGAGAAGAAAGTAAGCCTGGGGGATTTTCACTCTGAAATCCATGGATTTGCTTTCTTGTTGTTTTCACCTCTTTCCAGTAATTCCATGTGATAGAAGCATTTTGCAGGGGTTAATCTACACGTAATGAAGTTTCAAAGAAACCACATACTGTACTCCACTCACAGAGCCCTGGGGTTTTTCTTTTTTAGGCAGCGTGGTACAAAATAGTGATAAATAAGCTGATGCTTATCACTGTAGGTAATACTTTTTTTTTTTTTTTTTTGCCATCCCCAAAGCAAGTGTGTATTATTTTATGTAGTTTCTTCATTAAGATCAGAGGTTTTGCACATTGGCTGGCAGAACTCGAGAACCAGAGATGTGTAAGATCTAGGTGACACGTTTTATTTCCAAAGACCTCCTAGGGTCTCTGGCCCAGGACAACCTGACCTTTGCTTTCTCATAAAAGTAATGGGCAATGTCCGGATCTAGCCCACCTTTGAGCGCTGATCTGAAGAGCCTGCTTCTGCCACCTCCAACCATGGACCTGCCTTCTAAGAAAGCACAGAGCCCCCCTCCCTTCTGGATTTGTAGCAGAACGGTAACACTGGGGAGGTCCCCAGAATCATGTGACTCAAAATCATGGTTCTGATTCCGAGAAAAGTCAATAGCCCGTCTGCACTCCGCAGTAATTCCTCGTTGAGTGTAGAGTCCCTTCTTGTGCATGACAAACTTGGGGAAGTTATGGGAGAACAGCCCTACACAATGGTCAGTCAACTTTTAACTTAATTGTCCAGCCTAAAATCAGAAATATGCAGATTCCTGACACGTAAATAATGGGGTTGGGGTGCCTGGTTGATGGCTCAGTTAGTTAAGTGTCCAACTCTTTCAGCTCAGGTAATGATCTCAAAGATCAAGCCCCACATGTGACTCTGAGCTCAGCGCAGAGTCTGCTTGACATTCTCTCCCTCCCTCTCTCTCTGCCCCTCCTCTCTCTCCCTCTTTCTCTCATTCCCTCTCTACAATAAAATAAATAAAATCTCTAAAAAAAAATAAAGAATGGGATCCAAGAGCTGAAGAGGACTTATGGGTATAGTTAATTCTTATGACTCTCTTCTCTCCATTTCAAAATGAGAGTAAAACTAATAGTGCAAGGGAATGAGGTAATGACATACCCAGATGGACGGGCATCCGGTCAACTGTTCTCCCAACTTCTGGAAATCAGTGGTATTTCCATAGATCTTTATATCTACACCTGAGGTGTGCAGGGCTGTATTGTCCATACCATGGAGAGTGAAGCATGGAGGACAAGAACCACACATCCCTTTGCCACTCCCCAGCTGCATGATCCTAGGCCAACTTATCAGACTGGTGAGCTCCATGGAATGTCATGGAAAAATCACTTTGGAAACTAAAAAGCATAATACAGCATTTGGTGGTTCATTATTCCAACTAAGCCTTGAAAATAGGGCTTTATAATTTTCCTGATTTTTCAATCCAGTCTGATTAGCATGAATGTGATTTCATTTACTGTTTGTCCACTTGTTGAAAGCATTTGTCCTGAAGCCCTGCATTCCTCTCTGCCTTGGAAGGGAGGATGCTTCCTGGGAGAGGGGAACTCGGGTTTTGGTCGCAATCCACAGTAGAAAAGAGAGGACAGTCATTAGAGAAGAAAGAGACTGGCGCAGCTCAATGCTTAGAGTGAAGAGTGATTTTTCTCTTTTGTTTAAAATGACTTCCAGAAGAAGGGTGCCTGAGTGTCTCAGTGGGTTAGAGCCTCTGCCTTCAGCTCAGGTCATGATCCCAGGATCCTGGGATCCAGCCCTGCATCCATCCGGCTCTCTGCTCAGCAGGGAGCCTGCTTCCCCCTCTCTCTCTGCCTGCCTCTCTGCCTGCTTGTGATCTCTGTCTGTCAAATAAATAAATAAAATCTTTAAAAAATTAAATTAAATTACTTCCAGAAGATGTGACATCCATATTTTAAGGCAGAACCAATGTAAATAACTTTTGATTACCTGCGTAGGATTATTCATGCCGATTTCCTGACCACATTAGTGTGAGCAGTTGGGGACTGGCTGTGCTGTCGACCCTCTCTGATAGAAATCCTTAGCCAAAGCAGGTCATTTGAGGGGGAAGGAAGCAGTACTTACTTTACACCCTTCAGAGTCAAACTCAGTAGAAGAGTCGCCATTCCTTCTTCTAAAAGAAGTTGGAAAGAGTAGCTGCGAGGACTGGGAATTGAAAGCTGGACGTGATGGGGCGCCTGGGTGGCTCAGTGGGTTAAAGTCTCTCCCTTCGGCTCAGGTCATGATCTCGGGGTCCTGAGATCGAGCCCCGAGTCGGCCTCTCTGCTCAGCAGGGAGCCTGCTTCCCTTCCTCTCTCTGCCTGCCTCTCTGCCTACTTGTCATCTCTGTCTGCCAAATGAATAAATAAAATCTTTAAAAAAAAAAAAAAAGAAAGAAAGAAAGCTGGACGTGACAAAATCCAGAAGCTTTATCTTTCATCACCTATGATAGCAATAATAATAATGATGATAATAATAATGGGCAAATTGTACTGAATTCCTTCTATGAGCCAGATGCAGTACCCAGTTCTTAAATACATCAGCTGATGTAATTCCATTCCTACACCAACCCTAGGAGGTATGGATCCTACCCCTCATTTTTCAAATCAGCCAACAGCAGCTCAGATCTTTGACGTCACTTGCACAGCCTTTAAGAAGCGGAGCTTCTGGGGTAATGGACATTGGGGAGGGTATGAGCTATGGTGAGTGCTGTGAAGTGTGTAAACCTGGCGATTCACAGACATGTACCCCTGGGGATAAAAATACATTATATGTTTATAAAAAATTAAAAAATTTAAAATTAAAAAGAAGCGGAGCTGGGACTTCTGCACACATCCAACCTCAGGCTCCTCTTCATGCCACGATGCTGTGCTGCTCCTTCGGTGTTCATTAGCTAGACGAGCTGGATGGATGGATGGCTTTAGCGGGCTCCAGGCCTTAAGGTCAAACAACCTCTGGCTTCGCATCTCAGTTCTGTCACTTATTACCTCTGTGGTCTTGGAAGAGTCTGTTAATCACTCCAAGCCCTGTTGTTTCATCTGTAAAGTGTTGTTAATATGGGGCCTCCGAGCCTCACAGGATCGCTGGGAGAACCAGATGACATAATGCGTACTGAGCGCTAGACAGAGCAGAGTCTGCTTACGACCCTTCCCGCTTGGAGTGCTGTCGCTCGCAAGGCTTATTCCTAAAGACACATTTGTCTTAAAGCTTTCGTATTACTGTAAGACATGGACGTTTATCAAGTAGTACAAGCAATGATAGGCAATAAAACCCCTCATTTAATTAGAGCCCAAATAAATAGAAACTCTTAATTAGTTACATTGCTTTTGTTGTTTTCTTGAACACTGCTTTTGAGAGCAAGAAACAGTAAGAAAATAAGTGAAAAGCATGGATTTGCTAAAAATCCTGAACAGCTTCTAAGATTTTTCTGGGGTCACAGCCGAAGGCCATTGCAAAAATTTTCTGTAGGGATCACAGATATCAAGTCACTTGTCCCAAGTCACTTCCCTGATGAGAGCCTGTTGCCCAGACTCCTGGGGCTCTTTCTGTCACATCTCTCCTGAATGTCTCAGGTGTGTGTGCTATGGTGGGTGCTGTGAAGTGTGTAAACCTGGCGATTCACAGACCTGTACCCCTGGGGCTAATAATACATTATATGCTTATAAAAAATTAAAAAATTAAAAATAAATAAAATTAAATTAAAAGACCTTCAGCCACAAAGGCTAGAAATAGAAATTGCAAGTTCTCAACAAGATCCATTTCCCGAACTGTCTCATGAATGGGTTGTTTTTTTTTTTTTCTGGTTGTTATTAGCCTTATATAGTACTGGGAAAATCAGTTTGCACGGTAACCTGAACTTTCTGGGGGCACAGACTGGACTTGAACTGGTCATTTCCTCTGACCCACTCACTGCCAGCCTCTTCATATGGCCCCAATTCACAGGAAAACTGCCAATGTCACTCCTAAGTCTTGTTTATCATTGTTACGCAGCACTAGAGAAGATCAAAGGCACACGAAGATGATTTTTATTTTTTTGGTCCAAAGTGAGCACAAGAAAATGTGTTTGTCAACAAGGCGTAGGTCTCGTCAGGACCCCCTATCTGGTAGAGGAAGTAGCGCTTGAGAGAACAGAGGAAGGGCCACAAAGCCACATGTGGCTGTCACTTTTCGTGGTCCTCCTTTTCTTACAGTTGTTTCCTCTTGATTGTTTTCCTTCTAACGCTGACTCCTTTGGGGCATCCTGGACAGCGTGAGAACAGAACATTCACACATTCTGCTTTAAAGCGGGGATTAGAATTAACTGCCCTTTAAATACAGTAACAAATTAATCCAGCCCGAATCCCAATGAGAGAGGTCAGTAGAATTCTTCTTACTTCACAGATGCAGGGCATTTCCCACAGAGACACAAGAGAGGGTAAATTACTTGCTCAAGGCCACACAGCAAGTTACTGAATGGCTTGGAAGCAATTACACATATAGAAAGATCTTAATTATTTGAGCCCTAAGATGATAGAAGTGTCACGTTATCTGAGGCATCCGACAGTTACTCCACAGTCCAAATGGTTGCCATATCAACTGTCACGAGGTCGGGAGCAACCAGCCAAAACCCCAGAGTCAGGCAGGAGCAGAATGCAAGATTTATAAGAAAAGCTATCATTACATTCTTGTATCCGGACATAGGACTTAAAACCCCAGCCTGGCTTTACTGTGCGGGTGCCCAGAGCAAACTGAGGCTAGAAAGGTCAGCACTGAGAGCTCTTCCTGCTTTCCAGAATCCAAGTTCTTGCACTGGAATGACCAGTGGTGAATGGGAGTCAGAACCATAAAGATAATTTTAACAAAAAAAAAAAATGTTTTTGATCTGATTCTCATGGGACAAAAAAGCCCCAGTGATAGATTATTCATTTGGGGCCCAGAAGATTTGGAGGTAATCTCGGAAGTTTACCTCTTGGGACCAGAGGCCAAAATTTGCAGCTCAAAGAGGAGGTATGATGGGAGCCTGAAAATGGATTATAAAAAGGCAGATAGAATAAAATGGGGTCTGAGGATGAGAGTTGGTAACATGTTACCGGATTTCCGGAGATGAGTCATCTTACCAGGTCCATAGCACCAACACGAAGGCCTTAATGTAGTGGGTAAAATTGCTAAGATTTGATGTTGTAAGTAGCCCAGCCGCACGGTGAGATTTTAAGAGTAACTTGATTTTGCTGGTGTTATTCTAAAGCGGGTCCTCTCTGGAAAGCCACAGATACATGGAGCAGTTTAAAAGATAACATGAAGGGGCGCCTGGGTGGCTCAGTTGGTTAAGCATCTGCCTTCAGCTCAGGTCATGATCCCGGGGTCCTGGGATCAAGCCCTGCATCAGGCTCTCTGCTCTTCAGGAATCTGCTTCTCCTTCTCCCTCTGCTGCTCCCCCTACTTGTGCGCGCTCTCTCTCTCTCTCTCTCTCTTTGCATCAAATAAATAAATAGAGTCTTTAAAGAAAAAAAAAGATTACATGAAAATTCCTCTATTATGGAGACCCTCAGAGCTACTGGTTTTTGTCCTCAATAGTCAATCATACTAATAGGTCTGGGTTATAGGCAGTTAGTATTGAAAGCTTGTCTGAATTTAGGAAAGCATTGGATAACTAGAAAGAGTAATTTACTGTGATTAGCTATAAAATGTGCCCCCTGAAAAATGAATTTGTATTAAAGACAGGCAGCCTGTCAGGCACCATGTGTGTAAATGGCGCCAAGCCAATCCCCAAACTTGTAATGCATGCCACCTTGTGGCGAATCCCCTCCTCCTACCCCCCGGTGAACCCAGTCTGATGACGATGACGGATCCACTGGAAATCTAGCATGATTTCATTCTCTCTTTATAAACTGAAAAGTGTCTGTCCATTGAGAAACCCAAAGCTGTATTTTTAGGGAATTTCTCCTCCATTGCTCACACCTCTAGTCCCTGGGCAAGATTGTGAAGTAGAAGTACCAATAATAGCCTAACGTTTAATTGAGAATTGAGTGCTAGTTGCTACATTCTTGGCACTGTGCCGGGTGTACTGATCTCCGATAGCACGTGAAGTCCCCCCAGGAGTCCAGATTTAGCCACATTTTACACACAAGGACGCTGAGGTGCACAGAGGAGGAAACCCGCTCAAGGTCACATGCTTACAGGGGACAGAACCAAGACTTGGACCCCGGTGTTTGGACTTCTGACCCACATTACTGTGCCACCTCCTGATGTCCCTTCATGGGCTCACCCAGTAATGCTGTTTTCCTAGGGAAGAGTTATTAGACATCTCGATGTGAATTTAACAGCATGACCCACCCGACGCATTTTAATCTTAGCTGTAATTACAAAATTGGAAGCTTCTTTTCCAATCCAAGAAAAGTCAGCTGGGGGGTTTCTCCTCCTGACCAAGGTGGTGTAACAGGCGCCCGACTTGGGCTCTTTTCTGACAAAACAATAAGAGAAAGGGACGAGATGTATTTTAGAAGTAGAGTAAAAAATTAAATATATTTTTGAAAAAAAACCCACAAATTTGCAGGGTCCTGGACACCAAACAATGAAGTATCGATAGCGGTCCTTAAGAAATGAGAGACAAATGACGTGAGTTCTCAGTCGCCCTAGTTGACTGTCATGAGGGAATTTTCAGGCCATGGCCAGAGCATGGGGCAGGGCGGTAGAGCCAGGGGACTCCCTGAGTTGAGGACACAGAGCGGAGAGCCTCAGAAAACTGGCATGGCTGGGGTTCCCATGAGTCTTGGCGAATAGAGAGCTACATAGAGAAAAAACTCCAGACACCTCCAGGAGGTCCTTCTGGAGTAGTCACCTGAGTACTGGTCAGCTTATGGATGTGAGGAAGCTACTAGAGGCTGGGGGCAGAGCCAACTGAAAGGATTAGAGGTAATAGTGCCTGGCACTCACCAAGGGCTGAGAATAGTGCCTGATTCCATCAGCCACAAAGGAAGACCTCAAGATTCGCAGGGCAGTGGCTCCAGCATACAGAAGGGTCTTGTCTTAATAATAGGGTGAAATAAGTCATTCATCGAGCGAGCCCGAACCATCTGCTACCTAGAAGAAATGCACTGGCAGTGTAAAAATATAAACCGGGTCCGAAGAAGAGATGAGAATGGTATGCCACGTGTACTGTGTTGCAGAATGGCCGCCTCCCCCAAATTCACATCCACCCAGAATCTTGTGCATCTAATGTGCAAATGGAGTCTTTGCAAATGTAAAGCGGGTCCTCTCTGTCAAAGCCACAGATACATGGAGCAGTTTAGTGAAGATGAGAGCGTGCTGGGGGAGGGTGACTCCTAAACCCAGTTTGACTGGTGTCCTAACAAGAAGAGGAGAGGAGACGCAGAAACTGGGGTGCTTCCGGGAAAGAAGACATGGGACAACAGACAGAGACTTGAATGACGGTGCTGTCAGCCAAGGCATGCCGAAGCTTGGTGACAGCCCGCAGAAGCTAGGAGAGACAAGAGCTTCTCCCCCAGAACCTCAGAGTGGGGGAGCACAGCCCTGCCACCACCTTGACCTCAGACTTCTGGACTCCAGAACTGTGAGGAAACACATTTCTATTGTTTTAATCCACCCAGTTTCTGGTAATTAGTTACAGAAATCCTAAGAAAGTAACAGATACTTTGGTACGGGGGTATAGTCCTAAGAAAGTAACAGATACTTGGTCAAGAATCCAAGTATTGTTATCACTAACAATTTGGAAGTGGCTTTGGAATTAGATGATGAGTAGAGGCTGCCAAGAATTTGGAGGTGCACGATAAAAAAAAAAAAGAAAAAATAACACCAAGCAAACTGAGATTGCCTTGAAGAGATAGTTGGTAAATATTCGGATGTTTAAGGTGATTCTGGGGAAGGCTTCCAGGGGCGTGAAGGCCATGGTGAAGGGAGCGCCTGTCACAGATAATGCATGTGTCATCACGAGCAGGATGTCGGTAGACACCCGCGTTCGGGTGCTCAGGGGAGGCCTCAGAACAGCCATGTTATTGGATGCCAGAGGAAAACCAGTCCTTGTCGTGAAGCGGCAGAAAGCTTGGCTGAATTGCATCATAAGGCTTGACAGAAAGTAGAACACAGAAGCAATGCACCTGAACGTTTAGCTGAGGAGACTGCGCGCAAAGTGTGGAAAGTGTGGCCTGGTTTCTCCCCGTTGCTAAGAGTAAAATGAGAGGAAAAAAAAAATAGGGGGAGGAACTTTTAAGCAAAAAGAAGCAGAACTTGATGCCTGGGGAAATTATCCGGCTACCCATAGTGTGTTCTGGGAACAAGGGCAGAGGGGTGGCCGCACAGACCTTTGCTGAAGGGATCGGCTGTGTGAGTCATGGCTTCAGTCTGTCACCTCGGCAGAAGCCAGGAATAGAGATGAGTTATCAAGGAAGGATCTGTAGAAATTCTTCCCGTGCGGTGGTGTGGGTCCCCAAGATAGACACAGAAGACCAACAGGGTTTCCGAGAGCACGACAGCAGCAAAAACGCTTGTAGTTTAGACAGAAGGAGACAAAAGCAGGGTGAAAAGGCGGAAGGCTGTCCGATTTCTGGGATTCTAGGAGCAGGAAAGGGCTGATGGAACCACTCAGCTACAAACTTGCCCTACTTTTCAATAAAATGGAAGAAGGGCTCTGACAATTGAGCTACAGATGGAGAGGGCAGAGAAGCAGACCCAAGGGAGGGGCCCCTGGGGTCTCCGTGGGCTCAGAGGCAGGGGTGGATGGCATCTCTGCCAGCCCAGAGAGCTAGGAGCTGGCTCAGCCGTGGTGGACCCAGAAGAATGGACCAAAAATTGGTCCAGAAAAATGGACCAGAAGAATGGACCAAGAAAGCCTCAAAAAATTAGTCTCAGACTCTGAAATCCGATAGAACTTGCCCTGCTGGGTTGCACACGTGTTCAGACCATCAGCTCCTTTGTTCCTTCAATTTCTTTCTCACTCCCTCTCCCTCCTTCCCCCTGCCTCTTCTGCTTCTATCCCTCTCTCTCTCCTTCTCTTCCTCCTTCCCTCCCCCTCTGGAATGGAAGTGTCTATCTTATGTCTGCCCACAATTGTGCTTCAGAAGTGGATAACTTATTTTCAAGTATAGCATGCCAACACATGGACAGGAATTTTCCCAGGATGTACCATACCCACAGTCTCACCCGTATCTAACTTAGATGCTTTATATAATGATTTTTGGAACATTTTGGAAGTGATGATATTTAGATAAGATTTTGAATTCGAAGTTAATGCTGTGGGTGGGGGCATGGGCTAGATGAGTAATGGGGATTAAGGTGGGCACTTGTTGTGATGGGCACTGAGCGTTGAATGTAAGTGATAAATCACTAAATTCTACTCCTGACACTAATATTGCACTGTATGTTAACTAACTAGAATTTAAAAACTTGAAACATTAAATACAAATAAAGTTAATGCTATTGAGACGGGTTACAACTTTGGAGGATGTTGAGATGAAGTGAATATATTTTACGTGTGGTATGAATGTGAATTTCGGGGGTCTAGACGGCAGACTGTACTGGGTTGGGTAGTGTCCCTCCAAAATCACGTCCACTCAGAATGTGACCTTGTGTGGAAATAGGTTCTTCGCAGATGTAACTAGGTAAGAAGAGAACATTCTGGATTAATGTGAGTGCTAAATCCAATATGGCTGTTGTCCTATAAAAAGAAGAGAGGAAAAAAAAGGGAGGAGGAGATAAAGAGACACAGACACATGCAGTAAGATGGACACGGGACGGTAGAGGCAGAGGCACGCCAAGGATTGTTGGCAGCTAAGAGAAGCTGGAAGAGGCAAGGAAAGGTTCTTTCCTGAAGCCTTCAGAGGGAGCATGGCCCTGCGGACGTCTTGATTTTGAACATTTAGCGTCCAAAAGTGTGAGAGAGCAAATATCGGTTGTTTTAAGCTACTCATTTCCTAGTATTTTGTTACAGCTCTCTTAAGGAAAGAATACATCATGGTAACACGAATCAAAAGAAAGTTGGAATGGCTTTATGAATAATGACGATGTAGCTTTTAGAGCGAAGACTATTCCCAGACACAAAGAGGGCCATTTGGTAATGACAAAGGGATCCGTTCATCAGTATATCGAGAGGAGATAGAAATCCTGAACTTTTATGCATCTAAAAACAGAGATTCAAAATACATGAAGCACACACTGGGAGGGGAGCAGACAGTCCGGCAACAGCCAGAGATTGTTAGCAGCCCTGTCTCAGCCACTGATGGAACGTGCCGACGGGCAGTCAGCAAGAGCATAAAAGATTTGAGCAACACTTGAACCAAATTGACCTCGGCGACATTTACAGAACATTTAACAAAATAGACCACATTCTGGCCCGTGAAACAAGTCTCAATGAGTTTAAAAGTATTCACATGGCAGAGAGTAGACCCTAGGACCAAACAGAATCGAATTAGAAATCGATAACAGAAAATTTCTACATATTTGAGAACAACATACTTCTGAAGAGTCCAACATACTTCAGAACAACACACACTGTCATACTTCTGATGTGGCAGGTAAATCACGTGTAAAATTGGTAAACAGTTTGGATTGAAGAAACACAGACACACAGCGTACAGTATCTGTGTGATGTCACTAAGGCAGTTTTATGGGGACCTTTTAAACCCTTATATTGGGAACAAAAGTCTCAAATCAGTGACTTCAGTTTCCACATTAAGAAACTACGAAAAGAAGAGTTAATTAAGCACAAAAGATACAGAAGAAAGGAGACAGTAAAGGTGAGAAGAAACAGAGAAAATTAATGAATCCAAATGCCAGTTCTTTGAGAAGATTGATAAAATGGCTAAACCTCTAGCTAGACTGATTAGGAGGAAAAACACAACTTACTAATACTAAAAAAAAAAAAAGAACCATGTGACATTAGAGATTCTCTAGCTATTTTCAAGGATAATAAGGGAAAATATGAACAACTTTATGCCGGTAATAAAAATTTAGATTAGAGGCCAATAAGCTTTTTCCATAAAGGGCCAGATAGTTAAAAAAAAAAAAATAGGCTTTGAAGACTACACATGGTCTATGTCACATATTTTCTTTTCAATTAAAAAAATTATTTTTTAAAAACACTCTTAGGGTATAGGCTATGGACCAACTGCTGACTTAGAGAAAGTGGCTATATTCCTTGAAAGACAAATTGTTGAAGAAGAAGTAAAATACCTGAATAGCCTTATGTCTAGTAAGAAATTGAATTTGTAGTTGAACAATTTCTCACAAAGAAAACTCCAGGCCCAGAGAGGCTCATTGGTAAATTCTACCAACTAGTTCAGGAAAAAATAATACAGTTCTACACAAACTCTTCCAGAAAAGCAAAGAAGAGGGGCTACTTCCCAACTCCACCTATGAGACCAGTGTCACCCTGTTACCAAAACCAGAAGAACATGCCACGAGAAAGTTACAGACCAATATCCATGTGAACACAGATGCAAAAATCCTAAACAAAATTTTAGCATATGGAATCCATAACATATAAAAAGGAAAATTCACGATGTCCATGGAGGTTTTATGGCAGGAGTGCAACATTTGGGAATCAATTACTGTAATTCACCGTATTAACGACCCGAAAGAACAACCCGGCGATCCTCTAATACACGTAGAGAAGGATTTGACAGAACTCAACATCCATTCCTGAAAAAAAGTCTCAGCAAAATGGGAACAGACAGGAACTTCCTCAATCTGTTATGAAAAATTCCCTGCTGTTGTCATACTTAATAGGGAAAGACTTAGTGGTCTGCATCTGAGATCAAGGACAAGACAGCGTCTGCCTCTCCCTTTTCATTCAACGTTATCCTGGTTCTGGCCAGTGCAAGCAGCAAGGCTGTGGTGTGAAGGTGTGCAATGAACGTCACCAGTACGAAAAGAGAAGTGCAATGTCTAGTCAAAACCAGCGTGATTGCCTATTTAGAAAATTCTTCAGAATTTACCAAAAAAAAAGCTGTTAGCACTACTAATAAGCTTCACAAATTGGCAGGATGTAAGATCTATATATACTAGAAAATTGTAGTTCTATTTACTACCACTTAGGATACAATCGAAAATATTAAATGCTTGGGAAGAAATCTTCAAAAGATGAAAATCTGATCGCTGAAAACCACAAAACTGTGGGAACTTAGGGAAGACCTAAATAAATGGAAGGGCACGTTGACTCATGGTTCAGAAGAATCACAATCTTTACGATGTCAAT
The DNA here is from genome assembly GCA_004024625.1 of Mellivora capensis. Classification (NCBI taxonomy): domain Eukaryota; kingdom Metazoa; phylum Chordata; class Mammalia; order Carnivora; family Mustelidae; genus Mellivora; species Mellivora capensis. Next base: position 125,319 of record PISX010000853.1, on the reverse strand, counting down.
CCTCTCCGAATGGATCTATAGATTTAATGCAATATCAGTCAATATCCCAACAGGCTTTTCTTGTAGAAATTGACTAAAATTCATGGGGAAATGCAGCGGGCCTAAAATAACCAAAATAACTGTGAAAAGGAAGAACAAATTGGGAAGGCTAACACTACATGATTTCAAGACTTATTATCAAGCTGTAGTAATAAAAAATATATATATTGATACAAAATTAGACAAACAGATAAAGAGAACAAAATAGAGAACCCAGAAAGGGACCTACACATATATAGAAACCAGATTTATAACAAGGATGCAAAGGGGAAATGGTAGGTTTTCTTCAGCATATGGTGCTGTACCAATTAGACATCCACACGCAATAAACAGACTTTGGTCTTTGTGCCAGATTAAAAGAATTAACCCCAAATGCTACAGGGCTAAATCCAAAACTTAAAACTATAAAACTTCTAGGAGGAAACATTGGAGGAACTCTGTGGTTTTGGGTAAGCAAAGATTCTTAGATAGAACTCTGAAAAGAATAACCTAAAAGTTGGTAAATTGGACTTCATTTAAAAAAAATCTTCTTTATGAGAGAAACTATAAGAGAATGAAAAGAGAAGTCACAAAGAGAAAAATTTGTAAATTATAGATGAAGAACCCTAAAAACTCAACAATAAGAAAAAAAATTATTTTAAGTGTTGGGTAAAAGATTTGAACAAGCATGTTTCCAAAGAATATGTATAGATGTCATAAATTTTTTTTAAGATTTTATTTATTTATGTATGACAGAAAGAGGTAGCAAGATAGGGAACACAAGCACAGGGAAGCTGGAGAGGGAGAAGCAGTCTCCCCAATGTGGGGCTCGCTCCCAGGACCCTGGGATCATGACCTGAGCCGAAGGCAGAGGCTTAACCCACTGAGCCACCCAGGTGCCCCTAGAAGATATATAGATGTTAAATAAGCACGTGAAAAGATTGTCAACATCATTAATTATTAGAGAAATATAAATTAAATCCACAGTGAACTACCACTAAACACCTATTAGAATAAGCATATTTTTATTTATTTTTATTTATTTATTTGGCAGAGATCACAAGTAGGCAGAGAGACAGGCAGAGGCAGAGGGGGAAGCAGGCTCCCCGGTGAGCAGAGAGCCTGATGTGGGGCTTGATCCAAGGTCCCTGGGATCATGACCTGAGCCGAAGGCAGAGGCTTAACCCACTAAGCCACCCACGCGCCCCATAGAATAAGCATATTTTTTTTAAGATTTTATTTATTTGAGAGATAGAGGGCAGGAATGGGGGAGGGGAACAGAGGGAGAGGGAGAAGTAGGCTCCATGCTGAGTAGGGAACCAGATGTGGGACTCGATCCCAGGACCCCTGGGATCATGACCTGAGTTGAAGGCAGATGCTTAACCGACTGAGCATCTGGGCACTCCTAGAATAAATATGTTTAAAAAGACTGATCATACCGAATCATGGTGAGAGAAGTAAGGGACCTATCGTATGCTCTTGTACACTAATGGTGGGAATGTAAAATGTTCCCATCACTCAGAAAATTTGTTTGGGGATTTCCTTAAAAGTTAGATATACACCTACCGTGTAATGTAGCCATTCTGCTCCTAGATGTTTGCCTCAGAGATTGGAAAACACACAATTTCTATACAAAGATATGTACATGATGTTTATAGCCACTTTATTTGTAAGAGTCAAAGATGGAAACAGCCCACATGTCCACCAAGAAGAGAATGGAGAAACAAACCATGGCATATTCGTACAATGGAATGGTACTGAGCAATCCAAAGAAGGAACCATTGATATATACTACAACATGCATGGATCTCAGAGTGACTATGCTGTGTGAAGGAAACCAGAGCAAAAAAAAAGTAATGCTGTATGGTTGTATTTATATAAAATTCGAGGAAATGCGAATGAGTGTAGAGTGGGAGAAAGCAGATCAATGGTGATTTGGGAATAGGGGGTATGGGAGGAAGGGAGTACAGTGGGATGGAAGGGAACTTTTGGGGTTGATGAGTGTGTTCAGTAACTTAATTGTGGCAATGATTTAATGAATGTATATATATGTCGAATTTTACCAAATCCTACATTGGAAGTATATTGAGTTTATTGTGTATCAGTTATATCTTAGGAAAGCAAAGAGGAACTCTTCCTAAAGAAGGAAGAGGAGCAGAAAGGGAGGGAAGGAGGGAAGAAAAGGAAGGAAAGGAAGGGAGGAAAGTTGAAAGGGAGGAAAACAGGAAGGGAGAGAGGGAAAGGAAAGGACGGTAGGAAATTTCAACTTTCACAGAAGTGATCTGGGAGGTTAGGTTAGTGAAAGGAGAGTGAAAATCTCCTTAAGGCTGCCCCATATCATTTCCTAATCTGAGTAAGACTGGCCCCTTAGCATGTAAAGCTAAGTGACATTTTCCATGGGAATGTTTGCTTAGGTGGTTCTATTCACGTGTACTTTTTACAGCTTCTCTGTGATATTTTTTGAACGCCAGGGCTCTGCCAGTGCGCCATCCAAGAAACATCCAACCTTTCTCCTCCCAGGATGACTGTATGTATGGATGTACATATCCATACATGGTATGGATTGTACACTTTTGTGTACATGGAAGTATGGATGACTACATACATATAGAATGAGAACTGAGAACAATTTCTCAGTTGTGGCTTAAGACTCATTTTATTATTATTATTATTATTATCATCATCATCATAAATACCTCCTTACTTTCTTCTTAACCCTTACCACAGAGAATTCTATTAATTAGAAAATTTTCCAATAAACAAAATGATTTGTGAAAATAGTAATTTTAAAGCAAGTGAAAGATTGATCACATTCCTTACCAAAATAGGGTTCCCAGAGGGCCCCTTAAAATAGCAAAGTTTCTTGAGGGCATCTAAACGTGATTCAGTACATTAAAAATCAACTTTTGCACATATTTCAGGAACCTACTTTCGTCCTCTCAAACCTGGCTGCCCAAGTGAGTAAGTTTTTTAATAAGCTGCCCTTTCTTTTGCTGGGCCTCTTTGGGACATGGATGTCCACCCTGTATTCCCCTCACCCTCTCTTGGCAGCCCTTGGTGCAACCTGGAAGGTGGCAGAGAGCGGTGCCTTGTGTGCTGCTGAGCCTTCTTGCAGAGGACCCTCTGGATCTCTAGCGCCCCTGCCGGATGGGAGGCCCCCTACGCGCGGCCACTGGGGAAGTGACCTAGGCTCATTGTCACACTGTCCTATGAAGCCGATCCCAGGTCCGTGCACACCTGGAGACCATGAGCAACGTGCCGGGAATGTGGCTGGACATTGCCTGGCCGTGGGTACAGGAAGTGTCCCTTCCACGGCAGGCAGGTGTCGTGAGTGGGAGGCAGGTGACATGCACAGAGCATGATGTGTGCCTGCTGCCCCATCTCAGACCCCAGGCTGCAGCCTTCCCCAGGGAGCAGGGACAGAGGGCTGGTGCCCAGCTCTTGCCGCCTTCCAGCAGATGCTGCAATCAGCTTGAGCACCGTGGAGGGCCCTGACACCTCCTCTCTCCAGAAAGCTGAACGCCCTGCTGTTGCCCTGGAAATGCCTCCTCACTCACTGGGCCCTCAGGTCAGCTGGACAACCCTTTAAAAAAACAAATTTTGTTTGTAAGCCTGAACTATGCCCACCGCTCTCCTTCCTGCAGCGGCGACCGCTTATCAGCCTGTGGATCGCCTCCAGGCCTGTTTTTACGCATTTCCATGCTCACATGGACTCGCGGAACTTCCTGTTCCATGTTTGTTTTTAACATCAACAGCATAAAACGCAACCTATATTCTGCAACTTATTCTTTTTATGATTCAGCACGCCTTGGGAGTCTATGCGTTTTAGAACACAGGAAGCTGCCTCATTCTAACGGCTCCATAGCTATTCCACAATGGGGATGTCCTGCAGTGTAGCCAGGACCGTGTTTGTGGGCGTTGAGATGGTTTTGGTTGCAGACAGAGTGATAATGAATGGTCCAGTTGATGCATTCCTGTGCATATGAGCAGGCACGGGTACCCAGCAGGAGTTTAAGCTGACCTTTAACCCTAGACCTGACCTATTTGATATCCCCTTTCAATTCCTCTAATACATATGGAGCTTCTTCATGGAAAGTATATCTGAGAATCAGATCTATAAGTAAAGTTGGGAGTGAAACTTTTTCTTAAATCTCTATGTTCCCTCATTTGGGCCATTAGAGATTCCCTCCCACCGAGGTTGTCCTCCTACTTTTGGTGTCTTTTGATCGTGATTCACCATGAATTGTTTTGTTATCTTGTTTTAACTGTTTATTTTAGAGTTGGACAGGCCTAGGTTCAAATTTACTTGACTACTCTGAGCCTCAGTTTCCTCATCTGAAAAATGGGCTTATTAATAACAGACAGTTGTGGAGAACAAGGGAAAGTTTATGAAAGTGCTTAGCAAAGCGATTGAAACATAGGAAGGCCATAGTAATGGATGGCTGTTGTGGAATAAATGATAAGCTTCGCGATATAAATTGCATCCGAATCTACCTCAGTATTTTGAATATGGAGAGTATTTTTAACAGGAGCCATTTCTCAGTGTGTTAGCATCTCTGATACTGATGGTCTGTCTTCTGGATGGGATTGTACTTATATGCCCCATACACTACTGCACATGCCTGTGTTAGGCTTATGTTAATTGCCGTTAAGAGTCCGTCTATGTTTAGTATTAGACAATCCAAGGAAAAGGACCTTAAAAGATGACCCGTTCCAACCCCCCATGTCCAGGTGTGTAGCCCTTCTCTAACAGTGTCTTTCCCAGGACAACTCATTCAACCAGATAAGTGGTGAAAATATCCTTAATTTCCGGAGTTGTATTACCTAATTTTCTTCTATCTTCAGAGTCATTCGGGTGATTAATTTTCAATTATTCCCAACATAAATGGGAAAGACCTGGAGAAAAAAAAAAAAAACCCTCTTCATTGATCCAACATATTCAACTTAGTGAGCATGTTCTTTACAGCCACTCTCTGATCTGGATACTGGTGACAGAGATGGACAAGAGAGAGCATCTCTGGCCTCATAGGCTTACATTCTAGGAGGGGAGCTGGTGATCAGGTTGAGTTGAGTTGGAGTCCAGATTTATAGGGAGGTAACATTTCTCTGGTCCCAGTGAGGCCCTGATTCCCATTCTGCTGATTCGGACAATCCATGAGTTACTAAACCAAGGGACAGGTTTGTCATGATCCAAGGACTGCATTTTGGCATGGCATAGCCTGGATACTGCATAAATATGCAGCAAATAAACAAAGAGACAGTGATCCGTAATACAGACCTAGAGAATGCCTCTTTCTAACACAAGCAATTTTGTTAAAAATCTTGAACCAGAAAGCATACTCTAAAAATGTGGCATTTCTTTTTTTTTTAGTTCCTTAAAGGACACACACGTGTGCACACATGTACATGCGTGAACATCCACACACACAGACAACTCAAAGGGAAAATTCTTTCATGGCTTTCAGCAGGCCCTGGAGATTTAAATACTGAAACCTCCAATTTGTACCAATAATTCATATACAGCTATATGGGGTGAAAAAGGTTAATGATGGAATTTTTTTTAAAGTATGTTCCATTGACTATAAATGGCAGATCTGACAGTTAAAATGAAAATTGTTCCAGAAGAAACTTTAGTCAAACTAATTATTCGAGACGTTATAAGGATGTATAATTATATTCTTCACCTTTTAAAAAAAAGTTTTATTACAAATGTGCTTTTAAAGAACAAGTAGAAATAAAAGCTGTAATTGTTCTTAATTATAGCTAACTGTAATTACACTCAATTGCAATAGCTGAGTATCACCAGTGGCTAAAGAAATCCTGGCATACAGAAAGTACACCCACATTCATGAGATGAGGTATAGTTTTATGAATATTCTGTTATCTATAATTTAGCTCTTTTACTGTTGATTCCATTTCTGTTGGTTTTATTTTATTTTATTTTTTTTAGTGATTGTAGAGATATAATTGTCATCTGTGAATGTGTTGAAGGTTGGAGATTTCGTCTGGGATGGGTTCAGAATGCCTATTGCCACCGAAAAAGCACATTGACGATTGTTAAATGAGAAATTTGGACGTGACCCATCGTTGTTGAATACACAGATTTGAATTTTCCGAGGTAGTGATGAATACTGCATTTAATTTACCCAGGCAGAGTCCCAGAAGCGACCGGGAAAATCAGAAAGATCGAAAATAGCATGAACTATCCCTCTGCGGACAGCCCTGGAGTCGTGTTATTTTTGAATGGGTGAATTTGAGAAGGTGAAGGGTCCCCTGGATGAGAAATTTCATCTCGCCCCTTTCTCTGTGCCCAGGACTCAGACTGAATTCTGGGTTTCGGGCCAGACCTCTGATGTCCGTGCCAGCCTTTACAGTCAGAAGGGCTAGGCCCCCTCACTTGACTATTTTGTCATGAACTCTGGAACCTCTTGGAGCCCCACTCAACTGGTCTGGGAGATGAGGGGTAATGGCACAGTCTTGTTCGTCACTGAGGACTGTCTAAGTGGGTAGATTGAAAATAAGTAAGTATACTGTTGGAGAGAAGAAGTGAGTTCTTTAGTTTCAGCATTTTATTATGTGTTTATGGCTACTCTACTGGAAAGTGAAAAAACAATAAAAAAATAAGATTCCCTCAAATCATATGAGCACAATATTTATCACCGTTCAATTCCCATGGACAGCTGTCATGAGCTTTTAACACTATAGCCAGAATCAGCGTTGACAGAATTTCAGTTTTTTATCTCCCCCCGCTTTTTTTTTTCATTAAAAGGGGGAAGGAGGGGCTCAATGCATTGGACTGAGCCCCATTCCCCACTGCAGAGTGGAGGCCAGGTCCATGGATGGACATAGAAGCCCTTTGAAGAGGTCATGGTTACATTCATGCCAAATAGGAGCGTATCTGTCTCTTACACTTCTGGATGGTGGGCGGAAACCAGAAGGCTCGGGTCCTGGATCCCAGGCTGTGTTCCTCAGAGCCCTCCTGCAGCCAGCACCTGGCAGGACCTCCAGGTCTCAGCTATAAATGGGCAGGAAGTAATCGTTCTCTTCTCCAATCTCAAACAGCCCAGGAGTCAGGAGGTCCATCTCTACGCTTTTTTCATTCTGTCGCTTCATCCCTCCTAGAGTTTGACTGTGGCTGTCAGAAACCACCACCTTCTCCCCCTTGTCTCCTGCCCTGTGTCCCCCATGGGTCTTCGGTCCTCCGCCCCCTTCCACCAGGCCAGAGCCTGTCTCCAGCAGGTGCAGCCCTGCAAGTTCTCACATTCATCTCAGCCGAGCAGTGGTTTTTGAATTTAGGTTCCTGGTAAGGGCAGCGTCTGTAAGACAAAGTATCCTTCCACTTGCCAAAGTCTGGTTCATCAGTCAAGCCTTCCACGTTGTTATGCTGTTGAATTCTCTCTGGATCTGTTATTCCCAGAAACTTTGAAGGGGATCATCAGGGATGAAGCCAGATGCTACTTACAAGCAGGCATTCCTTCGTGCAAGTGTCTGCTGGGATGGTTTCACACTACACGGTCAACCTTGTGAGGGAGGGGTCTGTGTTTATCCCCCGCTCCGTCCCTAGCACATAGACACTGGCACATAGTAGGAGCTGTAGACATGCATTTGTTGAGCAAATTGATAAATACATACTAATAATATACGGTAACAAATTTGGTACCAGCACTTGTCAGTTGATGGATTAGGCCATTAGTCAAACATTACAATGCAGGCTGGTATTTGCAAATCCCTCTTTGATCCAGAAATTATCAGGAGTGGGGATGATTTTCTCTCATTAAGAGGACTTATTGGTGATATTACATCCCTAGGAACGAATAGAGAAAAATTAGGCATTATTGAAAAATGGGCCTCCTTTCAGACTGATGTATCAAAGAAAAAAAAATTATTTTTTATTAATAATTTTGTGGTGGAGTTTCCCTTAAGCCCACTTAGGAATTACAGTAAGACTGAGTACACAATCATCCAGCAGTATTAAATGCAGAGACCTTTTAGTAACCTGATCCCCTCCTGGCAGAAGCATAGAATTTGAAGAAAATCTAGCTCTTCTTCTCCTTTGTGTTGGTTTTGTTTTTGTTTTGTTTTGGAGAGATGTCATTTTGTGAACAAAGCTTTTAAAACGTTAAAAAAAAAAAGGTACACATACAGCCTTGCATGTACATTGTCTGGTTTTTTGTTTTTGCTTTTGCTTTTGCTTTTTTGCCTCTGAGAATGTAAGTTTGTACATGAAATGTCATGTGCCACTTATAGGCTCTGAGACCGTCCCCCAGGGCTGGTTACCTTCGCCATGGCTAAAGTCTAAATAAGTGAGTTTGGGTGAGCAGGAATTGTGACTCGTGGCTGATTCGGGTCCTTCCTGGATACGTGACTTAACCGTGGGGGACTCAGGAGCATAGAGCAGGAGGACGAACAGGTAAACCCAAGTATGTACGGAGGCGCATTTCTCTTCCCAGTGCCCCCAGCAGCGCCGGGGACATGCCTCACCTTCTCAGGTGTGTTCCTGAGCTAAGCATCCGGATGGCATTTTGGAAAAAAAGGAAAACAAAAGCCCTTAACACCGTCTCAAAAGGACAGAAGGGGCAGCTGGGCTGTTTGAACCGTGGCCCCTCCCAGGTGACCCCAGGGGCAAGATGGGCCGTGTTGCAGAGCTGACTGAAGGAAACCTTTGGCGATTTTGTTTTCAAGGCAGCGGCGCAGAGAAAGGCACACAGTTGTGGGTGTTTTATGTAGGGAGTGCTCGAATGATCTGAAGCAATTTTGAGGCAAAAGAAATCTTAGCAAGAACTCTAAATAGGGTGTGCCCTATTAGGAGGCTGGATGGGCCTGTGATGAGATTAAATTAATCTTTTTTTTTTTAAGTTTTATTTATTTATTTGACAGAGAGAGAGAGAGATCACAGGGAGGCGGGGAGGCAGGCAGAGAGAGGGGGAAGCAGGCTCCCCGCTGAGCAGAGAGCCCGATGGGGGGCTCGATCCCAGGACCCTGGGATCATGACCTGAGCCGAAGGCAGAGGCTTAACCCACTGAGCCACCCAGGTGCCCCTAAATTAATCTTTTTTTAAAAAATATTTTATATATTTGAGAGAGAGAGACAGATAGAGATAGTGACAGAGAGCACACGAGCGGGGAGGAGAGGGAGAAGGCGGCTCCCTACTGAGCAGGGAGCCCAGCGCAGACTCTGTCCCACCACCCAGGAGCTTAAGGTGGACACTTAATCGACTGAGCCACCCCGGAGCCCCGAGATTAAACGAAACTTCTCCCAGCCGGTCTTCTGATCCCTCAAGTTGCACCCGTGCCTGTTGCCTGCGGCAAATCCCTGTGGCTCGACACCCCTGCGGCTTGTCTCCGTTCCCTGCGGGGACTTGACGGAAGGAAGCTCCATCTCCCTGTGGGGATGACCCTCAGCCAGAGCCAAATGCCAAAAGTGAGAGAGAAACGCCACCTTGTAGACCTGATGCTGTGGACAGAGTGCGCAAGAGGTCACGTCCACGGTCACCGGCTGGGCGGAGGAGCCTGGCGAGCGGTTCTGCAGGGCTGGGCTGCGGGCGGCCCCCTAATGTGAGTGTCGCCGGCTGGCGTGGGACTGGGAGGCAGCGGCCTCTGAAAGGCCTCGAGTGTCTCTTGTCAAAACCCGACGTTCTCGGAGTGTCGGCCTGAGTGGACGGGGGCCTGGTCTCCCTCTTCCTCGCAGCATGTTGCATGTCGGACCGGACTGCCTGTCGTGTTTTCTCCACCAAAGCGACCCTCGAACTGTGTGCTCCGTGCAATGGGTCCCAGGTGGGCAGTTGCTGAAAAGAAGTGAGACGCAGCGGTGCAAAGGACAGAAGCAGGCCACGACGTCGGGACGGGGGAGGAAGTGGCTATGTTTCACACACCAGCGGGTTCCCTCGGTCTCCTCCCAGAGAGCCCTTCCCGGCCGCCCTATAGGTGATGCCCCGTGTCACTCTGCGCCTGTCCCACTCCTTCCTTCTTCAGCACCCCTGCTGCGGAAGGTGTAGTAAATTCCCACATGCTCACTTGGTTTTGGTCTCTCTCCCCCTCCTCCATGGTAAAGCTGCTGATAGTGGGGCTCGCTCTTTGTTACCTGCTACCCAGGCAGCAGCCCTGTTCCCCTGAGAACCCCGGCCCAGGGTCCACCCTCTTTCCAGGCCTGCAGTCTTGGCCCCCTCCCTCCTGTGCTGCCCACAAGGGGCTTTGCTGGAGCCCTGAGCCTGCACTGTGCCCCGGGACAGGCCTGGGCAGCCTGCAGGTCTCCGATGAGACTGGCCCTGCCTTGCCCTGCCGCCAACCCGGCCCCTTTCAGCTACTGAGACCCCCCTCTCTTCCCCTTCATGCTGCTGACATGGTGGGTTCGATGTGACCTCCGTCACCAGGCCGCCTCGGCTGGCTTTCTTTCCCACCCGCCTTCCCTCCAGCTGTGCCACTGCCCTTCGAACCGATTCTATAGGTTTGCCTCTTCCCCTGTCTTTGGGCTGGTCCCATCCTGCAAAAAAAAAAAAAAGGAAAGAAAGAAAGAGAAAAAAAAATGTGTGTATGTATGTATACACACATATGTATACATACACACACACACACACGTATATTTTGCAGCTTGTAAATATTGTGTAGCAATACCACATCCTGTTCCAAAGCAGGGACTCTGAGACCAGCATTCCTGGATTCAGATCCTGACTCTGTCACTAGCCACGTGGCTCTAAGAAGCCACTTACATTTTCCTGCCTCATTTTTTCTCATCTCTATCGTGTTTAAATCATAGTGATGACGGAGCCGGTTCACGTAAACGTCCTATAGTAGTGGCTGGTATTAAATGAGAGTCCGAAAAGTGTGAGCTTGGGTGGGTGTGCTTAGTTTTTATGTGGGATTCATTGCTTGTGTCTGTACACAGAAACTCATGCATGGCAGTGCGTACAGGAGCGGAGATTTTAATCACATGAGCAAAAATTTAGGAGATGTGGGGCAGGAGGGAAGAAATTAAGAGGCGGCTGAATAAAGAGAACATAAAGACAGATAAATGATAGATGGATGAGAACGTGTTGGATGAAGAGGAATGAGCAGCATCTTTGGGCTTTCTTCATCAGAGAGGAGATCTCGAATGTGTCTCAGATTTCCTGGAGCTAAGGTTCACCATGTAAGACAAGAGTTAACGGTCTCAAATTAATGTATTCATCTGTAATGAGGTTTCTTTTTTTTTTAAGATTTTTTAAAAAAATTATTTATTTGACACAGAGAGATCACAAGCAGGCAGAGAGGCAGGCAGAGAGAGAGGGGGAAGCAGGCTCCCTGCTGAGCAGAGAGCCCGATGCGGGGCTCGATCCCAGGACCCCGAGATCATGACCCGAGCTGAAGGCAGAGGCTTAACCCAGGCGCCCCTGTAATGAGGTTTCTAAGTGACTCTTCTTGTGGCTGTCATACTGGGAAATAGATCAACTTTAAATGCCCACCCTTTGCCCCACGCCAGGTGACAAAAATAAATGGATAAGTAAAAATAAAGAAAGAAAAAGAAAAAAAAATCTGCTTTGTGGTCATACTTTCACTCTTAATTAAAGAAAACCTTACCTCTTCTACGACCGAAACGTTAAATCATTTTCAGGATACACAATAAAAATACAATGGATTTTGTTTTTAAAGTTTTAAAGTCTTGGGACTTCTAGAAGAATCCAAGGCACCTACCATTGGAGAGAAACATTCTAGGTCTTTAAAATATTTATCGTGCCGCCACACAATTAGCATGGGGGCTCTTGTCCTCTGTTTTATAGTTGTCAGCTAATTTTGGAAACTGGCAATCTCACAGAAATGGATGGTGTGCTCTTGCTTCAACACTTCCTAAAAAAAGAACTGTTTGCATCGTTCAGGAATGGAAAGGGATAGGACATGATGAGGAAGAATGCTATTTCAGACAGATGATAAAAGCTGGTATCACTGTGAACCGGTGAATGCTTTACATACTTAAAAAGTTCTTTTTTTGTTGTTGTTGTTGTTCTTTTGTTGTTGTTGTTTTTAAGAGATGCTAAATAATCTACAAAAAAAGGAAAGCTGTATAATACCCACGGGACACTCATCTGCTTTTGAAAGATGCTTGTCTTCTTTTGGTTGTTGTTTTTTTTTTTCCTTTGATAACATTGAATTTATAGCACAACCTCACACTTACAGGGAGATTGCTTGTTTGTTCACATTGGTGACTTATCCAACAACTCAGATCAGAGGGCAGCACTGTTATTACATTCTGGGATTTAGAGAGCCAGGAGGCAGAAGAAATTGCCCAAGGATATGCAACCTGTCGCATGCCCTCCTCCGTCATTTTAGTCTCCTTCTTAGCCCCCAGGACAGCTCTATGTCTTGGGACATGGGAGTGTGCTGTGTTGTTTTTGTCGTCATTGTTTTTGCCTAGTTTTTAGCATTCTACTCTCTTCGTGAAATCAGATTATATTAGTAATGGTACCAAAAGAAAGGAAATTAGTGCAAATGCTGTAATTCCAACAGGCATTTTAAGAAATGAATGTAGGAGGTAGGAATTACCTGCGAATGGAAATGATTCTTGGTTTTGTTCCGCTCATATATACTGGGTGTCTGGGTTTTGCTAGGGACTAAGTATTCAACATAACAAGTAAGTCATGGTCTTTGGCTTAAAGGAGCTCTCAGTAGTATAAAATTCAATAGTATCCACCACTTTATACCTGATAAAATATCCCTTATTGGAGTATAAGCAGTTGGAAAGAAGGATCCAGGATCTAATTCATCTTGGTGTCTCTGAAAGCACCCAGCGCGGTGTGTGCATTGAACATATGCTAAGTGTTCACCAAATATGTTGGATAGCTATTAGTGCTGAAGATGAATTGTGTTCAGAAAGTCATGGTAAGGGACACTGGAACCCCATGCAAGTTCATTGAGAAAAGCCTCGTCTTTATTTCTTAAAGCAGTCTTAGGTTCACAGCAAAATTAACAGGGAGGTACAGAGACTTCCCATATTCCCCTTGACCCCACAAATACGCAGCCTCCCCTCACTCTCAGTGTCCCCTACCGGGATCGATATCATTGATGAACCTACAGTGACACATTATTATCACCCCGAGTTCCATAGTTTGCATTAAGGCTCACTCTGGGCCTTGTGTATTCTATGAGCTTGGACAAACGAATAAGGACATGTGTCCTTCTTTTCGGTACCATATACAGAGTGGTTTCACTGCCCCAAAAGTGTTCTGTATGATATTTCGTTAAGTTCTCTCAAGTGGGTTTTGATGGAGCGTTATCTAGATAAAGCATAGCATATTATGCTAAATGTATTTTTGTCAAGGATTTCTTTACAAGAGGTATAAATTCATGAAAATGTGAATAATTCAGATTGTTTATTAGCAATAGCAAATGGGTAAAAATGAACAGGTCGTCACTTTAAAAGCGCTAATGTTTTTGCTGATCTCGAAAATGGCATTTGGTTGGTGAGCCCAGCTGCATTACTATAGTCAGATACGATGCTTCTTTCCCTCTCCGTGTTCTTTCTTGAAATCGTGGAGCTACATGCTTTGATGGAATCATTGGGTTTTTTTAGGTAACATCTGATAATTTAAACTGTGTTCATACATTCATGAATGTTCACTAAAAAATTACTTCTCCTATGAAGTGATATCTGTAATTCTAATGTAAATTTTTGAGTGCACAGTTGTGTAAAACATAAATTTCCCCTGCAGGTACTTCCCATGTGGAGAGCAGAACTTTCTTTTGTAGCCTTTTTGCGCTAAAAGTAAGGCGGACACTTTGAGTGCGTGGACCCCCCAAGTGGAGTCCTGCACGTCTTCCATGCATACATCACACCTATAACTGACCACCTGTTTCTAGTTTATTTTTGAAGAGGAACAAGAACTTAAAACACATGTGAAAATCACGTCTTTCCTCCCCCAATATTTATGGTTTTCTTGCCCCTAGTCTTAATTCAAGATCAGTTTTTCATAAACTACTTGTCGTTTTTACTCTTTCCAAAGAATATCACTTCGTTTTCAAAGAAACGAGAACTCTTCCACAGTCAGTTTTCATTGGCTTTATATTTTGTTTAATTAGATTTGAAAATAAGAATGAGTCTGCCTAACATAAATTGGTTGGGGAGTAAACATAGCCTACTCTTAGCGCGCACACTTAGGAGGCACCACGAGCCAGTGAGATGGGCATTCTTGACCAGGCTCAGCCGCCATGTTTTTCCATGGGAGTGGAGAATATTTCTCAAGCCAGTAAGGTTTTGAAACAGAAGTCAATTACTGATCCTTCAATTCTACTGTTCTACTGCAAAGGTTCTCCTCTGATGGCAGTTTTGCCCCAGGAGCCATTTAGCAATGTCTAGAGACATTTTATTTGTCACAAAGTGGGGGGGTAGGGCGGGTACGTACAACTGGCATCTAGTAGGTAATGGCCAATTCTGCAGCTAAGCTTCCTAAATGCACAGAACAGCCTTTATGGCAAAGGAATATCTGGCCCCAGATATCATTATAGTTGAGGCTGAGAAATGCTGCTCTACTGTGGGATGTAAGTGGATATATTCTAAAGTATGTCCAACATCTTTAAAAAAGATACAAGGGGGACTCATAAAATTAAAGTACATATAATCTGGAAAGCCAAAATAAAGAGTTAAAAGATTAGAAAGAAGGAAAGATAATGTACCTTACCCTGGGATGCTGCTATTACTATGAGCAAGCTCAAAACATAGATCTAACCCTCCAGGGCAACAAGAAGGTCAGAAGAAGAGTTCATTAATTCATTCCTTGCAAATCGAACAAATATTTATTGAGTACTCACAAATGTTGGCCTCAAGTTACAAAATAATAAATAGTAAAATAGAATTTAAAAGATGCTTGTTGCGATCGATGCTGTAAAGGAAGACTAAAGGGAGGGGTGTCTCATAGCTGGGGTACCCACAGTTCTGATTCTGTCAGGAAAGAGAAATTTCTCCTGCAGGCAGGGAATGCTTAGAAAAGAGGAATACATATAAAGCAACGAATAGTGTCACAGACAGAACTTTCAACTGTGGTTCTTGCTAAAGGAATGGAGGCTTTTTCTCAAAAACTAGTTTCCGTAGCAATCAAAGCTCAAAGTTTCATGTTATCTAGTTATTGCGGCACCTGGGTGGCTCAGCCAGTTAAGCATCTGACTTATGCTTTCAGCTCAGGTCATGATCTCATGGGTCCTGGGATGGAGCCCCACATCTGCTTGTGATTCTCTCGCTCCCTCGCCCCCTGCCCCTCTCCCCACTTGTGTTCACACTCCCTCTCTAAAATAAATAAATCAGTCTTTAAAAAAGTATTTGGTTATTTAGGAAAGACTTTCTATAGGAGCCCAACTTAATTCACTCATTTATAAATCATTCGTTAATTTAAGGTAGTATGGCTCTGTAGGAAGCAGCAAGCCCAGGGACTGTCACAAATAGTAGGTAGGAGAGAGTTTTAGAGGCTGGGAGGGCCAGACAAAATTCCTGGAGGAGGAAGTCCTTTATTTGGATGGTCAATATGAGTAAAAACAATGTAAGTTTAAGGCTGGGATTCCTAATCCAGAGTACACATGGTAGTTGTAGGAGGTCCACAAACCTTCTGTAGTTGTGTGCCATATTTTGGTGCCCATGTACGGGTGCATTACTATTTTATCCTATGTAAGGATTTTGTATCTTTAATGAGATTCTTAAAGAGACTATATGACCTGAAAAAGATTATGTACCACTGTTCCTAAGAATTGCACCTTTACTAACCCACATCCACTTTTATCATTAAGCCTCGTCTCTACCTCTTACTCCTTGCTTCCTGTAATTTCCAAGAATGCATCTCTGATTGAAAGATAGGATATTGCAATTAGGAAAAAGTTAGTTTTGAAATCTGTCTCTGGTTGTTCTTATTATTAACTATAAAGCTTTCAGTTAGTGACTTGTCTTTCGTGCCTTTTGAATTATCATAGCATGTGCCTTCAAAAATCCCACCTGGTAGGACACTATAATGAAGAAATAAAAAAACAGCAATTTGCTACTGGAAGAATTGGATTTTGTGCTGTACGTGTTCTTTCATGAACCTCAGGTGACAGAGATCATCTACACAAAGACACATGCTTAAAGAAACTTGTTCCTAAATGATTCTTGGAAAAAGAAATACAAGTGCTTTAACTGGAAAATACCCATAAGGTGGTTGGGGATTTTCTTCCCTTCCCGTTTTCTTTCTGTATGTTGTACATTGTCAGATTTTAATGTTTTAAACAGAAAGCAGGGATAGATATTTTGCATGTGTGTAAAATCTCATTGAAAGTAACCATTGAAATGTCTATGAGAATTAGTGAGAAATGTGGTTAGTCGATTGTAAATTTCTGGTGTGCATATGATGTGCATACCCATATAATATTACCATGCCTTGGCATGTTGTGTTATGGTTTTATAAAACAAATTTTTATGATTTACTGAAATAAGCTAATCATACGTATTTTCTTTTTCTCCTCCAGAGAGACAACTACTGAGTTAGTGGGAAGTCTACCAAGGTAAGCAGGCTGGCTTTGCTTATTCTGTGCATGATTTCTGATATACCTCAAAAGAAATACTGTATCTTCTTGGAGAGGCCTTTGTAATTTTCTCTTCCTCACATTAGATTTTAAGACCTTATATTTCACGATGCAAATGCCAAAAATTGGGTATGAGTCACACATAAGAGATGTAACCAAGAAGATATGAGAGAAATGTCCATGTATGGCTTAGAGAAATCATTCTCATTTTTTGAAAGTTATGTCATGCATTTGGAGTTATATATATATATGCGCTATATTCTCTGCAGGAACCATAAACATGTTGCTTCCTTTATTATATTCATGGGAATTAGCAAAATGAATTGTATTTTTCTTCCACGTATCTACTATTGTGATTGTGTCCAATGACTTACAAAGTTAGGAAAGAATTCGGAGCTTCCATGAAAGAACTTACATCATAGTTTTGGTGATAATATAAATACTTTTGTATTTCTTATTGTCATTAAAAGAAATACTTAGTACTATTATCTCACCAGGAAAAGAAATTAATATGTACATTGATCTGTGTGCTTTATATATTTTTTATATTTTATGTCACTGTATGAAATAAGATATGATTAACAGGATGTATATTATAGGCAACTAGCTATCAAAAATGATTACCACTGTTTATTAGAAGAAAGAAAAAAAAAGAAAAAAGGGAGTGACAGTATTTTAAGAGGTATTCTAGCGGGCATCATAGACAGCACCTCGCATCTTTCCTTCGTTTTATTTTTTTTAAAGATTTTATTTATTCATTTGACAGAGATCACAAGTAGGCAGAGAAGCAGGCAGAGAGAGAGAGGAAGGGAAGCAGGCTCCCTGCTGAGCAGAGAGCCCGATGCGGGGCTCGATCCCAGCACCCTGGGATCATGACCTGAGCCGAAGGCAGAGGCTTTAACCCACTGAGCCACCCAGGCGCCCCTTTCCTTCGTTTTAAAAGGTGCTCCATAACCACTTATGAATGAGTGAATAGGGCATAGGGTATTGCCTGGGAACTGCTAGAAATGAAAACGATGAGAGTCTTGAGAACAAGAAGAGCCAGCAGAATGTGATAATGAACAGCACTAGGAATAGGGGGAAAGTACATATAGTCACCATCTGTTACAGGAGATAAGCACATTTGGTTGCTTTTTTTTATGTAGAGAAAATCTTTGCGTAAAGGCTCATGATTAATTTTGCCAAAAAAAAAAAAAAACTGTTTACTGGGATCCAAATATTTAAATTATTCTATGTCTTAATTCTTTGGATACCATCCCAAAGAAACTTTTCAAGCGCGTGCCCGTTTACAGGGTTCGAAGCAGACGTGTGTTGTGGTGTGTGTGTCCCCACTGGGTTTGTTTGTCATTGTGCTTTCACTAGGAGAAGGTTCACGGTGAAGACCTAAGCATTTGTCATTTTCAGAGAGAGAGAGACTTGTGGGTCGGCCCATGTTTGTGGTGAGGAAGTTAATCCCAAAATAATGGAATGCAGAATGACTTTCCACTTTTCTAGACCACTGAGGAGCAGACCACCCTCATATTGTCAGATGAAACCCACATGGAGCTATCATCACGCAGATAAAAATTACTCAGATGTCTGAGAGACCCGGTGTGCACCCTGAATTCCATTAAGTAGCGTGTCCTATTGTGAATACCAAAAGACAGTGCTCGTGTTCCCTGCGAAGGATCTTTCACTGTAGCTGGTTTATTACTCGAGGGAGGATCCGATCCCTTCTGCAGTTTGAGGGGAGGTATTTTGGTAATGAGCCTACCTATTTTTTTGTCATGGGTTGTTGCTATTCTAATGTTGCATCATGTTGAAAATAAACACGACAACAATCCCATCCTAACTGCAGTTCGCAGTCATTGTAACGCACGGCAATTAGGGTGTGAGAAATAATATGTCAGTTCTCCTTCAATTATGCTTCTTCTAATGTGGTCTCAGGTATCGTTTTACTTTCTCCAGGGCAGTGTGGGACCTATCCATTGACAGTTATTTCTCTTCCTCGCATTAACATCAAGTAACGTTAATACCATTGGTGATGGATCCTCCTGCTGGCGGCAAACTACTTCTTTCACTAGCACTCATTTGTTTGTAGAGTCTTGTAGCATTCAGCTTCCGGCCCTGTTGCACATTTCTCCAGTCTGTCACTGGCGAAGTGCAAATGAGCCCTGGAAAACCTTGGTGCTATTTAGAACAAGGTACCTGTAGTTATTTTGTCTGTGGGTCGGCTAATGATGAGTGGAACATGACACTTTGTGTTTTTTATCCTTTGAGTGCTAAAAATGTGCTTATGCTTTGACATCTAGGAAAAATGGAAAATCCGGGCAACTGCTAACTAGTGATATGTGGCTGGGAAGGAAGACGGTGGCATTTGAAAGCAGTTTTATGGTTTGGTTTTCATCGGCTTTGATTGTCTTGAAATTTTCTGCAAGGCCATTTACAAATATTGTACAGGGGTGGAGAATTTCATCTTTAATTGCTTTACATGGCATTAATTTCAAGTGGTTGGCTGCTGGTTGATGATATTCTGTGAAAATGTACAAATCACGTAGCAGGGGGTTGTGTCTTGGTAGTTAAAAATGCTTTGAAGTTGAAATGAGATATGTGCACAAGGTGCTCGAACAGGTACCAGGGTTGTTTTTCGTTACTAATGATAACCTAAATGTGTTTTTGAGTTCTTGCCATTGCTGAAATTAAAGCCCGGGAATAATATGTCACCAGAAAAAATTAGACTTTATGAGCAATGTGCACTAAGCATTGTAATTATATTATATATATTAAAACCAATGATCTCGTTGGGATTAAAACAAATATGTAAACTGGCTACACGTACTATTCATGCTGCCCTCTTTGTCTGGAAGAGTCCTGGAAATGGAATCTCACAGACGACTCCCGCCTTTATTTTGCTGTAGCAAAGAACAATTTAGCATTCTGAACAGTTGGTTGTTTTTTGTTTTGTTTTATTTTTTTGTTTCCCATTACAAGCTTGTCTTTCAAGATCCTTTTTAATGGTGAAGGGTGTTTAGGTAGATGTGTTTTAATTAAATTATGGTGAAACACCCAACTATTTGAATGGAAAGGAGGCATTAATTAGTTATGGCCAGCGGGGGTTTTAATATAAATGATGCTTAAACAGAGCTAGCCCTTGCTTTTGGATAGCAGAGTGAAGGTATATACAAGGTTTGTATTAATGGAGGTTTTAGCACAATCGTGTACTATTAGTGGCTATTTTTGAAAAAGGGAAAGCATTTTAATTCTTTGCTGACCTAGTCCACTTGCCTTATATTATGGAACTAAATATTATGGAAAATATTATGGAAATATTAAATGTTATGGAAAATAAAGCAATGGAATAGACCTTAGTAGAAGTAGCTGACGTGCTACAATAGTTCTGATAGCACAGCAACGAGAGGTCAGGATGCTCATTGAGGATAATTAATAAACAAAGCTTGAGATAATTAAGTATGCAACTCTGAGGCCCTGTTTTACAAGATTTTAGCTGTTGGAGGCAGGGGCCAAAGGTGAAAGTCATGAAAGAAAAACTTGGATTTTTTCTTATATTTTAATCCAACAACTTGATCTTTTGTCTATGCCTTCTTTGTGGTGATTATGGAATATAAATATCAAATATATTGTAACTGAACCCCTGATTTCTAGAGCGCCAGCATATGCCATAGGATTATTATTTGAGATCCTCTACCAAGAAGACAGAACTGCTTGTTTATGTGACTATCAGAGATAAAAGTCCTTATATTACAGTTTCACTTATGGAATTTTAGTCTTCAGTTGTTGATAATTGTTATTTGGAATTTGAACTGAACAGATTCCACGTAGTGGAAGAACAAAACTAAACTTTCTGATTGGCCATATTTCTCAGTCATGGGCACTGGGTTTTAAGCTCACTGTCTGTGCCCCATGGAAGGCTTTGGTAAGTAAAGGAATCTCATATTTCTTTTTGTCTTCAATATGAAATGCGATCTTCTTTAAAAATTAGAAGATAAAATGTTGGTGACACCAAAAGAAAGGCAACAAAAGCAAAAATTAACAAGTGGAACCATATATCAAATTACAGAGCTTCTGCACAGCGAAGGAAACATCAACGAAATGAAGAGGCAACCTACGGAACAGAAGCAAATATTTGCAAATCATATATCTAATAAGGGCTTAATATCCAACATATATAAAGAACTCACACAAATCAATAGCAAAAATACAAACAATCCAATTAAAATCTGGTCAGGGGACCTGAGTAGATGTTTTTCCAACGTAGACATATAGATGACCAACAGGTATATGAAAAGGTGTTCAGCATTACGAATCATCAGGGAAATGCAAATCAAGACCACAATGAGATATCTCCTCACACCTGTTGGAATGGCTATCATCAAAAAGACCAGGGATAACAAATGTTGGTGAGCATGTGGAGGAAAGAGAACCCTTGTGAACTGTAGGTGGGAGTGTAAATTGATGTAGCCACTGTGGAAAACAGTATGGAGTTTTCCCTAAAAAGTAAAGATCGAACTACCATGTGATCCAGCAGTCTCATTTCTGAATATAAATGAAAACAGTATCTATATTCCAATGTTCAGTGTAGCTTTAGTCAAAATAGGCAAGATATGGAAATAACCTAAATGTCTGTCAACAGACGAGTAGATAAAGAAGATGTGTCTACATATATACATACATAGATACATACATACAGTAGAATATTATTTGTCCATGAGAAAGGAGTTCTGCCATTTGTAACATGAATGGATATAGAGGACATTATGTTAAGTGAAATAGGCCAGAGAAAGGCAAATACTGCATGGTATCCCTTATTTGTGGACTCTAAAAAAACAAAACAAACAAATGAATAAATGAAACTCATAGAAACAGAGAGTAGAAAATTGTTTACCAGGCGCTGGGGAGTAAGGAAAGTAGGGGGAAAAAAGATGTGCGTATTTCCAGGCCAACCTCTTACTAAATAATCTGGAACTGATGAACATTTCATGTCTTTTTATAGTCCCTAAGAAAGAATAATTCCCCCAACTCTCCTGGGACCCAAGCTGGTGGAGTTGAACATTCAAAAAAATCTATCATTTATTCATTAATTCAGCAAAGACACATCAAGTACTATATGCCAAGGATAGTTGTAGGCTCTTTGGTAGAAGAGAAACAGAACATTGTCTCTTCCCCTGCAGTAGTTTAGTCTGGTGTAGCAGGCACAGCCCATCAGAGCACTGGGTGGAAAATGTTTAATGCCATAAGATAGATAAGACAACTTAGATAAACAAACAAAAGGCACTAAGGGCTTTCAGCAATAAGATGAGGCAACTTCTGATTGGAGGAAACAAGGACGGCATTGTCCGGCATTGTGAATCAACCTGAGTATGACTTGAGAAGATGGGTCAGGATGAAGTGTGTGGCGGTAGAGAGGGCTGTGCACTCCACACAGAGGGAAAGTCATCACAGAGGCCCAGGGATGGCATGCAGGGAACAGGAAGTGGTGCCTTATTGTTGGATAGTGTGCGGAGGTGGGAGGAGGAGTTTAGGGGATGACTGGTTGATGTGAGGAGTTTAGACACCAGTCTGAGGAACTGTTATTCTCTTTGATACTATTCATCCAGAGAATGTTCTCAAATGTTTTTAAAGAGCAATCTGGGCAAATTAATAGAATGGATTTGGGGGAAAAAGGAATTAAAATTCCCCAGAGGACGCCATTATACTCCAAGACCTTACAATCCGCAGAAACCTCCCTGTCAGATTCACTACCTAGCTAACAATCAACAAGAAGCCACACATCTTAGATGCCATTTCTTCTATGAGGGCTTCTTGGTCCTGAAAGGTTTTATGCACTTTCTGTTAATTTCCAAAGCCCCGGGTACTAACTCCTATCCTAGCATTTGTGTCACCCGAGACTGCAGTTTAATGGAAGACTTAGATACCTTCTCCACTAAGTAGAAACCACATTGAGATCCCATTATTATTCATTATTTATCCTCAGTGTCTAACAGTGCCTGAACAAAATATTTATATCAGCCTTTGACCACTTGAGTGAATAAAGGTTTGAATGAATGCATGAAAGTTTGAGTTAGTATCTTAGCTCTGGCTGCTATAACAAAATACCATAGCCCAGACTGATGGCTTAAACAACATTTCTTTTCAAGGTTCTGGAAGCTGGGAGGTCCAAGACTAAGGGGCTGGCCAATTCAGTACTGAGTGTCTGGGTGAGGACCTGACCCAAGGTTTGCAGACGGCTACCTTATTGCCTTATCCTCTTCTGGCTGAGAGTGAGGGGAAATAGAAAACTCTCTGGTGTCTCTTCTAAGGGTTCTAATCCCATCATTTGGACCCCACCCTCATGACCTCATTTAGGTATAATTACCTCCCAAAGGCCCCACGTCCTAATTCCATCACATTAGGGGTTGGGGCTTTAACACATAGATTCGGGGATTTGGGGGGTAGTAGAAAGGGAGCAAAGAAGCACTGAAGAAGGCTTCTCCCGAGAACCAGTGGTAGACCAGATGTATGATTTCTGCCTTCTCTTGCCCTGCACATGCTGCTCACTGCTTTATACACTTGGCACCCAGAAACATTCATCTTAATGGCTGAAAAGTTACTAACCTAAATTTGACTGTTCCTATGCTGTTGGGAGCTGTTGCTGTTGAGTTTGTGTTAGCATAGAGCTTAGAAGGTTAGGCTTTAAACATGCTTGAGTCTTGTGTCTGCTGTTTCTTAATTGTGTGACCTTGAGCAGGTTAGTTAATATCTGTCTTGGTTTTTCATCTGTAAATTTGGAAAAATTATGATACCTATCTCAAAGTATCAGTGTGAGAAGATAAAGCATGTAATCAGTTTAGCTCAGTGTCTGGCACGCAGAAAATAATCAATACATGGTAGCTATCACAGTGGTCTGTCCAAAATGGATTTATGCTAATTATTTTCACCAGCATTTGAACACTGTCCATATCTAAGACAAGCTCCCTTTTGTATTGTAAAAAGCAGCCTAGTGAAGTGGTTTTTCACATTTGCTCTGGAGCCAAACTCCAGCTCCTGCTCAAATCACGTTTGGCCACTTACTAGTTCTGTGATCTTGGATGAATGTCTTCCCCTCTGTATGCCTCATGGTCTCTCTCTCTGTAAAATGGAAATGGGGATGATCATAAGACCAATAGTCCTGAGGATGAAATGAAGCGATACATATGAGGTGGTCAACACAGTGTTAACTTTGTTATTTTATTATAAAGAAATTAGAGTTGCATGCTGGTTGAAATTCGAGGTGGAGAATGCAGAAGCAAGCCAGAGGCCATACACACCTCTAAGTCATAGGTTAATTATTCAGTGGTGGAAGTTTTTGTCCTGCTATGAATGATTATGGAAATAAGGGAAACCTAATAAAGCAAAATGCCCCAAACATTAAATAAAAAATTCCCTTGACCTTGCTATCCTGCATGGAAATAATGATTACCCAAAGACAGTATATATGAAGACACTGCCCATCCAACATGGGCAGCTCTTTCAGAAACGTGCCTTTCATCACTTCTCTGAATTACCTAAATCAAAACATTTCATTCTTTATAGATGTATATGAGCCTGTAGTGACTGAATTAAATTGCACTCGTTTTATAATAGAGAGTTCTGATGTGTAACAGACTATCAAAAGAATGGTCTTTACAAGGAAAACTTTAGAATACTGTTAAGTTACTCACTGCATGACCTATTTAAACAGCTCAGATTCTTCTTGTTGTAGACTGCATAATTAAATTTTAAATGGAACATGATAAAGAAATTATACTGGTGATCTCCAGAGATTTTGATACCCTATTTGGCTCTTTATAAGAGTATGGCAAAGGCATACTTTAAAATTTTAATAAAGGCCTGCCCTAATTTTTTTTTTACATTTTCCTTATCTGCTCTGTAACTCAAAGCTATGTTATATTATCCACAAGTGTTACCTGAAATAAATGATCAAAATAAAAATTCCTAAAAGCGTATTTATCCCAATTTGATAATTCCGTTATTGGCACGCACGAGAGCTTTTGTGTATTGGTTGAACTTTTTTAAGATAAAACCTGTCGTTTCCTGAATTTGTCACCATAGAGAATTGGGGCTTCATTCATCTGTTTGTGGAAGCATCCCTATCTTTAGAGCTTCCAGAGCAAAGGGGTAGAAAACGGTTTCCATGGAAGATGTAATTTTGCAATTAGAATTCCTTATTTGCAATGTCAGAGTTCCACTTCCTGAGATTGAAGGGAAACTACACACGCATGCACACACACTTGCGCGTGCACGCGCGCGCACACACAAACACACACACAGCCTGCAAGAAGGTAAACCAGAGCAGAATAAGGAGAATTCCCGGCCCCAGCATTCACAGAGCTACTGCAACCTCTTGGACAAATAATTTTGTTTCCTAATCTTCCATCATTCATTTTCTTTTGCATTTAAAGGGACATCACCAAGATAAAATTATGTGTTAAATACAATTTTCTCATATTTACTTAATACCACTTTGTCATAGAAAGTATACCATGGGGAGAAAAAGTTGTTCTCGCTTCCCTGAAGGGTTCTTGATTTTGCCGTCTGCTGAGCTTTGACAAACACCAGGTGGGAGAGTTGCTCTCCCTGTTCAGAGCTGGCTTGGTTTTTGCACCTTCGGAAAGACTAGCCTCCACTGAGGTTTGGACTTTCCAAGCTACCAGTATTCTATAAATTAATAAAATTTACCTTTACGTATACATACTTTTTTTTAAACCTCATGAACTTTCCTTTTCCAATTAGATTTTGTAAATGTTCCTGTTATGGATTTCCCTTTTCCTTCTTTCTGGCAAAAGTACAGATTTCCTTTTGGGCCCAAACCACTCAAGCATCCTCTATTGTTTCCATTTTTCAAATAAGCAACATTAAACTCACATAACAGTATATAAAACCAAACTGGAGCAGTGACACAAGCCAACAGAGAAAATAAATTCACCACTTAGCCAGACTATTCATCCTTAACTCTGTTTTTCATGCTTTTTTAGGGAGAGAGAGATGTAACTTTAAAGAGTAATGCTGAGCTACAGAAGGGATTCTAAAGAGAACTCCATCCTGGGAGCATGAATAGTGGAACTTCTACTTTACCACTAGAATACAACATTTGAGACCCTTCTTCACCCACATTCAGACTGATGGAACTAGCATCTACAAGACTGACATCCGGTGGCTCATAATTCATTAGAGCACACCAAGTTCCCCTTCCATGGTAAAGGGACTTCATCCCCAAATTAGGCTTTAAGTGAAATTAGGTTTCTGTGGATAGTTCACCATTTAAAAAAAAATATTTAATGCATAATAAAGATGATTATTGACATAATAAATAGTGAAATTTTAAAATGCCCCTGTTGGTACTAACAATATCATAATTGTTAGCTGCATCATTGACTCACCCATATGAACAAGGAAATATGTAAGACCCTGTGGAGGTTGCAAGGTACTATGATCCCTGCCTTTAAGAACCAAAAGACTTGAAAGGTGGAAATGTGAATCATAGTAGGAGAAAGAATGCTCTTCCCTAGATCCTAGTCCCTAGCGGAGTCTGTCCCGTGAGAAGTCAGGAACATTTTTATTGAATACATTATTATGTAAATTGACCAAATATTTAAGTTCAGAAGGGAGAAAGGCCATTTTTTGGTATGACAGTCAAAAAATATCATGATGGAGGATATAGATCTTCAGGGAAAAGAAACAGCAGTAACAAAGCAAAGAGTAAAATAAGGAATGTCCCAAAATGGAGATTCAGCCCGATGCTTTCAACCTGACAGTTTGTTGAGAAAATAGTAAAATAGGGGATTAGAGAAGCAGGTAGAAGCCAGCTTGCAAGCTTTAAAATGATGGAAAGAGTTTTGCTTTTGGTTTGCTTTGTTTTCAGTCGGCTGGGGGAGGCATTTGAGCAGGATGAGTATATGATTCAGAATGTGTCCCTAAGGTAACCTGATGGTCTCCTGCAAAATGTATCCCAATGGCAAGAGCTCCACCAGCCTGTGAGCTCCCCTAGGACGAAGACCATATCCATTTTGCTCATCTTTTTATCCTTGAACCCCTAACACAGTGCCCATAGCACATAGTAGGGGCTCAGATATGCGCCAAATGAGTTAATGAGTAAATGGGAGTTTTCTAAATCGCTCTAATGAGGATAATAAATGCATGAACTAGACTGGGCTCCACAGAAAGAAAAAAGCAACTGTTGATTATAGAAAATATTGGGGAAAACAAATCAATGTGACTTGCTTAAACCCAAGCAGTGAAGGAGAGAGCAGCCCAAACAATGATCAGGTTTCTGGGCTGGGAATGTCCTGGTATCACCCACAAAACCCAGGGAGGTCTGGACTTAGCATTTGCTGGGACATGCGGGGTTACAAAGAGGGTTGTTTTCTGTTGAGTTTGAGATCAGGCCAGATATCCAGAGGAACGTTTCTGGTGGTCTTGGGAGCTGTTTGCACGAAGTTTCGATGTCACTGTGTATGTACAAATGGATTTCGCCTTTGTCTTTCACAGTGGTGCCCCTTGCCAAGTGAGGCAAGATCCAAGTTTGACAGGGAGTCCTCGAGGACAAGTAATGTTGAGGCAGGGATAAGTGTAATACTGAATGGTTTCTAGTTCATTCTGGCAAGTTCTCAGGGGAACAAAGCGAAGAGTTCTCTGGGGTGCCTTACATATACGACTACGCTTTCCTTTTAAACACCCACCTTATGTGCCATCTTGTTCTTAACATTCACCGTGAGAATTTGGTATGTGACACTGTTCGAGGGGTTCTGTTGGCTACAGAATGGGGCATGCCTCCTGCTCTCGTTTGGCCCTGGCCTGGTACGGCTTGGCTAATTCCATCATGACTGGAGTTTTATCTTTTCTGGGTTCTTGCGTGACGCTCTGGCAGCTGACAGTGTTCAGTTGAGAAAGTCTGATCCAAGTTCAACAGCCATGATGCAACAGTTTCTCTTTAATATCACGGTGAATTGAAACCCAAAAGTAGCACAATGTTTTTGCTGCTTATTTTGTAAGCTCACCGTGGCATAGCCTAAATATTATACATTACCGTTTCCTGTAAAAGAGCGGAGATTCGTTTGGGGATGCCTCTGGACAACTTTTGGTATAGCCGTGAAGGGAAAATCTGTCCCAAAGAGGCTACCAGGTAGTGTACAGCCCAGGGGTTGTCGAGCTGTGTAGATTTTAAATTTTGCTTGTCAGTGTGTACACCCATTCATACATCATACGGGGATGCTTGTGTCGACTGAAACACGATGTTCTTGTTCTAGCTACAGTAGAGGACAGGGCAGTAGTCCCTCCCTCTGTGGTGTCACTTTCCTTGGTTTTAGGTAGTCACAGTCAACCACACCCAGGAGCAGATAAGCTTCCTTCTGGCCAAGGAGGGGGATCGCAACCTCACGCTGTCAAAATGCCTACGTCATTCACCTCTCTTTAGCTCCTCACACAGGTATCTTATCATCTCATGGCATTGCACAGAGTTGGGGGGAGTACAGCAGAATACAGTATTTGGAGAGACCACATCCACGTAACTTGTATTACCGTATCTTGTTATAATTATTCTATTTTGTTGTTAGTTACTATTGTTCATCTCTTTCTGGGCCCGATGTATGAATTAAACTTCATCATAGGTGTGTTTGTATAGGAAAAAACACAGGGTACATAGGGTTGAGACTAGCCAAGGATTCAGGCGTCCACTGGGGATCTTGGAATGTGTCTCCTGTGGATAAGGGGCAGGGGGTGACTGCATTACTTTAGAATTGGGAAGTGAGACCCCATAAATGAACCAAGGTCTGGAGTGCATGATGACATCAGCGTGGGCGCCATGACTTCTCAGCCCAGTGACAGATAGGGCTGTCATACTTCACTCTTCTCTCTTCCTCTCCACCTCTGGCTGGATTCTCTCCCTTCTCTGATATGCCTGGGCAGTGTACTTGACTTCCAGAAAGCAGAAAGAAGCAGTAAGACCTTTAGAAGAAGCAAGGGTGAAGAAATGGTTTCTCTCACTCAATACAAAAATAAGCTCGCCACAAATAAATGTTTTTCCTTTAAAAAAAAAAAAAAAGTTACTCAGTGGAACAATAATCCCATGTTAATGTAGAAATTGCCCAGAGATCAGAAAGTAATCTGCACAAGAATTGTGAAAATATCCTTGTATTGCCTGAACGTTCTCCGCCACCCCCCCAGCCCCACCTTGTACCTCCCAGCTTGTTGCTTTTCTGTCTGTTGAATGATAGGACTTTAGAGCTGGATGGAGTTACTCTCCTTGTTTAACAGATGACTAGACTGAGCTTCAGAGAATCCAAAGAAAGTCCTCATGACCACACAATTTGGGCTTGCTGGACAAGCTGATATTTGCTTAGTGTGGATGGAGTGCAGGTGTGACTAAGGCTTGTTTGGGGGGCCATAGGCTGAGAAACCCCTTGACTTTCTAGTTTTTCTGGACCTCACCCCACCGCCACACTCCTCTGATAACTTCTGACCCATTCCCCTCCTAGGCCCTGGGGACAAAAACTTCATTTTCAGTGTTTCCATTTATACCATGTTATGTCATGTTGTACAACAGTGTTTCTCCAATTTGAGTGCACATGTTAATCACCCGAGGGTTTTACTGAAATGCATATTCTGATCCAGTTGGCTTGTGGTGAGACCTGACTTTTTTATTTCTAGCAAGTTCCCATGGGAGTTCTAAGGATTCCGGTCCTCAGACCACCGTGTCAGCAGCAAAGGACCATAGACCCGCCAGCCACATCTTGTTTGAAAGAAGCAATAGTCACTTACCAATTCTAATCCAAGCCTTCAAGAATGGATGCTTTTAATCATACTGTTCTACCTTATCTGTGGTTGGCTTGTCACTATTTACTTTTTGAGAAGACACTACAAAGCGTTTTGGAAACCACCACTGCAGGACTAATTTCTTTTCAAACTCTGAGTAATAAAACCACCGAAGAACTCTGAGTAATAAACCACTGTAGAAGCCTGTAGATTGAAAAGAACGAAATAAAGGTGGTGTTCTATTATCAAGCCTGTATGAGTTTAGGGTACAGTATCAATCAAGATCTGACTTTCAATTCTGAGTTTATGACAAGTAAGCTTTCATCAGAGGAGACACCAGAAGTTGCTGTTAGAAAGTTTTTATTTTGCAAATATGAAGTTTTATTTATGTCGAGTAATTGAGTTCCCATTATGTACAGGGACTGTAGACCATATAAGTCTAGGTGGCATGACAGCATGAAAATATAATCCATATTCAGGCATCAGTTTCACCACTGTCGTCAATTCATGGGCTATGGAGCTGATTTCTGGAAACTGACATTTATAGACTACGCAGATGTTAAAATTGGCTTTGGTTTATTCATTCCATATGAAACTGAAAAGTATTAGAGAAATAATATTGCTTCTCTCTTTCTCCATCTATTTCCTTTTCATCCTGTCCCCTTTACTGAAGTAAACTGAGGTGTCACAAATATAGCGATCTAATTTGCAATGACTCAAGAGGAGGAAGGAGAGAGACAGGTAACACTGAATATTCAGAATTCAGTAATGAAAAATAATTGCTTTAGTGAAAAGCCAGCTGTTCTTTGTTTTCTAATAGGCATGTGATGTTGATTTAAAAAAAAAATAGCATTCAAGTAAAGTTTACCAAGAAGAATTGGTTTGGTTCAGGGTCTAATGCTGTTTTGCAGAATAGGAAATGTTTTTTTTAGCTTTTACAAAAAGCTGAGTAGTACAGCCAGTCCAAAGACCCAAATGCCAAAGGATTATCTTTAAGTTTAGAGAATGAAAAATGCCAGTCACATGGTAATTCTTTCAGAGAATATGCCTGTGTTTTCTGTGTCCTTCAAATTTCACTTGAATGAATACTTTATGGATTTTCACAACACTTAGGGATATGTTAAAAATACCATTGTAAGCCTACCAGGGAGCTTAACTGTAGAGGATTCTGAATTTGAATTAGTTTAGCATTCTGCTATTTTCCTACTTGGGAAAAAAAATAGGAGTGTTGTGGCAATTTGGTAACTTTTCTGTGTCCCCCCCCCAATGAGTTTGTCAGGTCAAAGAGTTTCCCCCAAAACTATTCCTGAGTCAAAGATTGGAGTCCAGGGACATGAGGGAGTGGGAAAGTGATGCAGGAAGGGAGGACAGTGGGTTACTGCCCGGGCAGTGGGGACCCCAGCACACCAGGCACCTGTGGGACACTGTCCTACTGAGAGGTAAGCCAGCTGGGCTATTTCCATAACGGCTTATCCTTCAGTGGTTGATGGTCCTCTGAGAGCATCACTCTTGGGCACTTCCTCTCCCCCATGCTTGGGCCAAACACTCCAAAGTCCAGGAAAATAGCCCTTTCACTCCCTGAAAGACAGAAAGAGGCAGAAATTCACAGGCATCTGAGGAAGGATCTGCAGGGGACCCACCAGGCAAACGAAGGGCATTAAAGCAGGGCATGAGCAGTATCTTACCGAGGCATCCCTGTTATATTCCCAGCACTGGTTACAGCGCCTGGAACCCAACAGGTGCTTAATGAATATTTATTTAGTGAATGAAAGACGGAAGGGGGGAGGGGAGGGGAAAAAATGAATGACTCAGATTCGGAAAAGCCAGCATTGGCTACGCATTAGCCAACAGTGTCGCTACATCGAATATTTCAGAGAGGTTTTTTGGGTTTTGTTTTCTTAAGATTTTATTTATTTATTTATTTACTTATTTTGAGAGAGAGAGAGAGAGAGCACGTGCGCATGAGTAGGGGGAAGGAGCAGAGGGACAGGGAGAGAATCCCAAACAGACTCCATGCTCAGCACAGAGCCCAGTGCGGGACCTGATCCTGGGACCCTGGGATCACAATCTGAACCGAAAACAGGAGTTGGACACTTAACCAAATGAGCCACCCTGGTGTCCCACAGAGTTGGGTTTTTTTCCTATTTTTTTTTTAATGTTATTTTACTTCTGACTTAGGTCCCCAAGTTTATATCTACATTCTGTGCTTGCCAGATTTATTATGCATGTGGAGATGGGCAAAGGAAAGACAGGGTAAGCATGAGAACAGATAGCCCTACGTATCTACCCCCTCAACTCGAGGGGCTGGCTCTAGGGGACTTCCTCCTTAAACATCCAGGGTTAGGTTATATCCACATCATTTTTCAAAAGGTTAAGCATATGTTCATCTTTGATTATTTACTTTCAATGAATTTCCAACATTCCAGTCAGTTTCTAGTTATTAGTGAATCACTGAAGAGCTGGCAGTGTGTATTATCCGGGCTAAGCCCTAGACTAGAAAACAGGGAAGTGACTGGCTTCTTGGTTGTGGGAAGAAGGGCTGGGACAGCAAACGTCTGGCCTCTAGACAACAACAGAAACATTACTTTGCTTACCTGGATGTTTCCAGACAGCAAGATGTTAGTACAACACAAATGGTTTCGTTTACATTCTACTAACATATTTGAACGAAGAGTACCAGATTCAGTAAATCACACAGATATTTCAAATACGTGATGCTAAGCATAGGAATATCTAGAAAGAGCATGTATTGGGGCGCCTGGGTGGCTCAGTGGGTTAAAGCCTCTGCTTTCGGCTCAGGTCATGATCCCAGGGTCCTGGGATCAAGCCCCACATACGGCTCTCTGCTCAGCAGGGAGCCTGCTTCCTCCTCTCTTTCTGCCTGCCTCTCTGCCTACTTGTGATCGCTGTCAAATAAATAAATAAAATATTTCTTAAAAAAAAAAAAAAGAAAGAAAGAGCATGTATTGCCTGGGATTATTGTTCTCTTACTTCTCATTATGTGGGTAGATTGTTAGCCCTGAGAGTGTTTCTCTGTAACCAAGTATGGATGGGAATATGTTCCTGTGTGTGGGTGGTATGTATGTATGTTGGGAGGAGGGCTTGAGGGAGGGACTCCTTCCAAAAACAACTGGTTTTGTTTTGTTGTTGGGTTGTTTTTTTGTTTTTGTTTTTGTTTTTTTTTGTTTATTTGCTGGTTTTGATCATGTGGATCTTTTGAAGCACTCATGATTGTTCCTTGATTCAGCAAATGTATAAAAAACCTCAAAGGGCCATTTCTCTACCAGGCAACCCTCTCCCACTATGACAACTGTGTTAAATTCGTAACAGATAGTCCAGGCCTGCTCTTGTGTCCCTTTCTCTGGGGCATGAGTGATGTTGCCGTAGATAGATCACATCAGGAAAAAAAAAAAGGGCACCTGGGTGGCTCAGTGGGTTAAAGCCTCTGCCTTCAGCTCAGGTCATGATCCCAGGGTCCTGGGATCGAGGCCCACATCGGGCTCTCTGCTCAGCGGGGAGCCTGCTTCCTCCTCTCTCTCCTCTCTCTGCCTGCCTCTCTGACTACTTGTGATCTCTGTCTGTCAAATAAATAAATAAAATCTTTAAAAAAAAAAAAAGAGGCACATGGGAAAGCACTATCAAGCGTGCAGAGTTTGACAGTATTAGCAAAGAGTTAATAAGGTAGAAATACTTATTCCTGCCAGAAACAGAAACATAAGCAAAAAGAGTTTGGCAATGATAGCTTTTTTTTTTTTTTTTCTTTCCTGAATAGTGGAGAAATGTGTCTCAAAGACACTAAGGCCACACGGGCCCAGACTACTGAAGTGTTTCCATGCCCTCGGGTCTGTGACCAACTCTCTCTCTCTCTCTCTCTCTCTCTAGGCCTCCCAGGGGCCTGGAATTGGGGGAGGGGCGTGCAGGCTGGTTACACAGTGCTGTGGGAATTCACCCCATAAACACTTGCTTTCTTCTAGCAGGACTCCTAGCGCCTGACAATTTCCTCATCCTGATTTATTGATTTAATTTTTGGTTGGCAGTGGTGGTAGTTATAAAGTAAATCTACCCCAGAAAAAAAAAAGAATATTTTGGGAATTCATTAATGCTAACACTACACTTGGATGCTAGACTCACTTTCCATCTGCCCAAAACAGCTACATAAAACAAGCAAGTGACACGAAGCAAGCAACAACTAATTATCTCCTCCATTTATTCTGTTGGGATGGTGGGAATTGAACACTATTTTCTTCTGAATAGTTAACCTTGAAATCAAAAGTCAAAGGACTTTCACTGATGCCACATCTGTCATCATGTTCGAATTTCAGCCAGGCATTTCTCTATCTCCATTTTGACTTAGGATTCAGGGGGAAAAAAAATGTCTTGGGTGCATTTCTTCCCTACTCTTCAACCTGTTTTTGTGTAACAAATTACCCCAAAATTTAGCAGCTTCAAGCAACAAACACACTGTTATCTCAGTTTCTTTGGGCCAGGAATCTGAAGGCTTGGTTTCAGGAGCTCTCACAAAACTACAAAGGGGGGCTTTGGCCAGGGCTGTGATCTCATGTGAAAACTCAACCGGGGAAAGACCCACTTTTAAGGTCATTCACATGGTTGTTGGAAGGATTCAGCTCCTTGTGGGCTGTTAGAATGAGGCTCCACGGCCTGGTTTTCTGTCGACTGGGGCTCCCCCCACTTTCCTACTATGTGGGCCCCTCCATAGGTAAGATGGCTTCTAATATAGTCAGACATGAGATATGGCCTGCAAGATGGAAGTCAAAGTCTTTTTATCACCTAATCTCTCAGTGACATCCTGTCACTGTTATTGTATCCCCTTCATTATAAATGAGTCATAAGATCCAGCCCATACTCAAAAGAGGGATTGTACAAGGACACAAACACTAGGAGGTAAGGATCACTGGGGGCCATTATAGAAGCTTCTTACACAAATATGATTCCAAATTGCAAGCTGATGGAGAGTGTTTTGTTTTCTTTTGTTTTGCTGTAGCTTAAATGTTGTGTTCTAGGACAAACTCAATTATTTGTGGTGATGCGGATTAGTATCTTGATGGTGAAGAAGGAAGAAATCATAGGGCCAAGAAAAATATGATCATTAATTATTTCTTCCATAATAGAAAAGTGTCCCCACCCTAGCTAAGAAGGAACCAAAGTCAAAGCCAAGTGCAGGCATAGGACAGGACTCTGCATCTGCTCTAGGGGATGATGAGATCGGTATCACAATGGAAGGACTCCCTGTGAGAGGCAGAACTCCCCTAGTGGCACTGAAGCAAGAGTTGGTTGAGTTCTGAAGGGAGAAGGACTGGTGGACCTGGGATCTAGACAGATGGCAGGAAGAGAAACTTAAGTGTGCATTTCTTACTGGAATGAGCAGATTCTCATAGGGAAAAATCAGGTACCTGATATAGGACTGGATTGTGGGATGCTCTAGGACTCTAGAGCCCTAGGCAAAACACTGTTCTCAACAAACTAGTTCTGTCACCTGCCTCAGATGGCTCCTGAAGGGGTTGACTTTGTAACTTGACCATCTGAGGGTGGGCTGGCTATGGCCCAAAGGGGAGTGTTCTGCCAACACAGGAGTAAGAAAGTCCAGACCGTAGTGCCTCCATGATGATCTAGCCAGTATGTCTTGGGCACACGTTGCCTCTTCAGGCTTCGGTAGTTGATCTGCCAATGAGAGCTTTGCCTCTACTCCCACCAACAGAACCTTTCAGAGTTTGCCAGTGACTCATTACAGCCAAATCCAATCCCACGTATAGACACTTGAGCGTCCCACGTATAGACACTGTTGAGCTTCTCAGCAGTATTTGATATTGTTACCATTTCCTTCTTCTTGATATACTTCTTCTCTCATTGTGGATATAAATATGATTTCAGAAGTCCTTAGCAAACAGATAACCTATGAAGCTTGGGAGCATATTTGACCCGGGAAGAAATTTTGCATGTGAAGGACAAGGAGCCTGGACTAGGACCTCAGGAATTACATGCACAAGGGAACGGGGTGGGAGAGGAATAGGTGTATCCAGCACAGTTATTGATGTGAGAGGTAAGAAGGTAGCCAGGTTGGAGTGGGTTTAGAAGGGAGTTGGAAGTGAGCAAGTCTAGAAGATTCATTGAAGACTCACAACATCAGAGGGGACAAAGAGAGGCAGTGGTCGCTGGTGGGAAATGATGGGCTTTGAGGCACGGTGTTTCTTAAAGACAGGAGAGATGTGTGCATGTCTAAATGCATAGAAGGAATCAGTAGAGAGGTTGGGGAAAAGGGGTACAGTCCTTGAGAAGGCAAAAGGGTATGGCTCCCAGAGCACAGGTCAGCTGAAGAGGAGAGAGCCCACAGTTCCATTTAAACAGGACGGAAGAAAGAGAAGGTACCAGGGGATTCAGATCAGTCTGTGGGACTGGTGGCATCGGTGGGTGTCCTGACATTGTACCCAAGAGTAGGCTGGGACAGTAGGCCGGTGGCCCAGGAGCCTGGAATGCTGTTAGTGAACTCGAGGCGGGGCAGGGAGGACAGGCCTAGGGTGGAGACAACTCACTTCATTTCCCCTCCTTCCTGCCTTGCCACCTGCTCTTGGCCAGGGGGACGAGGAGGCGTGTATAGCAGGACAAACATGAGACGAAGAACGGGGAGAGGGGAAGAGTTCCCAGCATGGCCAGGAAGGGAGCCGTGCAAGCAAGGAGAGTCTGGGAAGGCCTCATGGAGGAGGTGGGACTCAGCCCGGGCCTGGGAGGGTGGTCAGGACTTAGGTGTTCAAGGGAGGCGGGAAAGCAGATAAGGCGGGCTCGGACTTGCTCCCTGCCAGGGCCTGGCACTTGTTCCCCTGTCTCACTGCAGCCTTTTGTCAGAGATGCCAAAGCTTACCTGCGGGCTTGCGGCCGGCAAGACAAAGAGGCAGCCCTCGACCTGAGGCCTGTGTCGCCCCCACTTCGTGCCACCCTGCGTCTAGCGGGCTGCAGGCTAGTCGAGAGCCACGTGTGCGTGCAGAAGCTGGGTTTTCCAGGACCCTTCTGACATTGGCAGTATCCGTGCTCGCTGCCAGAGCAGGGTCGGTGAGCCTGGGACGGGTGCTCGGGCTCAGTGCAGGGGCCGAGAGCTCTGGGGCCGCTGTGCGCATGAGTGGCGAGCGGTGATCAGAGCAGTCCCAGAAACTGAACCCCACCGTGCGGGTGGCTGCCGCATACCTGACGTCCGGGGTCGGGGAGGCCGCGCAAGGGCCCGGGGGCAGCGTCAGCAGCTGTTCCAGGACGGAAGCCTGGGAAGGTGGCGGTTAACGATGTTGACAGATTTCTGATGGGCCATTACAGTGAGTTAATGTGCTTGCTCAAACCATATATCTCCATCTTCCACTCTCTTTCCCCTGCTGGTTTGATTGAGAAAACCACCACGACCTCAAGTGCAAGATTTATACAAATCGCGTCGCAGGGGACTGGGGTAGGAGCAGGGGGCCCCCTGTGGGAGGAATTTACCTTTTAAAACTAGAGGGGGAACAGGTGCTCTGGAAATGGCTTGTAACTGCACGAGGGTGGGGATGGCATTCCTGAAGGGAAAGGTTACTTAGATTAACAACACTCCGCTGAAAATGATGACATCCTGGCTCTGTCATTAAAACAGGTGGCTGTCATTATGGCCACTCACTCATAATGGGAAGAGAATACTGGTGAGAGAGATTTATGGAGGCCCGGAAAGATGAAATTGCACATAAAGGAGGAAACAAGGCATAAAGAGGGCCAATTTGGGGAATTTCTCTCCCCAAAGGGCTGCACGTGATGCTCGTTAATGCGGTGGCGCGCGTGCCACCTATGCAGAGGCTTACATCACCCACCAAGCCCTTGTTTGTTCAGGTTTATTCAAGTACCATTTGGAGAAGACTTTTCCCCCTCCTTTCTGGATGTTTTCCTTCCATTTGAAAGAGTAGTGAGTATAAAAATTTACTGTGTACAGCAGAGCTTACTCTCTTCCTTTTCCTACAAATAATATTGGCGCCCCCCTCCCCACCCCCCACCGTCGGGAATGGGGAGTCATTCTACACATAGTGGTGAGATCATGGGGGGGGCCGTCCTGTGTGGGGTTACTGATGGCCCCAGGTGCCCTCTGCTTCTTTTCTTAAAAACAATGCTTTAAAAACAAATGGTAGAGTTTCAAGAAAATTTTTTTGAAGATTTTATTTATTTATTTATTTGAGAAAGAGAATGCACCCACAAGCAAGGGGGTGAGGCAGAGGGAGAAGCAGACTTCCCGTTGAGCAGGGAGCCGGACGGGAGACTCAATCCCAGGACCCTGAGATCACGACCTGAACCAAAGGCAGACGTTTAACTGACTGAGCCACCCAGGCACCCCCCCCGGCCATTTTATTTTTAATTTAATAAACACTTATATGGTGCTAATGCTTGCCAGGCACTGTTCTAAGCATCTTTTAAATAGTAATTTACTTAATAGAGCAAAACTTCTAAGGACTGTTATTATGTCCACTTAGAGATGAAGCAGACAGAGATGGACCTCCCCTGACATCACACGGCTTGTATGTGGCGGGGTTGGGGTCCCAGCCCAAGCATACCTGCTCCAGAGGCTCCGAACCATGATAAGACACTGACTACCCACATCATCCTTATTTTCAGTTTTAGGAGGCATTTCAGCTACTCACTGGCCCCGTCTTGGAGTCTCCGGTCTGATGAGAACACAGTCTTTAAATCTCAGCATGTTAGATGTTGGTGCATGAAAAGTCGGGAAGATACCAGAATGGCACTGGAGCTTGAGCAGACAGTGGTGTTTTCCATTTCTCGGGGCCCCTCTGAAGTGGGCAGCGTGCGCCACAGTCAGACCTTCAGACCCCGCTCTGCGTGCTGTGCAGACAGTCAGGGGAGGTAGGATAACCTTTTAAATCCATTAGAAGTGCAGGTGCTCTCTCCCAAGCATAAAAGATCAATGCAAGGTTTCAGATAGGCCTACCCACCTGCTATGGCCGGCCGCTTACCGAGTGCACAAAACCCTGCTTTCCGAGGCACTGGTGGAAGGATCTGGCTTCGGCGATCCTGAGCACATTTTTCCTGGAGATTTAGAGCTGACTGGGCACAGATGGGAAGCAGCGTAATTTACCCTTTTCCTCTCCTCGCTGTTCACCGGTTGACACAAGACATGAACGGCTCTTTTGCCTTACAAGGCCTAGCCAGATTGCCAAGTAATTACCTTGATTTATGAGGGCAGGAGTAGGAGGTAGCGTGAAACATACTTGTTAACTGAGGATTACCACTCCCGTAATTCGTAAATTATTTCATGTTGTGTTAAATACCTAACAAGCATATTGAAGAGGGGATCAGTATCTTACTATCTTTGTGTCCTTCATGCCTGGCTTTCCATGTTTGTGGAATAAAGAAATTAATGAGTAATGAGAATAAAGAAATTCATGAGTAATGAGGATCTATACCTATATATACCTAGCACCTAGGTCCCTAGCATCTGGAGTACTCCCTGCCGGATGCATGCAGACGTTCAATGATGCCTCCAGCTTTCTGCATCCAAGGTCACCAATAGTGGAGTACGACAAAAGTCCTCATCTGTGCCACAAACGCGTAAGAGAAACGTGTCATTTTAGAAGAGAGAGGAAGTGCTTTGGCTTTGGGGGCAAACGAAAGTCTTCATGAAGAGGGTAGCCGAGAAAGCTGGTAGAGGACAAGTGGGACTCCAAGCTCCAAGAGTGTGAGGAAGGAAAGTGCAAAAGACATGCAGGCTGAGGTGTGTCGAGGTTACCCAGGGGACAATGAAGCTGGAGACGGGTTCTGGATGTATTCGGGGGTTGTTAACTGCACGCAGGGGCATGTGCGCCGGTATGCCAGGCAGTAAGGAGCTGTCAAGGAGTTCCAAGCAAGGGTCACAGCTCATTTTTGGCCAGCTTGGGCTCACAAGTATCCGTAGTGACGGTCGATCTGGGAAAAGCGCAACCAGTTGGGAGACCATCAAAACCATCCAGGGAGAGGGAATTGGGAGGGACGTTGGCATGGCAGTGGGCATTGAAAGAGAAGATGTCTCGGAGAATATAGGAATTGCAGTCATTTGGCCATGAGCAAAGAGCAAAGGAGGATTGAGGTACAACTACAGATCTGACCTGGGGACCAGCGGTCGGGAAATCTGGGGATGGAGAGGAAAAGCCGCGTGGGAGTGACCGTGGGCTGAGTCTGTGGGATAGGAAACAGGGAACCATAGATGCACACGTGGAAGTTAGAGATGTGTGGGCAAGGGTGTGGAGTTCAAGGTGATGCCCAGAGAAGTATGCGTTGAGGAAAAGAGGAGGAATCAGAGTCCTGCGGGAAAGTAAGTGAGGTGAGGTAAGTGGTCATGGCTCACACCAGTAAGCACAAGTCGCCAAGAGTGTCAGAGGATAATATCTGGTGAGTGCACAGGGCAGCCGAGAATGGAAACTTGCATTTCCTCTGGTGTTCAGAGTCTCTGGACCCTGCTCTGCAGGTCGGCGGGTCTGTGTGGACGGCTCAGCTGGCGGGGCCTGCACAGCCCGGGGGCATGTCCACACAGACTTCCCCACGAGCCTGGTGGGGCCCTCAGGCCTGCTGACCCCTCCTGCCTCCAGCCCACAGTGGCATTTCTTGGGTTGTTGGAGCTCGGCCATCCTCTGACTGCTTTCCTGGCTACAGCTCTGGAAACCCATCATGTATTCTCAGCCCGGCAAGAACTTTCGTACGAAAACCAGACCATGCCCCACCTCCCCTCGGACTCAGACCAAATGCCACAGGCCTCCTATGCATTTCCAAGCCCAGGAAGCTCTGCCTCATCCCCTGCTGGTCCTCACCTTGGTCACTCCACCCCAGCCAGGCCAGCCCATTAGTCCTCTCCCTCCAGCTTTGAGGGCTTTGGAGGGAATCTTCCTTGGGCAGACTCCTGTCTCCCATCCTCACCTTTGTGCAGGGTTTGCTTAACTGTCACCTTCCCTGTGAGGCTTTCCATGATGTCTCTATTTAAAATCATACTCCCAGCCCGACCCTGCCCCCAGGATCCCTTCCACTCTGCCCCCCTTTCCCCTGCAGCGTAAAGATGACCGGGAGTATGGACTATGGGGCCATATGCCCACGGGAGAGGGAATTCTTGGCTCTTCAGTTTCCCAGATGCAGGGCCTTGGGTGGTTACATCAACCTCTTGAGGCCTCCGTTTTCTCATCCATAAAATAGAGATGCAACAAGAATGGGGCTGTCGTGAAGACAGACGAGGTTCACATAGGGAAAGTACTTAGAACAGTGCCTGATAGATGGAAGTTCTCTGGGGTGCCTGGGTGGCTCAGTTGGTTAAGCGACTGCCTTCGGCTCAGGTCATGATCCTGGAGTCCCAGGATCGAGTCCCGCATTGGGCTCCCAGCTCCACGGGGATCTGCTTCTCCCTCTGACCCTCTCCCCTCTCATGCTCTCTCTCAAGTAAATAAATAAAATCTTAAAAAAAAAATAGAAGTTCTCTGTAAGAGTTCCCAGTCATTATTCTGCAGTGTCGGCACCACTGGGCATTCTGCGTATTTACTAGTTTATTTGTTTCTTGGTCCATCCCTGCCCACTAGTACATTAGCCCCACCAAGGCAGGGATTTCCGCCTCTTGTTCACTGCCATATCCCCAGGGCCTAGAATGGGACCTGACATAGGGTAGCCGCTCCATAAACATTTGTTGAGCAAATGAACGTTGTTGTTGTCTCATCTTGGCACTTTTGTGTGTCTGCTGTGCCTCAGGCGTTAAGAAGAGCAGGTCATAAGCTGACAGCATCAGCTGGTTCCGACTCGGGACCCTGCAGTCCTGGGTCTGTCTCCCATT
The DNA here is from genome assembly GCA_004024625.1 of Mellivora capensis. NCBI lineage: Eukaryota > Metazoa > Chordata > Mammalia > Carnivora > Mustelidae > Mellivora > Mellivora capensis. The sequence goes on along the minus strand of PISX010000853.1, from coordinate 84,216 downwards.
GGCGAGAGGCCGTTCCTGCCAGGGCCAGAGTCCCCAGGCCTGTGGAAGAAACCTTCATCTCCTGGTCCCCTCGGCCGCCTCCGCAGCTCTGGATCTCCTCCTCTTCTCCCTCGGTTCTAGTCTCATAACAGGATTGCAAAGGTGGAGCCCTGGAGGGACCCTCAGACTTTGGACCACGCCCTGTAACCCCCCGCCCCCGCCCCAGTAGAGAGCTACCCCCAGGACTGGTCTCTCAGATGACGGCCCCAGCCTGGGCCTTGCCAACAGTGTTGGCGTCTCTACTGCTGAGCCCAGGCGAACACTGGAGGCCGAAATTCTGCTCTCTCAGCGCATGCCAAGGCCACATCCAGTGTCACCCCGGCCAATACACAGCTGAGAACATTAGTACCCACGCAACCCTGAGAGGGCCGCACTCATGTAGTCCTTCACCTTTCCGTGAGAACGGCAGTTGAGCGTGGTAAGGCATTGCATTTTGCTATCCGAGTCTAACTAGGAGACGTGGCAATGCGGTTCCTTCTCTGAGGGTCCTAGAGGACACTGACCTGCCTCCCGCTTCTCACAGCACGTTTCTATGTGTAATACAAAGGGCCCTTTGGTTTAAGTCAGTTTGGTAATCTGGTCCACTAACTTCCCAAACACCATGTCCTAGTTCGCAGTGCTCCCCGGTAGTTCAGAGAAACAGTGGGCCCCCCCGCACACTCATCCATCCGTGGGCTGCCTTGGGCGGTAGGTCAGGTCACTGATCGGGCGAGCAGCCGTCTCGGGTAATACCACAGAGCCCTCGTGTCTCAATTTGCTCCCCGTGGTTAGGGGGACAGGCCTGTGTTCAGTGCAGAAGGAGGACTCAGATCTGTGATTCCCTTGGTGAGCACATACTGCATCCTACTTCATTCACTGAAGTTCCACGAAATGGACACGTATCAAAGAGTAGTTTTAAGCATAACCTTGTGCGATGACCCAACCTGGTGATGGAACCACTACTCATGCCCCCTGAAGGCCTTCTAAGCATAATGGTTTTTGCTGGACAACACCAGCCCCTCCCACTCGTTTTCCCAACTAGCTCTTCTGTGAGACACTGAGAGGTAGCACAAAGCCTAGGGTGCACTGAGGCATCCTCTCAAACTAGAACAGTGCCCTGCGCTCCCCTTCCTCTCTGCCCACCCTTCAGTGTAAGGGGCTGCAGACCCCAGCCTTGCATGGAGCCATCTGTCGTGGACTAACTGAGCGGTGCTCTAGGCCTCATCAGCTGGGTGAGCCAGAAGAAGCTTCTCTTTGCTCCCAGCCTCCACCTGGCTCACGCAAAGGCACACGGGATATGCAGTACAAATTAGCAGATGTGAGTTACCAGCTCGGTCCTGGTCACACAGGCTAATGCTCAGAAGGGATCCGGGTTGGCATGGGTCTAGGATCCCGGCCCAGCACCCCTGTGCTGCTCACTTCTCTCAGTTAAACTAGGGGATGGGCCTCTGCATTATACCAGAAACCCCATCGGGCCGCATAACGAGAGAGTGGGTATGGTGACACCTGTGGGAGGACTCGGGGAACAGCCTGGTGGACCTTCTTTGACCATGGCCCTACGATTCCATACTCTTGGGCAGGCCTGCAGTAGAGCTCACTGTCCAGCAGAGCCCTCAATACGCCTTTCTTCTCTGTTACCAGGAAGGGAGTCCCTGGGAGGTTACATCTTGCCATTAAATCTCTTTCTTATCTAGAGTAGAAGCAGAAAATGGAGTAGCCTCACAAGGATGCCCTTGAAGGTTAGGCCTGGAGTGCTATGCCCTTGAATGTGTGGGGGGTCCTAAACATGGTGCCCGCTGCCAGAACCACACGTTGTCTCATGACGCTTCTGTGTTTGGCCATAGTACTTGAGGTTCTGCTGCTTTATCAAGCTCCTTAGAGGTCTGTGGGCCCCAGCTTTGTCCTCTACCAACTACCTTGGCTCTTTTCAGAATATTGCAGAGGGCCTTGAGGATGTTGAGGAGGCCAAGGTAAAGTGTGGCCATCCTTCAGTAGGGGGGCCTTCTTCTCTGCTACAGACTCAATTCTGCCCAGTGGTCTGAACCACGGAGCAATTCCCCTCTCTGCCTGCACACATCCCTTTCTAAGACAAGCAAACTGCCTTGCACAGAAGCCATCACGTTTTACCTTCTAAGTCATGGACCCTTGCCACCTCCCATGGTCCTTCTTCACGTGATCGATCCTTTGTTGAAACTCCTTCTGCCCCATGTACTGGCTGCCACTGGCTTCTCGCACATCTTCCTAGTTCCCATTATACTTACCTAAAATGTGTGCTGCCTGCTGCTGGACATAGTGGAGGGAGAGCAACTGCTTTTCCTGTATTATTGTCATTTAGTTCCAAATATTGTCTTGACCTTGGTCCCCCAGAATGAACACAGACACACAATGAGTGAAGTCAGTATTTATTCAGACAGAATTAGGAGTGCAGGGGGGCAATCTCCAGGAGGAAGGAGAAAGAAATACAGGGTGAAAAATATTTGGTTTATGATACATTTTGAATGTTCATGTCCCCTCAAAATCCGTATGTTAAAGTTCCAGCCCCCAAAAGTGATAGTATTAGTGGGAGGGATTTAAGTCATGAGGGGGGGAGCCCTCATGAATAGGATTAGTGCCCTTATTAAAGAGGCTGCAGAGAGGACCACTCAGCCCCTTTCACCATGTGATGAAATATCAGCTCTGAGCCAAGAAGAGGGCCTTCATGAGAATATGACCTTGTCAGTGCCTTGATCTTGGACTTCCAGTTGTCCAGAACTAAATTTCTTTTGTTTAAGTGCCACCTAGTCTACGGGGTTGTGTTATAGCCCTGGGAGAAGACTGAGAGAGCTTGTAAAGTCTCCCCTCCCAGAACCTGAGGGTGTTCCCGGTGGATGTTTCCTCTTCCTCTAAGGTTGCCTTATCCAGCCCCTGAACCCCCTCCTTCCCATATTCTTTCTCTCTCCGTTAATCTCTGTCCCACTTCCAAAGTCCCTGCATTTTCTGGAATATGCTATCAGTCCCCAAACCTGACTGCTTCCTAAGGGGGCCGTGTCTCTAAGGGGTCTCTCCCCAGACTCCTTTCACCACTGTGGACAAGAGAGAGGGGACGCAGAGTGCAAAGTGGAGGGGACAGGATGGCATGGATGGGTGATGACAGGAGGGGTTCTGACTCGGGGTTGTGGACAGTTGCTTCTTAAATCCCACCTAGAAACATAGACTCACACAATAAGGATCAGTTTCCGGCTAAAACCCACCTTTTCTTTTTTTAAAGATTTTATTTATTTATTTGTCAGAGAGGGAGAGAGAGCGAGTGAGCACAGGCAGACAGAGTGGCAGGCAGAGGCAGAGGGAGAAGCAGGCTCCCTGCCGAGCAAGGAGTCCTATGTGGGACTGGATCCCAGGACGCCGGGATCATGACCCAAGCCGAAGGCAGCTGCTCAACCAACTGAGCCACCCAGGCGTCCCTAAAAACCCTTTCTTTATCTACATAAAAGATTCACATTCTTCTGGTTGACAGATCTTTGACTTTTTTTTTATGCTAAAAGAGTATTTGTGCCCTTTCTGATCCTGGGTTGCTTGAGAGGCTGTCCGATTACTGTGGCAGGCAGGGAGCAGTCCCTCCTCACGCTGCCCTCCTTCAGTCTGAGTTTATCCCCTTGGGGAGGGCTGGTTTGGGATCTGGCCTTGTGCCTCTTAACCAGTTTGCACGTTCTCTGTGCCCTGCCCTCACTGTGTGCCCTTGAACAGAGCAGGAGGCTTGAGCTGGGGAAGGACCTTGTAGCTTTGGGTGTCTGGGGACCCAGAGAAACTTACTCTAAGTTTGTTTCAGTTGAGAGCAAGTGCCTCGCAGTCCGTTAGGATGGTCGGCTTCTGTCCATGGCCCCAGCGAACACCGGGTCTGAGCCAACAGGGCAAGAGGCTTAAACCCGTCAGGGTTTCAGATGGAGGTCTAGACAAAGGGACAAAGGAACTGCACAATGTTCTTACAAATAGTAGCAACCAGAGGGGGAGATGGGTATGGCCCTTAATATGCTGTTGATTTTATTCTGAGGGTGGGAAGAGGGGGGAGTCTGCTCTCGCCCCACCCCTTCTCCCAAGGGCTGCCCTTGACTGGTAAGTGTGGAGGACGTGCAAGGATTTCACCAGGGAGACAGGAACTGTAACTACGTCTATGATTTCCCACCACTGCCACCCTCTTTTGGACACTGAACACCATTTACTTATTTATCATTTTTTGCATAAAAAAATTGCAACTTTTGTGATTAAGTTGCCTCAGGCCACAAGTTTAAAACATAAAAGGTCCGTTAAAAACATATGAGACAGGAGAGCAGCCAGCAGCGCACATTAAGATGTCTCCCGTGAAATGCCTGTTACAAAGGTAGGTCAAGCCTGGCGTCCGACGAGCTAAACCCACACCAAACCGAAGGAGAATTTCTATGAAAAACACCTTGTAAGTCAAGTTTCAGCGCAGACTTTCACTTTGTGGGATGGTACGGGGCAGCAGTCATGCCCTTGAGATCTCATTGTGGTAACTCGTGAAAATAGCTCATGTCCCATTGGTGACCCTCCCTATTCTGTGATCTACTATTTAGCTTGACTTTGGGTGTCTATAAAAGTCAGTCCCCACAGTCCTCAGGATGCACTCTTTTAGCCTGCGGGGAACTCATCTTCGGCACCTCCTTCTGGTTTGTAGCTCCAAGTACTCAAGCCTGGATTTTGGTAAATATCTGTTCAGTGAATAGCCACCCGCCAGCGGAAGGGCAGTTGGGTACGTGGACATGGCGCCATGCTGTTCCACTCCTCCAAGGATGCTAGTTTTGAACATTGGGGGCGTCCTCAATTCTATGCATTCTGCTCAGGCTTCCCAGTTCAGCCAATGTCTGTCCCTTAGAGCCAGCCCCTTTACTCTTGGGCAAAGAGGAAGGAAGGCGACTCACACTTTTCCATTTAAATGACCCTCTGGTCCCCCATGCAGCTCCACATCTTGCCTTTTTGGCCCTGATATAATGAGGCCATGGCCAAGCACACAGACTCAGGTGAGAGAGGAAAGGCGCTCTGTGTGAAGAGAGGTCTGGGTCTCTTCTCCAAAGACCAGTCACTTCTTCCAATGACAGATTCCCTCTTAGTCTTCTACACTTGGAGCTTCTGGAGCTGTCCCTTCAGCCCCACCATCCAAAGTGAGAAAGGGGAGTGAAAGGTAGAGAGACAGGACAGCATCCAGCCAGAGCAGCACTCGGGGTCAGGCAGGGAACGGGGCCACGCTCGGGAGTGAAGGTCATGGGAGTGCAAGCCCCAGAGCTTCTCTACAGACGAGAATGTCTTTGGACATTTTCAAATGTCAGGGAATAGCAACAGGGAATTAGTACATCAGAATTCCTGTCTTAGTTGTACATTCTGAGGGAAGATCCATGTCATAACAAACTCTTAAACCTTACCCGTTGAAATTCTGCACCTGTTCTGTACTTTTCTCATCACGGCCATGTGGTCCACACCAACTCAGGCAGGAGCCGAACTCCCATCCCTTTGGAAAACCGGGTGCTGCACCAAACCTCCAAAGACGGCAGCTACAGTTGCACATGGCTTTGGAGTCGGAGACTCTTGAGGTGGAGAAGGAAACCTTTAACTGAGAAGGAAGAAAGGAATTGGACTTAGGGCAGGAATGTGGCAGGGCACGGGCCCCGGGAAGTGACGTGTGCTGGGAAGTCCCAGAGTCTCTGTCATAGTGTCCCTTTCTCTACATAAATATTTTAACACTTACCTATATCCATGTCTGGCTACATCTATTTATTAAGAAAGAATTAATGACTATGAGATGGTCCAGGAAAAAAAGATTAGTGGCTTAAGTGTCTATTTTAAAGTGATTTTTTGTTCAGGCACTTGTAGAACATAATCATGGCCTATGGCTTTATGGGAAGAATATAGCCTAAAAAATCAAGCAAAGATAGTGTGGAGTAGTGATGCCTTGATTGTTGTTCACCATTTGGTCCATGTGTAATTAATTTTCCTCGTTCTTCCTGTAATCAGGCATCCAGAATGATCTGTACATTTTTAAGGGGCTCAGGTTTGACGACAGTAAAAGAGGATGCTAGAGAAGATCAGACTGACGAGTCGGTTCAGATGTCTGCATGATAGAAAAACAGTAATAAAAATGTCATCACCTACATATTGTAGGAAGATAAAATGCAATGCTCCTCACGGATGAATGGTTAGTCTCATTCTGTCCTCAAGCCATAATCAATTGTGCATCATTAACAAGACACAAAATCTTTACTAATTAGCTTTTATGATTATATTGTTATTGTACTGAGGCATTTAAAGAATTGGAGATAAAGGAGATAGGATTGCCCACACGAAGAAAGAGTCATTGGAAAGGGGGACAATGATGCCATCTTTAGAAATTTTCACTCACTGTCACCATCTGTAATTTTTAATTCGATTCACTGTGAAGATTAATATTTTTAGTAAATGAGTGACAACTGTTGAAAAGAAGGAGAAGAATATTGAATGTGCGTTCGCACCAGGAAAACGGAAAGAAAGTCGGCTGTTGGAGTTACCTAACACGAAGGACTGTTCATTTTCTCTTTGCTTGTAATTTTCAGGGCTGTTTTTTATTTTCCTTGCCATACATATAATTTCTTATAAGTTTTTCTTCTCTAAATATAAGTAAAATAATTAAGTCAATTAAAAAAAAAACAGTTAGATACGTACCTTACACCAGCATGCGTTTCAAATGGATCAAAGATTTCAGTGAAGAATGCAAGACAATAAATCTGTCAGAGGAAACCAGGAGAGAATTCTCCAATAACATCAGAGTGGGGAAGCCTTTTTAAAACTCTGATACAAAACCCAAAAGCCATACCAGATATAGTAGATAAATTTAAATCCTTAAAAAAAAAAAAAATTGGCATGGCAAACTAACAAAAACAGGGTGGAAGAAATAGCAATAAGAAAAGTCAAAAAATAAATGACAAGCTAAAAGAAAAATTTGCAATTCATATCACAGACCAAGGGCTGCCAACTCAAATATGTAAAGAGCTGCTATAAATCAAAATGACAAAGTCCAACAAAACGACAGAGAAATGGGCAAAAGATAGGAATAATCATTGCCCAGAGAAGAGTATTGAAAGTATCCTAAAACATACTAAAATAGGCACCACTGTACTTGTAAAGCAAATTAGACTATGAGGGACCCCCTTGTGACCATTGGTAAACCAGAGGTTTGGCAAGAGAGTGTGTTGATGGGGGTGTGAGAAACTGGCTCCCTCTTGTTGCTGATGTGGTTACAGATTAACCCAAAGTCTACAGAGGGTAAGTTGGTGATTTCTAACAAAATGAAAAATACACAAACCTCCCGATCCAGTGATTTCACCTCTAGGAATTTATCCTACAGGTGTATTTGTGTGAAGACATTTATTTAAGAGTTACTCAGTTTTGCATCATTTGTATGAGAAAATGCTAGAAAACCACCTACCTGCCTTTCTATGGGGGACCAGGTTCAGTCATGAGACCTCACTTCAGCAGAATACCATGTTTCTGTAGAATAAAAATGAGGATCTTCTGTGTGTACTGATTTGGAAAAATCCCCAAGATATATTGTTAAGTGAAAAGAAAAAAAAAACAACAACAATATGTAGCCAAGAGTACATAAATTTGCTTTGTTCAAAAGGGGGGGAAAAAGTAGCATACAGGTGTATTTGTTATCTAAAAAAGATAAATTATAATTCACAGTTCTTAGAAGATTCGCTGCCTATTCCGAAGGCCCCAAGTAGCCAGTACTTCTCCCATTTCTACTGTCTTTCCTTCTGGTTTGTGTCAGGGTAAGTGTACGTTTCTTAAAGCATCATTTATTGATTGCCTGCTGGAGCTCCCACAGAGCTCTCTTTGAGCTTCACAACCACATTCTCAGCAAGATGGTACTGACTCTCTCCATTTTACAGATGAGAAAACTGAGACACACAGGACGGAAGTGATTAGCTTCAGGCCATGTGGCTAAGAAGTGGCAAAGCCAGGGTTTGAACCCAAGCCTGTCTGAGTCGAAAGCATCTGTGCTTCTTACTCAACCATACTGGGCAAGTCAGCCTCTGGGGGCCACGGCGTCTTTGCCTCTAGCTGTGCCTCAGGGCGCCCCCCTCCATCCCCTGTGGATTTAGCAGCTTCCTAGGCCCAATCCCTAATGGACCACTCCCACCTTCTGGAGTAGACCCTTTACGTGGGGGTTTTTTAAAGCCCCACGGATGAGCTGACCCACAGAGGACGCTGCCCCCCCATAATAGTAATGATGACACACACTCATTCACTCGCTGAATGGTCAGTCAACCACACGATCCAGGTGCCGTCCATACCCCCATCTCACAGATGCAGAGACTCGGGCTCAGAGAAGGAGGGAACCAGGTTGAAGGCTTTGCGGGTCCTACAGCTGGTCCGGGGTGGGAGCTGAGATTTAAGGCCGAGCCGTCTGGCTCCCGGGCTGTCATCCACAGGGCGATATTCTTAGCCACATGCTGTGCTCAGACACAGTAATTTCAGTCATAAGACAAGACGTGGGGATGCTGTCACAGGAATGTGCTGGTGTTTGTGTAGGCGGAGGAGCGAGTGGCCGCAGGGGTCCCTTCATGCTACTCACAAGGAAACCGAAGCTCAGAGAGGCAAAGGAGGCCGAGGCTCGAAACACTTAGCAGAGCTCTCCGCTTCCTCCTGGGCCCATCGCTGCAAATCAAGTCGTCCTTTGGAATTGTTCAGATGGAAGTGAGGAAAGATTGCACTTGTTAGACCGAAATGGGAAGGGCAGGGCAGCGGAGGGTCCGTCTGCCCTGGCTTTTAGGGTCTCACGTAGATGCATCAGTCCACGGGTCTTTGTGTAGCAACATCCTTCTTCTTCAACATCCTTTTTTCTTGCTGTTTGGCGGGGAGCTTTACCTAACATCGATGCTGAGTTATTTTACTTTATCGCTGCCGCAAAACCGCCCTTAATAAGAAGTGAAGGAAAGATGAATTAAGCTTGGGTCTCTTCACTCTGTTTCTTCAAGCGCAGATCGTAATCAAAACTTTAGGGTTCGGGGGCGCCTGGGGGGCTCAATGGGTTAAGCCTCTGCCTTCTGCTCAGGTCATGATCTCAGGGTCCTGGGATCGAGCCCCGCATTGGGCTCTCTGCTCCGTGGGGAGTCTGCTTCCCCCTCTCTCTCTGCCTGCCTCTCTGTCCACTTGTGATCTCTGTCTGTCAAATAAATAAATAAAATCTTTAAAAAAAAGACTTTAGGATTTTAAGATTCTTTTTAGGGAAACTGCTTTTTGTCACAGGTGGAAGCCATTCCAGATACTGTGTTTACGTGCATGTTCCTGGCCCTTCCTCACAGCCATGTTCCTGCGGGTGGCAGCGGGCACATGGGCACACTTTTGGGGGTGGCCCAGACTTGGATCCAATCCTAGTTCTGCCTCTTATAAGCACTATGACCTGAAGCAAGTGTCTCGCAACTTCTCTGATCCTTGGTTGCTAACTTCTCTACCATGTTATTATGGGTTTTTTTTTTTAACATCTTGTTTATTTATTTGAGAGAGAGAGAGAGAGAGAGCATGAGCAGGGGGAGGGGCAGAGGGACAGGGAGAAGCAAGCTCCCCGGTGAGCAGGGAGCCCCACCCGGCCCTCGATCCCAGGACCAGGAACTGAGCCGAAGGCAGACACTTAACCGACTGAGCCTCCCAGGTTCCCCACCAAGATGTTAAATAACATCTACGTACAAGATGGGGGCACGCGGTTCTCTGGGCACCCTAGGAGTGACTCACACCTAGCAGATGGCCCTGAAATCTCAGACCCTTTTATAATGTAACAAACTCTGCCTCCCTGTGTCATCAGCGGCAGGTCCCAGCTCTGTTTTCTGGGCCCTCAGGAGCATGCGTAGAATCCTCCACAGGGCACCCCTCAAACGATGTGCAAGCAGCCATCTTCTCTCCCAAGTCCTCTCTTGGCTTCGGCACTCTGGAATTGTTGACTTTTCCCCGTGTGATAATTCATAGTCTCTTTCTCATGTGACCCGTTTTCCTACTAATTCTCTCAAACTGGTTTATGTCTTCAGCCATGACCACGGGTTCTGGTTAATTCATTGAAAGCAGTAATTACTAGTAATGGTACCTTAGCCCTATGGTCGAATTAGTGTGCTTTTTTGTGTGTACTCTTCCTAAGGGAGTCATTCCCTCTCTGGGAGATGATCCCAGGAAGCCCTCAGTTTGAATATAAAAGGATAAATTGATTCACTTGTGAGGCAGTGTGAGCTGAGGCCAGAGGAAACTACTGGAATTAACCGGGTTCTGCTTTATTTATTTATTATTTATTTATTTTTATTTTATTTTATTTTATTTTTAAACCGGGTTCTGCTTTAAACAGCGGTTCAGGAGTTTGCCTGGTGGACTGTTGAATAGTCCCTCTCTCTCTCTCCTTCTCTCTCTCCCTCCTTCCTTCTCTCCCTCTGTCTCTCACTCCCTAGAAAGAAAGCAGACAGGTCAAGGTCAGTGGGAAGACCTCACGTGACAGCTTCCAGGGGCCCGGCCTCACAGTAAAATGACTGGTCCTTGACAGAGCTCCCCAGCTTTCCACTGGTCTCAGCATTTATGTCTTTTCAAAAGAGTTGCCAGCTGGTGGGTGAGACCTGGTTTGGAGGCCAGAACAGACCTACAAGTCCTTTGCTCTCAAACTGACCAAGATTTCTGTAGTGTCCCCATCTCCCTCATTGGGATGCTGTTTTCTGCTTCATCTTTGTGCCAGGCTGCGGGGATGCTCACGGGGGACCACGTTAGAAGTGCATCCTGTTGTTTGGGGGGGTGGTTCTGTGGGGCCCCATTGGCGTTGCCGTTTCTGTTGTCTGTTTCGGAGGGGCGTGGGGACTTGGGGAATGTTCGGGAAGAGTTCCACAGGCGGGGCTGAGGTGGACAGATTGGATGTGAGTGAATCGAGCCTGGCTGAAAGCTGTACTTCGTCAAAGAAATATTTAGGCCAAAATAAGCACGGATCTGTCTCCTTGTCTGTCCATCTGTCTAGAGAGGAGGGCGGAGGGAGGGAATTGAACGGGTTTCAACAAGAAAGGAAAACTTGTTCAAGCTTGAGGGAGATGTTCCCCTGAAATCTGGGCTTGGCTTCTTCCCAGAGATAGCGCTTTTCCCGGGCTCCGCGGCGGACTTCCCGGGGATCTATCCTCAGAAGGACTACGTGTACCAACTCATCTGTTTCTAGAATGAACCACATTTTGAAAGGGGGAGATAGCACCAACTGTGGAGCCAGGGAGATGGAAGTGAGAACGCCAGCCATCTGCCTGAGCCATCTTGCCCCAGGCTGACTTGCTGCAGGGCACGTGCTTGGAACGCAGAGCCTCCTGGCAAGGCTGGGACCGAGGGCCTCGGGTTGGGAACGCTGACGGCCCTGCCCTCCATGTTGAACTGTGTTCTCCCTGCTCTGCCTTTTGATTACATTAGAAAACACCCAAAGACTAGGGCCGCGTTATCACCACTGTGTACCTATGTCCTGTGTTTGGTTGGCATGTCACAAACTAGGCCAACCCATTTTTGTGGTCGCAGGAAGCTCCGGATTGACTGTAATAATGCTGTGGACTGATGTCTGAGCCCCTCCCCCCACCCAAATTCATACGTCGAAGGCCTAGTTCCCCTGGGGATGATATTAGGAGTTGGGGACTTTTAGAAAAGGTGATTACCTCATGAGTGTAAAGCCCCCGGGAACAGGCTTAGCATCCTTATCAGAAGAGATCGGAGAGATCATCTCTCTCCACCCTGGGAAGATGGAACAAGAAGGCGGCCATCTGCAAACCAGGAAGAATGTCCTCACCAAGAGGCGGAACCTTCTGGCGTCTTCATATGAGACTTCCGGTCTCCAGAACAAGGAGAAATAAATGTTTGTTGCTTATACCACCTCGTCTTCGATACTTTTATTCCAGCAGACCCAAACAGACGAAGCCAGATACATTTCATGGCGCTTTACAGCTATGACCTCCTGCAGATCTGTCATCAGCATAGGTAGGCTTTCTTTAAGGCCCATCATAGTTTCCATGCAGCATTTTACTTTCAGTGGCAGACTGTGATTATCGTCCTTAAATATTTCCTGAGCATTTAAAGCACTTTGAGTTCTGCTCAGAAAAAAAAAAAAAAAAATTTTCTTATTACATGCATTTTGCAAGGGAGACTGATAAGCCTCCAGTTGGGTGCTCTGACAGACATGGGATGGCAAGAATGTTCTTGAATCTCCAGCCTGTGTTCTTCAGTGCAGTTCTAGGATCGAATATGACATTTTCCCTCCTCGGGTCTTTCTGGCCCATCTGCAGAAGGCGCTGTCATCACATAGGTATTGCCTGGACTTTTCAAAGACAGAGAATGACCCATACCCCAGGGGGACGTTACCTTATTTTCCTTTGTATAAAAATGTTTTTTCGTCTTCTGGATGAAAAAGCATGAGGTAGGTGAAGTGTTACAGCATTGAATTATCATTTTCCTTTTCAATTAGCACCAGTAGCTGTCCCCTTGTGTGACCCAAACTGAAAAAAGATTAGCAGAGGCGTACTTTCATTCGCACGCCGTGCTTATCAGCATACAGGGGAAGCTGTCAGGATTCCTGGTTTGGGCTCCAAAACTCTCCAGCTGTTCAGGATGGCTTTAAACTGCCATTTGGATTTTATAGCCAGGTAGTAAAGCTCCTAGAAGACCCTCCAGCCCATGGCACACTCCTCCTTGAGGATACTGGAGCTCTAGAACCCGGAGACTTTACAACTGGAAAGCTTTCTGTTCTGTGTGCTCTAAGGATAATGGTGGAGGAGTTGAAGCAATGTGTACGTCTCTCTCCATTCCTACCCATTGTTAATGGCCAAGGGTCTTTCTTTCCCCTAAATCTTTGCCATTCAAACCACAGGAAGCCAGCATTCTTTGAGGCGCCAAGCCAATGGACTGCCTTCCTGTGCAAAAAAATCCAACTGATTGGTATTCCTGTTGCATCTACTACCCACCCAGTAGAAACAATATACTGGGAAAGCTGGTTGTTAGAACACTCTGTCAAATGGAAACCTCTGTTAAATGATAGAACCATGCTTCCCTGGGCATAGTGAAAACTTAGGTTCGTAATGGTGACCTAGAGGCAGTGAAATATTCTGAAATGTCTGGAATCATCAGAGAAAGACTAAAATGTGTTCCGTGTGTTTTAGTGTTTAAGTATTTTCTTATATTCCATATCTTGCAAATTGGTAATGCATACCTGGTATTTTTGATAATACTCTATTAAACAGTGTTTGATTTGACACAACATCCCATTTCCTAACCGAGCAGGGTGGGTAGCAAAGACTTCTTGTTATATCTGGCTGGTTGTTCTGCTCAAGGCAGAGTTAGGTCATTCTTATTTTTTATAGCAAACCTAATAGGTATGAGAATCTGCCTCCTTTTTCTTCTTAATTGGGCATTAGCTTTATAGATTTAAATACGCTAGGCACATTTTAGAGGGAGGTATTATAACTAGTTGTGCCCCCAGCCAGACAACTGGTTCCTCCTAAATTTCCCAAAGTACAGCATTCTCTTTGGCTAATGGGATTAAAGAGAACAGAACAACGATGTGAATCTCATTACTCTGATATCTCTACCTGTTTCTTTAGCACAGCCCTCAGCTGCTGAAAGGACTTTGAATTCCAATACGATCCTTTTACAACTCATTTTTTTTCTTTTTTTCTTTTGAGGCCCAAGGAAGGCCAAAGAGTTAATTGGGAATTATAAGGCTTCTATTCTTTTCCCTAAAAAGAGAGAGAGAGAGACGTAGAGAAGAGGTAAGTTCTTTAAGTAGGTGAGGGGATTTGGAGTAGGGGATAATGATCTCAAGTTTTAAAGGAGACCCAAAGGAAAGGTGACCTCATTTTATTGGCAGAAGATTACACTGTGTATTTATAGTTTGGGATATTGACTTCCTGAAGAGAAAAACCAAAAATACATTGTGAAATATTACTGTGTTGAAGGAGTGCATGACATTCTCACGCAGGTAAATTTCTTCATTTGACTCATTAAACAACGTTGCCAGGGACACTGAGGATTTAGTTCAAAAAAAGAAAAGATGTTTGAAATTTTTTCCACATTATTTAATTTAGGCTTTTTCAGTTAATTTTTCATTGTCTTTCTTGGTATACTTTTTTTTTTCCACCTCATTTTTTTTTTTTTTTCCAATCCAAGTCCAGATGAAAGGTGAAAATCGAATCTAAAGTTAGAAAAGGCTGTTTCTTCTTTCCCACTTTTAACCCAAAAGCCCCACGGGAGCACATGGAGATTTCAGAAGAAACAGAATGGGGTTCTGGGTGTCAGTCCTCTAGCCCTGCCTTGTCTCCTTTGGCTTTCTGTAGCAACACACAGATTTCAAAGCGCCCTTAGAACCACCACTTGTTCTAGGATATGACCATAATTCTGCCATAAGAGGTTTTTGTGCTTGAAGTAACAGAGAAAATAGAGTATAACAAGAAGTCTCTTTCCAACAACTATAATGAGGAAATAGAGAAAAGAGGGGAGATTATGGGAGAAAAGTCAGAAAAAATTTTAATATTTCTTTGACGATCTCTGAAGGTCATCCAAACCCTTGGCTAATGCCAAGGTGGGTTCTGTTCTGTTGCATGGCCTTCTGATTCCTGCATTCAAGTGTCAAGATTTAATGTAAAATGCCATCTTGGTAAGTCAAATGTATTAACCTTCTCTCTAAGTAAATTCTGTTTTAGTCAACACTGAAAAAGTATTTCCCTTCTGTTCCACCCTTAAGGTTGTTGTCTTTAACCTTGGCCACTGAATGGGGTCTTTCACATTCCTTCCATATCAAGGCTTAGAGCTTTCCCTCAAAATTGGTCAGAAGTATGTGTACAAGCAACCCATGAAGCTAAAACCTAGAGATTTAAGTGAAGAATGGGACAAGAACATACACGGGCTGTTGCCTGACACGCTGAAATCTCTCCAGAGTTCCTCTATGTGTTCACATCTAATGACAAGTTCTGTATCCCACATTTGTTTGTAATGACCAATTTCTACTTTGAAGGAAACTTTTAGTCACTTGGTTTATTGGACAATAATAAGGTAACTCGTGAACTAGACTTACCTTGTGACTTTTGGGGAAGCGTGGCAAACTTAAGTCAGGGCAGCGGTGAATAGGGTAGCAGTGACCATTTAGGCGAAGAAGGGGGCTCATCCTCCTGAGGTCGTCAGCTGACATGTTGATCCCAGTGTAAGTATAGCAGTGAGTCCTTAGCCATCCCCGCTCTAGCCTGAAATTGCCTACTGACTCCTGGAGATGCCTCATGAACAAGGCTATTGAGTGCCTACCATATTCACAGTTGTCCAAAAAAAATTCAGAATGATGTTCTCCTAGGCCAGAATCTAAATTCTAATACCATATACTCCCATTCAGCCTGAAAGGATAAATTAGAATCAAGAAGATATTAAACTAGATGGCTTCCTTGTGACACCAAGGAAAAAGCATGACCAGTAAAAAAGAAAGCATGACGTTTGGATAATATTTTGCAACTACTGGACAAATTTATAATTAAAATTTTTGAAAGCCATGGTATTCCTTTACCAGGGAAATTCGGAAATCATTTGGTGGTGGGGGGGTGCTCCCCTTTCCCCACCCCTAATTTTGGTGTTAAGGATAATTTGATAATGTCTATAAAAGTGCCTTATATTTATCAGAATCTTGCACTGAAGAAATTGAAGCTATTTGGATGGATGCTATCAGTGATTAAGGGGTAAACTGACCACTTTTAGAAGGTGATTTAACACTTTCAGACCTTTAACGATGTCATTTTAGTGCCTTGGAAAAGGTAATTTACTAAATGGTATGTTTGTAACTTAAAAGAATTAATGACCACCAAAAGTGAGCCAATTATTCCCTTTTTTGAGTTTTAGGATCAGATCTATAGAATTATATGTGAGGCCATCCACCTTTCAAAGGGATTTGATTTCATGTCATTTCAGCAACTTGGAAAAAAAATATCTTGAGAGCAACAGAAAGCCTGGGGCTTTTGATTTTTCTGTTGCCCATTTTCAGACACATCTACAGACAGAATGAGGAAATACGGGTTTTGGTTTTTGTTTTTGTTTTTTAATTTTAAACTGCATGTGAACCTTCCCTTCTCACGTTGTCATTTTGGAATCAACACAATCATTAAGCCTTCTCAGGCAGAAGCGGAACCACTGTTTAAATCAAACAATAGTAATAATAACGGTAGCAAATATCCAACTTATGCAGAACTTTTCAACTTTACAGAACGTTTTCCCATCCCATTGCCTCACAGTTGCAATTATGAATTAGCTATGAAGGGCTTTTTTTTTCTGGTCAATAAGAAAGGCTCTCAGCTGGGCATGAAAACCTCTCTCAGCTCTCACAGCATTAAAATACCGCCATGATTTGCTGAGAAAGGCTGTGGAGTCACTGTCTTTGAAGATGAAAAAAAGCACATTTAAAGACAAGATTAAATTTAGCCCTAACCCAATTCTTGGGGTCCAGGGAAAAAAGCTTTAGCCTCTTTTTTTCCTCACTTACTAGAGGAGTATCTGGCTATCAGTATTTATTATCAGTTTGTAAGGCAAATGTTGAATCATATCCAAGTAGATATAGTCCAGCAATATGGTTCCCGCCCTTGAATATCCTGTCGTACAGTTACGTTTGTGCACATTTGACAATGTATTGTCCTGCCAGCTTTCTCTTGATTTCATGTGTGTGTTTCCCCAACTGGATTGAAAACTCTTTTAAAAGTCAAGACTCAGGACATCTAGGTGGCTCAGTCTGTTGAGTGTCTGACTCTTGATATGGGCTCAGGTCATGATCTCAAGATTGTGAGGTCAAGCCCCATGTTGGGCTCCTCACTGAGCGCGGAGTCTGCTTTGCCCCTCTCCCTCTGCTCCTCCCCCTGCTCAAGCTCTCTCTCTCTCTCTCTCTCTCTCAAATAAATAAAATCTTAGAAAAATAAAATAAAAGGCAAGACTCATTTTCAGAGCTATGTCAGGGCTCTCTACAGGGATTATTACCTCTAGCACCCTTAAAACCACGTATAGAACCCATGACTGCTATAATCCCTGGCCTAAGTGTGGTAGATTCATGAGGCCAGTGGTTCCCAAACTTGAGCATGGATCAATCATCTGGAGAGCTTGTTAAAAATGCAACTCTGTGTCCCACCCCCAAGAGTCTGGTTTAGAAGGTATGGAATCGGGCTGATAATTTGCATTTCTGATGACTCCCAGGTCGCGCTGATGCTACTGATCCCAAGGCCACATCCTGAGAATCACTACACCCGATTAATGCTTAAAGTCTCCTTCAGATTTTATTTGCTGATATGTCAGATCTCTACCAATTTTTTTTTTTAAGATTTTATCTATTTGACAGAGAGAGACACAGCGAGAGAGGGAATACAAGCAGGGGGAGTGGGAGAGGGAGAAGCAGGCTTCCCGCCGAACGAGCAGAGAGCCTGATATGGGGCTCGATCCCAGGACGCTGGGATCATGACCTGAGCCGAAGGCAGAGGCTTAACCCACTGAGCCACCCAGGTGCCCTCTACCAATTTTTAATCGCAGTTTAAGAGCACAAAGCAACATCCCTTATAGAAACAAATGTTGTCAAGTAACTAGCTTCTGAGCACAGAAGTTAAAGAAATCAAGCAGAGCTCCAAAAATATCAGACCATGAGAGAATAGCTCAAACTGATAAATGATAATAATTTCCTAAGTGGGGATGTATTCCACATCCTTAACCCGGCTACTACTCAGCTTATGAATGGATCATATTCTGGTTTATTTAGTGTCTGTGGTTTGGAACTCCAAATGTGCTTTGCCATTGAAGAACTGTGATAAACAAGGGTAGCAAATGTCTCTCTCAGTCATAATTCACCTAGAGATAGTTCTAGTAATACCATGGGTTCTAATATGGGTTTCTCAGGGGGAAACCCTTGGGATTTACAGTGGTACAAATCACCACCAATGAAATAAGGGCCCCAGACAGCAGAGCAGTGGGGAGGAGATGGAAATTCTGTTTTGGGCACATGGCGGATCCCTTGGCCAAGTGGGGTGCGCTCCACCATGCCGCATTGTGGGGCTACTACCTCTTCCACGGCGGCTCCCTCAGATTCCATCCACCCTTCCCTTTCTGTCAGCCAGACAGTGATGTGGGAGAAGGGTGTGTCTTTCTCCCATGGCTGGTCATGGCAAAGCCCCATGGGGCTGAATGGTTCAGGGAGAGCTCCCCATATGTGGCATAAACCACTGGGGATACTTCTGGTCTTTTTTCTCATAGCTTCTATCTTTCTTCTCAAGGGCCAGCAATAGACAAGCCTACTTAGATATTTCAGTCACCATCATGGTAGCTCCGCCTCTTCTCTCACCTTCTTCCGTAGGCTTCCCACTTTACCCTCAATCCTGCTTTGTAAATCCGATTTACAAAGAACTTAGAGTGGCTAATTGAGATGTTTCTTGGGACACCCACTCACTTGCTCTTTGGGGGAACTCTTGTAGTACTTGATGCTGAGCTGGTCTTCTCTGTTGAGAAAGGGAAGCATGTCTGGGAAGAGGGACTTGAGATCGGTAGACAGGACCGGGTGGCCAGAGACAGGACCAGCATAGCCACAAGGCATCATGAGTTAGCCTCAGCCCTGTAACCCTGTGTCACCACTTGGACTGCCTCAGAACCCAGCCCGAATCCCAGGTAATAGCGTGTTCTCTAACATTTGGGGCTAAAGGAATAGAAGGAAGTAATCATCACTGGCAAATCAGAAAGAAGAAGAAATTCCTCTAGCCACCTGATGAGTATTGTTTGAGGTGAACTAGAACAGTTATTCTGAGTTGGCCATTTGTGAACCAGGGAATTCCTGAGTAAGCACACACGTGTGTGCACACACACTCACAAAGACACACACACACATGCATACACACACACACACACATTGTAATGCCTACATGGATTTCAATGATTCCTGGTTCATTCTTTCCTACACCTGATTTCACATAGAATTATAGTCTGTATAGTACGAGTTTCGGTACTTTGAGAAACAAGCCCCAGGAAGGAAATAAATGTGTAAGGATTGTCTGAGGAGAAATGTCTGTGAGAGAAAATGGGGCAGGAGCTGGAAGAGGCCAGGAGAGCAGCCAGAATGCAGTGCACGGCTGACCCTGAGGGAGGGGAAGGCTGTTTAGAAGCTCCCAAACCCAAGGACAGTCTGACGAAGATTCCACAAGGCTTCGGGAATCCTTGAGTGAGAGCTGGCCTGTGTCTTCCAGGAATAGGCTTGTCTCACTATCCCTTCTGGGCCCAGTCAGGGGGAGCAGGCCATGGGAAGCGTGACCTGGAGCCAATATGCAGATGGATCCGGAACTCAGCAACTGTGGTCCGTTATGCTTCTTGTAGCTGGAACGTTCCGAGAGGGGGGTGTCCTTATGCATAGGCCAGCAGCCAAAGCGTCTCAGGTAAATGTGAAAATTGGGCTTTGCAGTGGGAATGGTGTGATGATATTTGTTATTAAAGTCAAGAAGAGGAAAGAACAGAAAAACAAAAATGCTTCATTATCTTTAGTACTTAGAAAATGGAGGGCACAGGTCACTAAAAATCCGCCATGGTCTGAAAGTTTTGCTTTAAGCCTACGGGTTCAGCCTGTCTGTCCCTCCAGACTGGTATTAAGACCTGGTTAGAGTAACAAAATGAACTGCCTTGGCCTCCCTTTTCTCTCAGTGCTCCACAAAGCAGCAACAAAATGCCATAGAGTTGTCAGCCGTGGGAGGAAGGGACAGTGGCGGGGTTGGGGGGGTGGGGAGGGACATAGAGGGAGGTGCTGGGAAAAGCACCAACTTAATCATTGCTGCCTAATAAGCAAGAATTGGCAGTGCATCTTTTTTTTTTTTTTAAGGACTGCTGAAACTTTAATTCTTTTGACCTAGAAAAAAATCTTGGCCTTTAAATGTGGAGCACCTAATTTTTCATTTTATAAATAATCTGTATTCCATTGCACTGGGTGGAATGCATAATGATGTTTAGAATACCAGCTGCCACCTAGCGATGTTCTCAAAGTTAAATATACATATATACATATATCGTGTTGTATTTTAAACTATGTAAATAATTTGCTTTGTGTCTCTTCTGATGGCAAAATGGAGAAATGAGGAGTTATGATTTCCAAAACTCAACACGTACTGTATATTTTATGCTCTTTGGGGTGGGGTGCACAGGGAGCAGGAGTCTTTT
Organism: Mellivora capensis; assembly: GCA_004024625.1. Taxonomy (NCBI): domain Eukaryota; kingdom Metazoa; phylum Chordata; class Mammalia; order Carnivora; family Mustelidae; genus Mellivora; species Mellivora capensis. Next base: position 63,999 of record PISX010000853.1, on the reverse strand, counting down.
AGATAATTCGCTGCTGCCTGTGCATTGTGTTCTAATTGTATCATACTTCGCTCTGTTCTTTTGGGCTGAAAATAATGTGTAACAAAAATGACACTGTATCAGTGGATTTTGCTTAAGAAATGGTAAGACATTCAGGCATCAGTGGGGACAGTTGCTTGATGTGCAGTATTGGGAAGATTCCAGACTAAAGGTCCGGCCATTATGATCACTGATAGAATTTCTTTTTGTGATGGTTAAAGAGATACACTTCTAATGATTGGAGGTAAAATTCATAATGAGGTAATGACTCTAAGGTCGAAAAGACCTTCTTTTCTTTTCTTGTTTGGAATGACACTACTTTAACTGATTCTAATAATACAAAAACGGGATTAACAAAGACCTTGATTTTTCTGAGAGGAAGAATGGCTGAGGTTGGGACTATGATTGTACAGAAGTATCCAGGGGCTATTTCAGAATGTGGGACTTGAGCAAACCCCAAAAGGCATGGATTAAATTCCAAAAAGTCACAGGTGAGGGTGGGCATGAAGGGGAGACGAAAACAAGGAGGTGTCTGCGGACCGTGACTCGCGAGGGCTTCCAGGATTTGAAGAAGGTGCATTTTCTTATGTGAAATGGAGACTTAGCCATTAAGTAGAGCAAATAATTGCCTGTAGATCAACCAGTCTGTCCCCCTAGTTACATAATAGTGAGCAAACGACAAACATCCCTGTTTTGCTACACATTCAAAAACTCATGCAGTATTGAATACAGGCTCTGAGTCTCTCTGTCTCTTACAACACACACACACACACACACACACACACACTCACACACTCGTAAGCACACACGGTCATGTGTTCACGAACCCACTCTACAAAAAAGAAGAAATGGTCTCTACTTCCTTGCCTCAGAAGACGTACCAAATACAGATGCGTGCCCTATACCTCTGAAGTAACACGCAGTTACTTGAGGTCTATGTGGAAGGTTCCCCACAGAAATGGCAATGTTGGTCCTCAGGTAAGTGAATTATCTGTAGCAATTAAAGATATGTACATTTAATGGTCCTGTCTTCAGTAGGATGTTGGCTGTGCCGGTGTCTTAGGTTACCAACTTGCCACTTAATAATTGTTGTTTAAACACTAGTTCGGGATGAGGAACAACCTCCCCCAGCTACTGTATAGACTAGCGGTGAGGCCTCCTCAAGGAGCAGAGGGGGGCAGCCTTCTGATTAAAGCTACACTTTTAGAATGGAATAATGTCCATTTCTGTTATGACTTCTTTTTTAAATTATGTTCAGTTAGCCACCGTATAGTACATCATTCGTTTTTGAAGTAGTGTTCAATGATCCATTAGTTATATCACAGCACATACCCTTCTCAATACCCATCACCCTGTTCCCCCCTCCCCTGACCCTCCTCCGCTCTGAAACCCCCAGATCGTTCCTCAGGGTCCATAGTCTCTCATGGCTCATCTCCCTCTCTGGTTTCTCCCCCTTTGGTTTCCCCCCTCCTTCTTGTATGGTCCTCCATGCCATTCCTTATGTTACACACATGAGTGAAACCATATGACAATTGTCCTCCTCTGCTTGGCTTACTTCACTTAATATAATTTCCTCCAGTTCCATCCATGTCAGTGCAAATGGTGGGTATTGACCCTTTCTGATGGCTGAGTAATATTCCATTGTGTATATGGACCACATCTTCTTTATCCACTCAACTGTTGAAGGGCATGTCGGCTCCTCCCACAGTTTGACTCTTGTGGACACTGCTGCTATGAACATTGGGGTGCATGTGCCCCTTCTTTTCACTACGTCTGTATCTTTAGGGTAATTATCTACTAGTGCAGTTGCTGGGTTGTTGTTCTTAACATCTTGAGGAACCTCCACACTGCTTTCTAGAGTGGCTGCACCGGCTTGCGTTCCCACCAACACTATAAGAGGGTTCCCCTTTCTCCGAATCTTCGGCAATGTTTCTTGTTTCCTGTTTGGCTAATTTTTGCCATTCAAACTGCTGTAAGGTGGTATCTCATTGTGGTTTGATTTGTATTTCCCTGTTGGCCAGTGATGTTGAGCATTTTTGCATGTCTGTTGGCCATTGTATGTCTTTTATGGAGAAGTGTCTGTTATTATTTCTTAACATGGCATTAGATAAAGAGTTGAAATGTTACAGAGAAAAACAGCTAAGAGGCTTCTGTTTATGTAGTCTGCGTAGAGCAAAAAATGCTTTTGCAGAAATGTCTTCTGAGTACGCCCAAGCCCACTTTCTCCAAAAGTTAGAGATACCTTAGTAAGTTCTTGCTTTGAATTGCACAGGCAAGAAAAGCCTTTTAAGATAATTGTTTTTAAGATGATTACCAAAAATACTGATTATTTCATACTTGTAAGTGGTAAACAGTAATCACCAAGAACAACTCCCATCTTCTTGCCTAGAAAAAGATGTAGTTCCAATAAGGTGGAAAATATAATCTTGTTCAGATCTATTATACACTCCTCTTTCCAGATTCTGGTCTTGCATAAATTGCCTGACTGAACTCTTAGTTCCAGATTAGCAAAACGAACATGTAATTTTTTTTTTTTTTACCCACAAGATCGTGGTTTGTTTGGGCTCAGCTTGTTTATTTATGCTCTTCAAACCACTGAGAGTAAACTGGGTATTTCTTTACTCTTATTTTTAGTAGAAAATTCGGGTTGTGTGACTTCAGGTATCGGGAATCAAATAGTAAAATAGGGCCCCCAATTACAAATCAACAGATGGATGGGCATGCCATTGTGAAGGACTCTGTAGTGAATTAGACATCCTCTTACATGGAATCAGTGACCTCCAACAGAAAGGCAATGAGCTAAGAATGAAGAGGCCTGGGATGCCGATCGCAGATGTCCTTTCTTGGGCACACTCCATTCTTCAGGGTCTCCATATCTCTTCTTCTGGCTTCTGTCCCTTTGGAATGGCTTGCATTTCTGGCATGGCTGTCTTCTCCACTTCTCTGCTGCTCCTTCCAGGCCCAGGTCAAAGGCTGCCTCTTGCAAGGAGCCTTGCCCAGTCTTTTCCATCTGTCCTGAGCGCCTCCTTCTCCGTATTCTTGTGGCTGGCTACTTTATTTGTATGTGCAAACTCCACCATCCCTCTTCCATCTGGTTCCTATCTGTGTCTTCGGTGCCTTGTCCCCACACCTACCCCTTCTACCCACTCTCTCAACCTACATATTTGTGGCTTTTCTCTATCTCTCATTTTTCCTTGCAGCCTATGAATGTGCACAAATCTCATCCATCCTTAAATGCCCTGTTGAAGCTACATGCTAGTTCCTATATCTTCTGTGTCTTGCCTTTCAAACCCAAGGAGTAAGCAACGTGCACTGTTTTCACGTTCTTCCTTCTTATTACTCAGTCCTTTGCTGCCTTACCTGTGTCCTTACTGCTTCACCGAAACTGCTCCGGGAAAGGGAATCGATGCCTTGCAAATTGTCAAAATGTAGCCCTTATCGAATACTTATATATTGGCTCTCTCTGTGTACTGAGGTCATGATTTCTTGTTTAGGGAAACTCACTCTAGGTTTCCCCGAAGCGTGCTCTAGGGGACCTGAGTTTTGAAGGATGGCAATAGGTTTTATGTAAAAGGAAGAGTTCTGTGGTCAGATATTTTTAGAAAGCTCTCTCTATATAATCCTCTTTAAAGATTCATGCCACAAATTAGCAAGGCAGTTTTACTTTAATCTGTAAAGCTTATCTTACTATAAAACTAGGGATATCCTTTGAGAAATGCTGCCCTTTAAATATGATTCCCCATCACTGTTCTCTCCTGGTTCTCTGATTTCTATGATTATCGTCCTAATTCTCTTCTGTTTCCGTCTCTACCTATCTCTCTCTCTCTATCTCTCTCTCTTTTTCTCTTTTGTATTTCCCAGTGTTGACTCATTACTCTTCTTTTTATATATTCTCTCCTTGGGTGAGCTCATCATCCTCTATGGTTTGACATGTCTCCTCAATATGAGCGACTCCCTAGCTGGGTCTCCACTTCTGAACTTCCCATGTACTAGAGACTCTATATCCAGTTTTCTAGCATCCATCGCCCCTGGATGATCTTTAAGAAATTCAGGTCTAACACGTCTCAAATTGATATGGTTATTTCCACTCCCACCCCCCGTTTTTGACCTGTTCTTGTTCCCGACTGGATGGTATGAAGTAGTGGCACCCATTGAGTCAGCCTTCCCAGAAAACCTGGGGCACAGCTGACTTTGCCCATGGCTTCACTCCGGATTCAGTTATAACAGGATGGCCATGTGAAGGAAGGCTATGAACAGAGGACGGAGAGTTTCTTTCCTCACAAAGAATACAGAACTCTAGGGAGGTGACGAGATAGGACAGAAGACGACAGAACAAGCTCCCAGATAGGGTGTGACTTCTGGGGCCCCAGCTCTCCAGGCCACGCCATCTGAGCAGAGTGCACATTCCACTGAGTGTAAGAACTTTTGCCTGTGACATTTTTAAAGGCCATTACACCCTGGCAGCCGCCCACACTGGGCTCTTCTAGAGACTGTGTCCGTAAGCCTGCCTACTCACCATGTGGATGAGGCGTGGTGTGAGTGGGAAGATCAGTCACCAGCTCTTTAAAGACAGTCTTGATGTAGAATTATGACAGTTTGACTTAGGTCCCCTTCTTGAGTCCCCGGGTCCTGCTGTCTTCCTGGTTTGGGCTTTCCCTTTACAGCTCCATTTTTGGTGCCTTCCATACACTTTGTTGTTACTTTCTATGTCAACATGCGGTGTGCATAAATGGAACGTCATGGATGTGGGATCAGAAACACCTGTGTTTAAATCCTATTCTCCTTTTTCAGCTCAAATGGCTTTGGATGGAGCATTTGGAAGCCTCTGTAAACTGGGTATAAAAATATCTACCTTACAGGGGACCCATGAAGATTCAACGAGGTAATTCCCATTAAGTGCCAAGCACGTAGTAGTCATTCAATAAGTGGCGGTTAATATCACGTTCCATGTTGGATTCGTCTTTGCTTCATGGACTGGATCTCTTTCCTCCGCTCTTTCACCAGTACCGGAAGTTTCCATATATAAATTATATAGTTCATATATATTCTCATCCTAATTAAAAGTTTTCACACAATTTCCTCGCTAAGTGCTGGGAAGGTGTTAAGAGACAGTAAGCCTGAAACTCAATATTTAGATACATAAAAAGTACAGGGTATTTTGAGTCTCCATAAGATAAACCGAATTTGGGTTATAAAGCCTTATTTGAGTCTCTCACATAATAAAAATCTATGAAATGTAATTGATCAAACTCAAGGAGATGAGGAGTCATACAGACTCTTCTGGGATTTGAACTTAAGGTTTTAAACAGCCTAGGCATAGCAAACCTGAAGCTTAGTGCATTAAGCTATGCCCACTGGCTATTGGATTATAGGCAGCAATTTACTATTAGTGAAAGGAGAAGAAATTCTTGATGTATTGCTCTTTTCCCTAGTTCCACCTCTAGACTATGGTAAGCAAATTAAAGAGACTATCTTAAAGAAACGTTAGGTCCTGCCTAGTCCAAGTCTCATGAACTGAGTAGAGTTGAGCTTCTGTTTTTACTGTAAAGGCAAAGTACGTAGTGATTTTGCAGTGTTCTGACTCAAAAAAATTTATCTTCCCATGTTGGCCAGAACACTATTTAGATATTTATCTGAAAATGGGTGTTAGTTAGTTGTAATCAACAGTAGATAGATGGTGGAGAAGAACACTAGCCATGTTTAGGGTTCATAGGTAGGAAAACATGCAGCAGAAAGCTCACGCTCTCCTCTTTTCTACTTGTATGGCTTGGGATACTTTATTTCAATGGTTTATTTTTCCCCCATGAAAAAGATCCAGGGGTCAGAACTGGGAAGACCTAATTTCTAATGCCAGGTCCACAAACTGACCATTCAGTTTTAGTTTTCCTTCGTTGTCAGATGGGAACAACATCAGACTCACGGAGGGAGATCTTAGACTTGAATTTGTTACCATGAGACACCTTCGGAAGTGACCAAGAGCGATTGGATTATCATTTTAAGCTGACGTTTCCGCCTGCCTCCTAAACACCGAGCAATACCATAAATGCATTTGCATAGAGAGTGACTGTAGGCAGGTCCTTTCACTGTTGTTTTGCAGGTAAAGAAGAGCGGGCTGGGGTTTGGTGAGCTACACACCCCACATGATACGGCTGGTAAGTTACTGAGCCCAGTCCACAATGTATGTCTTCTGGCAGACAGGGCGTGCTTCTCCCGAACATCAGGGGCTTGCTGCGGACGCTGTTTGTGTCAGCACTTTTCTTGGTGACATGAACGTGTCTGATCTCATGTCAGGCTTGGTGATTCTTACCTGAAGCTCTTTTACCCTGCCCCTTTCTCATGTCTTCAGTCTCAGGGAGGAGAACTTGACATCGCCTTTAATTTTGTCACCTGGTTCCGCTTTCTAGTCCTAACTTCCTGACTGGTCCGATGATGCGGGGCACCTAGTGAGGCTTTGGGCATCGCAGAGTGCTTGTGCCTCTAAGGTTTTGACGATCACCAGCTTTTAGGGCTGACCTCGAAGCTCAGACCACAGCTGCGTATCCATTTCTATTGACTGTCATTTTCCCTCCACCTTTTAGGATCTGAATTTCAGAGACGTCCCCTATTTTCCCTTGAGGAACTAAAAATGCTGCTTATTTACAACCGTGGGTCCCTCTCTGGGTCACATCCTGTATGTCAGGCCTCATCGTTCACAGAGCATTTTCCAGGTGATTGTTCTTCTGCTGGCCCGGCTCAGCTATCGTCTTTTCTGCTGTTCCCATCACTGAGTTATTTTTGACTACAGATTCCACCTACATATCTGTGTCCCGGAAAGATATTCCGGTACCTAGAAAGTTCCCGCTGGTTAATTTTCTTCTGTCAGGAGCATTGCCCGGATTTGGACCTACTCTTGACAGCTTCCCACGGGCAAACACCTGCAGAAACCTGCCGGTCGCCACAGGTGGATTTCTGGACCTGCACGGGGTCTAACGCTCCTTTCGGAAGTCGAAGCGAGGATGAAAACTCCTCGGTTCTTCCTGAAACTGTTGGGGGAAAAGTGAGGGGAACTTCAGCTCCCCACAAGTCATTTTGTTATCCAGAGGGAACAGCAGGAGCCCAGAACATCTGTTGTTTCCGAGGCGTTTACACAGACGCTTAGCGATGCATCAGGTCCGATGGTGTTCGCGTGGTATTTCCAGATACTCTATCAGCAAGCAGTATTTTTAGTCTCCGGGGAATATTGTACATGGTAGACTCATCGTTGACATCTGGCTGGTTCGTATGCAGCCACAGAGATCTTTCAAAACAAAACTGTTGCAAAGGAGAGTTAAACCCAGAATGTCACTTGGGAATAAAATGTTCCCTTCTCTGACTGTCTTTCCTGGTGTGAAATGTACAAATTCTTAAAGATTAGGAGTCAGTCGATTTAGATTCTCCAAAGCACAGAAATGGAAAGAAAGCATTTTTCGGAATGTCATCCCCTTCTGAAATTATGGGGGAAAACTGTACCGTTCTTTTTTTTTTTTTTAAGGAAAATAGAAGAATTTTGCACTTTGTCTTCACTGGGTTTATTATTCAGGAACATCACTATCTGCTTGGCAGTCCGTTCACTGCTGTGTGCCCCGGAATTGGATTCAGGTCAAATTCTGCCTCCACCACTTCATAGCTATATGGCCGTGAACATGACGTCTGACTCCTCGGGGCTCAGATGCTTTCCCCGTAACATGGGGATGTGGGCAGCCCCCATCTCCTCAGATTATCGTCAGGAATAAATGTCTTACCTACAACGAGTTAAAACCAGTGCCCAGTGCAGTGAATGTGTTGGATAAATGTTGCCGTTGTAGCTGCTATTTGGCTATTACATGGGAGTGAAAGGACTAAAGAAGGCATACGGGGTTTTTTTTTTCCCCTTTCAGAGTAAGGTGGTACATTCGATGATTCTTTTTTGAAGTTGATCCTAGATTTACAAAAAATGTTTCTGTGAAATCTTCATACTTGACTCATATCGAAATTACATGATTCAAAAATCAAAACAAAACAACTGCTCTCAAAACATTTCCAGACTTCCCAGGACATTGGTTGTACACCACTGTTCAGTTATTCAAAACCCAAATGTCTAATTTTAGCCTAATGCTTGGCAAAACCCAGCCCTGTCGTAGTTTAACAATTTCACTGCCGTCTTGCTGCTCTGATCATTTCAGTCTTAGGGGAAAAACAATCAAATGTGACTCAGACAGGATTTGCTTCCTCTTAAAAAGCTATGTTAAAAAGTCGGTTAGCTCAAGATTTTCTGCTTCTACTTTTGTCTTTGTCGATGACCTTGATTGGTGGCCAATTAAGAAGGCAAGACCAGAAGCATCCCGGGGAGCACTTGGGTCTCTGCTGTGGTTTGTGTATTTTTGAGACATAAAGAGATAGGAGAATGGCAGCTACAAGTTGACCAGCATCCAGAATAATTGAATTAGAACTCAAAATTGTACCCTACGTGCCAAGAATGCATTAACAACAATTTGGAATATTATAGTAGCTTATGAATGGGATACGAGAGCCACATCTACCAACTGTCTAGGAAGCAGGGGACAGAAAGAAATTGGCCAGCCTCAACATCTCCTGATTTTGTTGGAGGCTATCACGCCAAGCCTGCAAACTGATAGGAAGAGAGGAGAAAAAGTTAGGAGCATGGGAAGAGACAGTTGTAAAGCTGGTTTCCAAACAATATCAGGATTTCTGATGCCTGTGAAGAAACTTACAAAAATATTCAGGAGCAAGGAGAGTCGGATGTAAGGATATTTCATGTCCTTTGAGAAATTGGGAACCAGTTTGGGCTCCTTGGCAGGACCCAGTTAGTGTTTACCTCATAGCCCATTTCTAGGATTCAGACTTCTTATTTCGAAAACCCTACAAACTGTACTCCAACTTTCAAGATCCAGTCTTCTGCCATTGAAGTTCTTCTCTTCATTCTCTGGCCCCAGGTTTGGCCAACATTTTCCGGGAGGAAAGGTGGTTGAAACACAAGAGCCTGAGAGCAAGAAAAGACTGAGGTGGAGTGTGTTGGGGGTCCCCCTGCACACCCTCCCTTATTCTCTCGGTTCCAGGCATGTGTCTTCCATCTGGCCAGATAAGATGAGGCCCAGGAAGTCCCTGATCCGCAGACTTCAAGTTGTAAATCCAAGAAGATGGGAGGGCATTGTGGGAGTTGCTTAAATAATCAGTAATGATAATGACAATTACAATAAAAATCACATTGGATTATAACTGTACAATTTGCAGAGTGCTTCCACTAGAGAGCAAATCAAACTTTATGATGCTTGTAGGAGCAGCACGACCTCAGAACATATTTGGCAAAGCTTGGGAACCAGGGGAAAATGGAGTATTGATACTGATAAACTGAAGGAGGAAAATTCTATAATTGCAAAGGTTTGCATAACTATGTCTCTGGCCCCTTTTTGATAAACAGTTTTTTCTCTGTTCCCGGGGTGGTTTGAAGAAAGCCAATGGACATTCTAAAATGAGAGAATGTTGACAGCCCTTGTAGAGACAAAAACAAAAGGTGATAAAGAAGACAGTGTCAAGTCAACACGAGACAAAAACCAGGACCCTAGGCCCCATAATTCAGTTAAAAGACATCTGACCCCCTCCCCCGATAAATTGCTAAAAACAGAGGAGATGTAAAAAATGCAAGGAGAGCAAGAAAGAGAAATTGCAGTCGCTTCAAATGTCAGAGAAAGTAACAACAGAGGAGTCCTCACAGATCACACTTGACCGCTTTTTAGTACAATACAGTTTTGTTAACGCGGGCACAGCGTTGCATGGCAGAACTCTAGAAGTTACTCCTCTTGCATAACTGAAACTTTATGCCCTTTGTTTAGCAATTAGCCAAGTCCTCCTCTCCCTCAAACCCCCTCCCGCCCCATCGTCCTTGGCAACCGCCTTTCCGCTCTCTCCTACGTGTTTGACTCTTATAGAAAACTCAAGTCAGTGAAACCATGCCATATCTGTCCTTCTGTGAGTGGTTTATGTCGCTTAACATTAGGTCCTCAAAGTTCATCCATGTTGTCAGATACCACAGGGCTCTCTTTTTGAGGGTGAGTAATATCCCATTGTGTGTATTGTGTATACATGTATGTGTGTATATATGCCTGTGTGTATATATGTGTGTGTGTATACATGCATGTGTGTATACACATTTTCTCTATCCACTCATCCATCAATGGACATCTTGGTTGTTTTCACATTTTGGCTATTTGAATAATGCTGCAGTGAACCTGAAAGGTTACATGGCATTATAAAAACCTGATTTCAGTTCTTTCGGAATATGTACACAGAAGGGGGATAGATAGATCATATGGTAGTTTTATTTCTAATTTTTTTGAGGAACCTCCTTACTGTTTTCCATAGCAGCTGTGCCTTTTGTCTTCTCACCTCTTGTGTACAAGGGTTCCAGCTTTTCCACATCCTTGCCATCCCTTGCTGTCTTTTTTAAAATATTGAACAGCCACCCTAAAAATTGTGAGTGATAGCTCATTGTGGTTTCGACTTGCATTTCTCTGATGACTAGTGTCATGGAGTGTCTTTTCGATACCTGGTTGCCATCTATATGTCACCTTTGGAGAAATGCCTATTCATGTCGTTAGCCCATTTTTAAATCTAGTTGTTAGTTTTTTTGCTGCTGAGTTATAGGAGTTGTTTTGGTTTTTTGTTTCTTTGTTTTGTTTTGTTTTTTGAGAAAGAGAGAGTGAGCGGGGTGAAGTGGCAGGAAGAGAGGGAGAAAGAGAATCTTAAGCAGGCTCCGTGCCTAGTGTGGAGCCTAGGGTGGGCCTTGATCTCATGACCCTGAGATCATGACCTGAGCTGAAATCAAGAGTTGGACACAAGCAACTGAGCCACCCAGGCACCACAAGGTGTAGGAGTTTTTGATATATTTTGGAAATTAGCTCCTTATCAGATAATCTGATTTGCAAATATTTTCTCCGGTTCCATAGGTTGCTTTTTCACTCTGTGGTTTCCTTGGCTACATGGACGTTTTTGGACCTTTGTCTTATAACACACAAAAGTCAATAATTCAAAATGGATTAAAGACTTAAACATAGGACCTTAAGTGGTAAAACTCCTAGAAGAAAACAGGAGGAGGGAGGGGGACATTGTGACATCAGTCTTAGCCATGATTTCATGGATGTGACACCAAAATCACAGGCAACAAATGCAAAAACACACATGTGGGATGTTGTCAAGCCTTGGTTGTATTTTATTTTCGACCATTTCCAGTGTTTGTGCCAGTGCTCTATTTGTTATGTATTCTAGTTTCTCTTCCCAAATCATAGAGTTTTATCTTTACAGATGGGCCTGTTTATTTAAAAGAAGCTGTGCCATTTTCTCTCTTCTCTCCCAAAATGGCATCCATCTTGTTTTACCAAGAATATTATCATCAAAGACCTTCTTGGCTCCCAGGCTCTGGTACATCTCTATTTTCACTGTGTCCTACAAAGCCCACATTCTCCGCAGCCCAGCTCTCTCCTTTACCATGCTGTACTCAGCAAATCTGCTCAGCTGTGCGGACTGTCTTACTGGTTCTCAGCAACACCAGCAGGATCCTGCCTCAGCAGCCTGCACTTGCTCTTTCCTTGACGGGAATGCTTTTCTGATGGCTCATGTGCTCTCCTTTCTCCCTCTCTTTCTTACACACTTGTTATTTGAGTCTGGTCTGATATCACCCCCTCAAAAAGGTCTTCTCTACTGCCTCAAATCAACACAGCTTTTATTGCATCTTTAAGATATCACAAATAGGTCTGAAAAATCATCCAGCATCTTGCTATTTCTGTAGCTGGACAACTTAGATCTTATTCATTAGCTTGCGGAACTCTTCCTTCTTTCAGAAGCATAGATACCACCCCCAAATGTTCTGATATCCTTGCTTTTTAACTCAGTGGCTTGCTAAATCAAAGCAGCTAAGTTTGATACAAGTTCAGTGTCATTTCCTTCAAGATTTAACTCATCTTGGGGCACCTGGGTGGCTCAGTGGGTTAAAGCCTCTGCTTTCGGCTCAGGTCATGATCCCAGGGTCCTGGGATCAAGCCCCGCATCGGGCTCTCTGCTCCGTGGAGAGCCTGCTTCCTCCTCTCTCTCCCTGCCTGCCTCTCCTGCCTACTTGTAATCTCTGTCAAATAAATAAATAAAATCTTTAAAAAAAAAAAAAAGATTTAACTCATCTTTCTGGGCTTGAGATACTGAATGGGCAACACCTGGCCTCATCCAAAGCCTGGGATGTGGTTTTCCACCAAGAAATTTCAGATTTCAGCAAGAGAATATTCTCCCAAATAACAACGTTGAGGGGGAAGCAAGCCTACACAGACCTCATCTTGTAACCGAAGTCCAGGGCAACACCAGTGAGCATGCTCTGTACGTGACTACAGATAGTGCAAACAGAAGCCCGTTCTTTTCTATTTCCCCACCATTTGTCAACTCAGAGCCTCTTCTTTTTCTTTCCAAGAAGACTGAGTTCCACACTGATGTGATTGAAGTCCCTCTGCAGGGTTCCTCTGGGGCCCTTCACAATAACAATGCATCCCTTCAGAGCAGTGTCGACATTTCCTGGAATGTCCACAGTCTGATTGCCGAGATGGTCTTCCTTCTCGCAGTAGATGAGCAAAAGGCAGAAAGGCCTTCTTTACCAGCATATATAAAATATCCCTTAACCCACCCTACCCCCCTCTCATCACCTTTGCCCTCCTTTACTTTTTTTTTTTTAAGTTTTAATTCTGTTATCAATACCTGTCCTGGGATCACGTATTAATTTGCACATATCTACACGTAGGTTTTTACACCAAAGGACAAAATCCTGAACTACTAGCATATGAGGGCTATGGGTTAGTGGCCCACAGCATATCAACTGAATTCCCAGAGCTGGTGTATATTACCTGCCCTGTAATATTATTAAATGAATGAATGTTCCCTACTTATCTCATTCCTTTCTTCTCATTTGGATCCCACTTTATTATACAGACTTCTAGAAAATGCCTGTAATCAAAGATCTTTCCTCTTAAATCAGTGCAGATATTAGAACAATGTGGTTTGTTGAAAGGCTAAGGGGGGGGAATGAACTCACTCAACTGTACTCACCTGTCAAAGCATTTATTAGCTTTTACGACTCACTTAGCAGTACCCTCCTACTACATTTTGAGAGCACTAAAAAGTAATAGCCAAAGGAGGCTACTTGTGGTAGGAAGTAGGATAGATAGGAAGGAGGAAGATACTTGTGGTCTGATAGATTGACGCTTGGACAATCTGCAACTAGAGTCACTTGCACAGGTTAATAAGTACCGCACAGGTTGGCATCTATATGTGTAAAACCCTGCTTTGCTACACCTGCTTTATAAATAACAAAGATACATACATCATCGTCTGGTGCCCAAGTGTGCATTCTTTTCACTGAGACTCTTAGGAAACATAAGTGTTTTGAGCAGTGCTGGCTATAGCTACTCCCCTTTCTCGGGCTTCACTAATTTTTTTTTTAATTTTTTTAAATTTCTTTTCAGCGTAACAGAATTCATAGTTTTACACCACACCCAGTGCTCCATGCAATGCGTGCCCTCCACAATACCCACCACCAGGCTCCCCCAACCTCCCACCCCCTGCCCCTTCACTAATTTTATTACATTTTGCACTCACCTTTTCCTGCCGAGATATTATAGTAATAATAATACCTAAAGTTTTTGTGCACCTACTACGTGCGAGGCATTGCGCCAAACCCTGTTCGTGCATTTCCTCATTTAATCCTCTCTACTCTATTAAGCAGGTAAAATTATATTATTCTCGTCTTAGGACTGAGAAAACTGAGACTTTACAACAGCCACACAGTTACTCATAATTTCAACCGTGGTCTCTCACGTTTCTAAGCCTCTGCTCCGACTGCTTTGTAGACCACTTCCTCTACTTCCTGGCACCCTAGCCCTCGAAATTTTGCACTCTTGGATCACACGGAAATCATAGGTCGAGGTGTAGGATGACCCAAACCCTCCAAAAGCATGCCCCTCGTGTTCTATTTCTCAAGTGACAAAACCAACTTCCAGATTAATAGGAAATGAACCATTAGATGCAACAGAAATGTATGAACTTGGCTGTCCTGGGGGCGGACTTCATCTAGGTTGATCTAGAAACATCTAGGTGCCTTGAAGAAAGGCTAGAATAGAACCCAGTCCCACCAGGCTAGAGGCCTAAGAGAAGGGATGGGAGGTCAGAGCGAGGAACAGTGAAGGCCAGGAAGGAGCTCCAGGAAGGAGCATCATCAAATCAGAGGCTGCTAAGAAAGTATATCTCACACCTTCCTATCACCTTGTGCTTTCAGCTCTGGTCTGAAGGAAGGAAGTTGGTTCCATCTCCAGACTAGATTTCATTTTATGACCTGAGGCATATTCATTCAGGCAACTGGAGTATTACATCTTCCCTGCAGCTATTTTAAAGCTAATTAATGTATCAAGCACTTTCCAGTTTTCCCATTCTTGTTCGTAACTACCCCAAACCTTCAATTTCTGAAATGATTTTGCTTTTGAAGTGACTTTCACTTCTTAGGAACGACTAGAGCTTTCCTCTCGATTTTTTTCATATTGGAAATTTTACGGGAACACCATGCTTCTATATTTATGCATTTAAATTGTCAAAAAGTATGTTGTCAGGATTACATGCTGAAGAAGTCCCTTACCCCAGCAGTTCTGCTCTGTGAATGGGGTTATTAACCCTTCACTGACTTGAAGGCTGCATCTTAACCTGGCAGGTTGGCTGGGGTACTAATTTTCTCTAGTTTTCCAGAAGATAACTGCCAAGATATGAGCTCATACAAGACGAAAATATTAAATAAAATCAGTGAAACACTTGAATGATGTACTTTAAACATTTTTACTTAAATACCACATATCCCTATATAGCATTATATACACACGTCATAGTGAAATAAACCAAGGGTGTTTGGGGGAGGGTCTTCATAAGTAACCTGTACCCAAGTTGACAAATCTTCCCTCACCTCACAGCTTTCTCGGTTGACCTGAAGAGCAAATACATATATAGTGCAGCTCTTCCCCTGCACTCGGAAATTTGATCTATGATTTTTATTGTCCATAAAGGCCCAATGCTTTACTAGGCGCTATTGAAGATATAAGGCTCAATGTATATATACATATATATTTTTTTTAATGTAGGTTTTGAACCTTGCCCTCAATGATTTAAAAACCAGGCTTTCAATTTGCATGTACCCTCTGCATTCAGTTATTGAACTACTGAGTGGAGCATAAAGTCTCATCTCTATGAGTTTGCTGATTTTTTTTTAAGACCTCAGGGATGGAGAGATCATAAGGAACAATAACACTTACGAAGTGTCTATTACGTGACAGGTCCTTGACATCTATTCAATTATTTTATTTTTGCAACATGCAAGTAAGGTTTGCATCATTCCTGCTCTCCAGAGCACGGGAGTGGGTTCAGATAAGAAACTTGCTCAGGGAACCACAGCAGGTCACTGAGTCAGAATTGCGCTCTCTGCTCTGTCTGACTCTAAAATCCATCTTCTTTCCAGCACACTTGACATCTGGCCATAAAATACGAAATTAAATAAACTTGGAATAGCTGCTTAATGTGATCAATGTAGGCGGCCCAATAAAATAAACGAAGGACCTAAAATAGGTATTTTGTTTTCATTAATTTAGCTTATTTAACTGTCTTACAGTTACAAGTTAAAGGGATAATTGTGAAGTCTCTAAATTACTTTAGGTTATGTGGACATAAGCGTGATGCTGTTTTATTCTGACTCTAATTATATTTAATTTCATATTCCTAATAGCTCCTTGTGTAGTGGGTGTCCTAGAGGATAGGGCAAGGTACATTTCACCTTGTCTTTAGTCGTGGATTTTCAGAGGTCCTTAGAGCAGGACAGTGTGTCCCCCTTTAAAGACAGTCCATTCAGAAAAGTCAGGCTTACAGATGCACTAGGAAATAATTTGCTTACAAAACAACTTTTCTCTCTTAAAGGAATTCACTGCAAATTTTGTTTAATCAGCCAGGCCCTCTAGTATATCTAAAATAGTATTTTAATATATGAATGTCAACAATACTTCTTTTAAGAAATATTTTTGTTTTGTGGGTCATCTGGGTGGTTCAGTCCTTAAGCATCTGCCTTGGGCTCAGGTCATGATCTCACCGGGAAGCCTGCTTCTCTCTCACCCACTCCCCCTGCTTTTGTTCCCTCTCTTGCTGTCTCTCTGTGTCAAATAAATAAAATCTTTTTAAAAAGAGAGAAATGTTTCTGTTGTGTTAAGTGGGGCATATCCGCATCTAGAATTGATCAAATGTATGTCCTTATGTAGAGCACAAGACACTTTTTTTCATGTGATCTCATTCATTCTTTTTTTTTTAAGATTTTATTTTATTTTTTGCTATTTTAAATTTTTATATTTTATAAACATATTTTTATCCCCAGGGGTACATGTCTGTGAATCGCCAGGTTTACACACTTCACAGCACTCACCATAGCACATACCCTCCCCAATGTCCATTACCCCACCCCCCTTTCCCAACCCCCTCCCCCCAGCAACCCTCAGTTTGTTTTGTGAGATTAAGAGTCACTTATGGTTTGTCTCCCTCCCAATCCCA